>NW_020872745.1:345571-358071 GCF_003789085.1 Penaeus vannamei | reverse complement strand
AGCCAGCGAGGACCCTAGTAAATGACACGGACTCGGAAGGGGCCGCCAGACGTCACAACAAAGCCCTATAGAACCGCCATCGCCTCGGCCTCCCGGGACACTTTGCACGAGGGTGTGGAAAGGTCCGTTTTTATAGCTATATTACTTGTGGTTTGTGCCTTTTTTTCCCCCACCCGGGTCGGCTTGTGGCAATAAGGAGAGGAAGAGTTATAATTATGGTGGTCGCGGGTGGGGGATGGTATGCTGATTACAACAAGGGAGCATCGCAACATTTAATTACACCGGGTTATGATTCCCGGCGCGCACCCGCATCCGACTCTATGGACAGCCGCGCAAATAGAATCTGAGCCGCCGTAATGCCGTGGCTTCGTGTGTGGATGGCGCACGCGCGGATTCGGACGGAGGAAGGCGCCGCGCGAGACTTTCTTCGGCCGATGCGAGGAGTGAGTAGAGGGATATGTAGACGTAAGTATATAGAGATAGATAGATGGATAGACAGATAGATAGATAGATGGATAGGCAGACAGGTATAGATAGATATACTCGTGTATATGACTATAAAGAAAGAGGAAAAGGGACAGGGAGAGAGAGAGAGAGAAAAGGACAGGGAGAGAGCTAGAGCGAGAGCAAGAGAGAGAGAGAGAGAAAAAGGACAGGGAGAGAGCTAGAGCCGAGAGAGAGAGGAGAGAGAGAGAGAGAGAGAGAGAAGAGAGAGAGAGAGAGAGAGAGAGAGAGAGAGAGAGAGAGAGAGAGAGAGAGAGAGCGAAAGAAAGAGAAGAGAGCCAGAGACAGAAAGAGACAGAGAGAGAATAAACGAGCCCGAACACACCCACACATAATTAACACCGAGCCATATATAAGCCCGTATAAAGGCGACTCGAGAAGGGTGGAACGATGCAGCCCATACGCTACAAATCGGCCTTAATCGATGGCCGACCGGGTACCGTATAAATCCACGCTGCCTTGACATCCAGGACGTGTATTTCTTATAGCCATTATCCTCCCCGCGCGCCGTTGAAAAGCTGGTCGAGCTAAGAGTGGATTCCGTCCCTCTTTCTCAAAGGGATCCACGCCGCTAAGACCTTAGTTAGCGTTTAATCCCTTCTTTATTCTAGCTCTTGTAGTACGCCAGTGTGTTGTCTATGATATATAACGCGTATTCGGCGTGGCTCTGAAAGTCATCATACAGAGGGTAGCGTGTTTCTAAATGAACTCGGGAGTGACTCCAGAGAGGTCGGGAGACTTCCATGTCAGGTTTCGTAGAAGCGCGATTCCCGAAACTCGCCATAGCCATCGCAGCGGCCCTTCATTTCACCGTGAGACTCCTAATACCAACATCATCTTCGCTTGTCTATAAATAACACTCCATCACCCCCCTCCCCCCACACTCCTCCTCCTCCAGCAACCGAGGCACGTCGAAAGTCTCCCTTCCTCCGAAATTAAACCAGCAAAACCGAAATTAAAGTAACAAAACAAAAACTGAACCACATTCCTGCATATTCTAATAAGGAAAGACTACCTGCTTTATCCAGATAGGGAGACGTAGTGATGCCAAGCGTCTGTGTTATACGGAATTATCAGATCTCGAATTTCATTTTCAAAATCCTTCCGCAGGGGCGCGTTCGGCCACCTCGCGCGCCGCCCGCAGGAACCCGAAGGAGCTCGAGTCCCACCGCCAGGCAGGACTTCCCCCCGAGGAGAGAGGAGCAGAGAGAGGACTCAAGAAAGGCGCGCGCGTACGTGTTCGAGGTGCGAGAGAGGAACGGCGACGAGGTTGGCAACAATGACAGCCAGCGGGGTCGGATATTTGGTCTGAAATGAAGACGGCGCGAGCAGGCTGTCCCGCGGCCCGGCCTGCCTGCCTGCCTCCCTCCCGAGGAATCAGATATCCCGGGCCTGCGCTCTCCCAGCCGCCGGAGCCTTGGCCTGCGCGACGCCAAGTATTCGCAAGTAATGATCAGCAAAACCAGTTCCCTGTTCCTCGTGTCGTTATAAACTCTTGGTAACACTAACGATCTTGTTCCCTTTCCCAGCAGGACGGCGATGCCCTTGTCAGTGGGGCCGAATGCGGTCTTCAAACGTTGGGCTAATAATGTTCGTACACGAGATAAATATTAATTAAGCGTACTTTGCATCAGTTCATGTTATGTACGCTTATGCTGAAGAGAAAATACAAACTCCTCCGGACAGGCGTACGCGGAATCCTCTCTCGTAGTTTAAAACCGCTGCGTAAGCTTACACGAGACGCGGACAGGGACCTCAGTATTAAAGTACTATAGAGACCATGCGTAAATACGAATAAGGTGATAGATGTTTACGCTTCAAACATTTTCATGTCCTCTCTTTTTCTTCCCTCTTTTTCTCCTCCTCCTTCCTCCGTCTCCTTCTTTTCTCTCCCCCTTTCCGTCTCACTTTTTTCCTCTCCCTCCTTCCGTCTCCCTCTTTCTCATCCCTCTTCTCTCCTTCCATTTCCTCCCATCATTACAACATCTTTAGTCTAATGCTTTTACGTCATGCGTTCCTCTTCTTGTAATCAAGAAATGCGATTAAGATTTTTTGTTTAAATCTAATATGTATTTCCCCGAATAAAACAAACATAACGAATTTTGTTTTACACTACACCATATCTGTCTGTCAAACTGCAATAACACTAGAACAGAAAAAAATAATCTTTAATCTTTGAACATCAATATTTAATCTGTCTCTGGTTCTAAATCTCCCATATCTTATCTAATTTTCCCGAAAATCATCAACAGTCTAATAACAGGAGAAATATGAAGAAAACGCACTCACCTTTATAATTCCTCATTCTCATAAGAGGATCCACCACCAGAATGATCTAATCAAATCCTTCACATCCTTCAATAATTATCATCTAATCCCCCCCCCCAAAAAAAAAAAAATCGAATAAACATTTCATGAATTTATAATGTCGCCCCTAAAATTCCTCACCAAGACCCCATCCCAACATAGATAACATGAACAAAACACCTTAATTAACACCTTCCACTCCCCTCAACCCTCAATTCTTAATCCAAGATGAATAAGTATCAAAATCTCTAAAATGAATAAGTTTACCCTTTTTTCTCCGTCAGGCACTCTCAGCTCCCAATCCCCTTAACCCTCAATTCCTAATCCAAGATGAATAAGTCTATATTCCAATCTCTAAAATGAATAAGTTTACCCTTTTTTTCTACGTCAGGCACTCTCAGCCCCAACCTCAAAGGGGATTTCTTTCACAGCCACCATTATGCCGCCTCTTGCCCATGACTAAACTCTAAAAATAGACTCCATTGCGAGTAATCTTAATGGAGGACCTTTTGTAATAGGTATCTTAAGGTTTTATCTACATGTATTTTACACTATAAGACGCGGGAGATAAGATGCCAAAGCGCTGATGACGTCACATGTAACGAGTTATTACCGCAACTCGATGAGGGGATAAAAATGTCTTTTCCGTCCCTCATTCCCTGCGTTCTTAGTGTCATCTTTGCTCTCTTCCTTTTCTTTTTCTTTCTTTCTTTCTTTCTTTCTTTCTTTCTCTTTCTTTTTTTCTTTTTCTTTCTTCTTTTTCTTCTCTCTTTTTCTTTCTTTTCTTTCTTTCTCTTTCTCTTTCTCTCTCTTTCTTCTTCCTTTCTTTTTTTTCTCTTCCCTTTTCTTCCTCTCCCTCTTCTCCTCTCCTATTCCTCTCCATTTTTCCTTCTCCCTCCCCCACCTCCTCTCCCTTTCCCTCCCCCTTTCCTCCCCTCTCCCCTCTCCCCCCCCCTCTCTCCCCCCTCCCTCTCCCTCTCCCCCTCCCCTCTCAACAGATGTGATCCCGGACGAATGCGACCTGACACTCCCACTCCGGGCGAGACAACAGGGCGGACCTTATCAGCCCATATCGGCAAAAGGTCGACCTTAATCTTCTCTGAGCCTCCTCGTCTCTTAGCGCAGCCTCGCCGTTGCGAATCCTCAATCGGGTCTTATCTTAGTCATCTGCTTTGTTTTTTTCCTTCGTTCGTTTTTTGTTTTTATTTTCTTCTGCTTCTTCTACTATTACTTCTACTTCTTCTTCTTCTACTGTTACTTCTACTTCAACTACTATTACTTATTCTTATTCTTCTTATTTTTCCTTCTCCTCCTCCTCCTCCTCCTCCTTTTTCTCTTCTCTCTCTCTCTCTCTCCTTTTTTTTAAGGCAGAAGGAATGCGTCTAGCTGGGCAAGAGGAATGCTTAAGGAGAGATCCATTAGATCGGGAATGCCTGCACTTTTTTTGCGACGACGAAAGTGGTAAGTGTTTAACTCTCGAGCTTTTTTTTTTACATTTTCCTCTTATTTTTTCTATCCTTTATTTTTTCTTAACATTCTCTCTGTTTTTTGCTTATTTAATATTATGGGATGATATGGCTTAATACGCTTTTCAATATAGAAATACAAACAAACATAATATACGGACGTGTATATGAAATAAATCCCTATCTATCAGTCAAAACATGCACATCTATCGCATAGAAAGATAAATATATGTACAAATATATCTGATAGATACGCGTTTATTTCCGTATATCTATCTATCTATCTATCTTAACAACCCGGCCAAATAACACTAACTTCCCACCAACACTCCCCCCCCCCCATAGAATAACACCCAGAAGCTCCGACGTAACACGAGGAGGCCGAACTCCAACCCGGAAATAACAGCTGATCGAACGCCGAATTTTACGACTGTCAGGATTTTCGTCGCCAGGTGATTAATTCGGGACGGTAAGCAAATTGGCGCGGCCGTTGGGGTCATTAGCATAAGCGTCCGGGCGTCTTGCTGATAATTAACTGTTACTTGAGTCCTACTGCGCCTACGTGTAAATAAATGGATGGTCGGTTATTGTGTTTATCGCCCTCACGCACACCGACCTGCGCTCGCCCTACATACACTGGCCACACTCATAAACAAACATTATTATGGACATACATATATGCATACATATATGTGTATATATACAAACATGCATACATACATACATACATACTTACATACATACATACACACATATAGATAAATAGATACATAGATGTGTGTGTGTGTGTGTGTGTGTGTGTGTGTGTGTGTGTGTGTGTGTGTGTGTGTGTGTGTGTGTGTGTGTGTGTGTGTGTGTGTGTGTGTGTGTGTGTGTGTGTGTGTGTGTGTGTGTGTGTGTGTGTGTGTGTGTGTGTGTGTGTGTGTGTGTGTGTGTGTGTGTGTGTGTGTGTGTGTGTGTGTGTGTGTGTGTGTGTGTGTTGTGTGTGTGTGTGTGTGTGTGTGTGTGTGTGTGTGTTGTGTGTGTGTGTGTGTGTTGTTGTGTGTGTGTGTGTGTGTGTGTGTGTGTGGTGTGTGTGTGGTGTGTGTGTGTGTGTGTGTATGTGTGTGTTGTGTGTGTGTGTGTGTGTGTGTGTGTGTGTGGTATGTTGTGTGTGTGTGTGTGTGTGTGTGTGTGTGTGTGTGTGTGTGTGTGTGTGTGTGTGTGTTGTGTGTGTGTGTGTGTGTGTGTGTGTGTGTGTGTGTGTGTGTGTGTGTGTGTGTGTGTGTGTGTGTGTGTGTGTGTGTGTATGTGTGTGTGTGTGTGTGTGTGTGTGTGTGTGTGTGTGTGTGTGTGTGTGTGTGTGTGTGTGTGTGTGTGTGTATGTGTGTGTGTGTGTGTGTGTGTGTGTGTGTGTGTGTGTGTGTGTGTGTGTTGTGGTGTGTGTGTGTGTGTGTGTGTGTTGTGTGTGTGTGTGTGTGTGTGTGTTGTGTTGTGTGTGGTGTGTGTGTGTGTGTGTGTGTGTGTGTGTGTGTGTGTGTGTGTGTGTGTGTGTGTGTGTGTGTGTGTGTGTGTGTGTGTGTGTGTGTGTGTGTGTGTGTGTATGTGTGTGTGTGTGTGTGTGTGTGTGTGTGTGTTGTGTGTGTTGTGTGTGTGTGTGTGTGTGTGTGTGTGTGTGTGTGTGTGTGTGTGTGTGTGTGTGTGTGTGTGTGTGTGTGTGTGTGTGTGTGTGGTGTGTATGTGTATGTGTATGTGTATGTGTGTGTGTGTGTGTATGTGCGTGCGTGCGTGCGTGCGTGTGCGTTGTGCGTGCGTGTGCGTGCGTGCGTGCGTGTGTGTGCGTGCGTGCGTGCGTGCGTGTGCGTGCGTGTGCGTGTGTGTATGCGTGTCCCAAACCCCGAACCGAGGGACCGAGGGCGAGGAGGGAGCCCGACGCCCGCCCTTATCGGTGTCGCCATCAGAGGCCCGTCAATAGAGCCCTCCATCAGCGCCTATTTCTGCGGCTGTCACTCACCGCGCGCCCTTCTTTGTTCCCTACTTGGCAATAACACTCCCGAGGAGCTTAAAAATACACCGCGGGAGTCCGCCGTCTTTAACTCCTTCTCCCTCATTCTCACTCCCCCAGCTTCATCTCTCTCTCTCTCTCCTCCCGATTCCTCCTCCTCCTCCGCCTCCTCCCTCATCCTCTCTCTCACCCTCTCCCTCTCTCCTTCCCTCACTTACACACATCTTTACCCTTATCTCTCTCTCTCTTTCTCCTTCTCCCTTACCCTCTCCCTTCCTTCACCCACACCCTCACTGTCCCCATCCTCATCCCTCCTCCCCTTCCCCCTATCCCCACCCCACACCCTCCTCCCTTCCCTCACCCCACAACCTCCTCCCTTCCCCCACCCCCACTCCCTCTCTCTCAACCCCATTCCTACCCCACACCTCCTCCCATCCCCCACCCACACCCAACTCCCTTCCCCCACCCCCACCCCCTCCTCCCTTCCCCCCCACACCCTCCCCACTCCCTGTCCCCTTTCCCCCCTCCCTTCACCCCCACCCCAACTCCCCTCTCCCCCCACCGTGCTGAGTGGCAGTTAGGCTTCCCCCAGGGGCGATCCGAAGGCGAGAGAGGGTCGATCGAGGGAGAGAGACTCGGGGGCGTTCTGCGGGAGGGGTGTTTGTGCAGGGGCGGAGGAGTGCTCGTACTGTTTGTGCAGCGGAGGGAAATGAGTTTGTGTATGACGGCAAACTGTGCTTCCTTAATGACAGGCCCGTTGTTTGCTGACTAGACTAGTTTTTTTTTCTTTGTTTTTTTTTTTTTTTTTTTTTTTTTCTTTAAGGCACTTGCACCCACGCACGCACATTGCTTCTATAGCTTTTTATCCTGAGAGGGAGGGAGGGAGGGCAGGCGGGAAGGAGAGAGGGAGAGAGGGAATGAGGGAGGGAGGGAGGGAGATGGAGAGGGTGAGAGGAAAGGTTAGAGAGGGAGAGGGTGAGGGTGAGGGAGTGAAAGTAGGAGAAAGAATGGGAAAAAAGGGAGTTTCCTTTGCTTCCATTTTCCTTTCTTCTGTCTTCCTCCTTCATTCCCTCTCCCACTTTCACTCCCTCACCCTCACCTCTCCCTACCCCTCTCCTTCCCCCTCTCCCTCTCTCCGTTCCCTCACACTCTTTCTCCCTCCCCCTCACCCCTACACCCTCACCCTTACACCCAACCCTCTCCTTCCTCCCTCACCCTCTCTCTCTCTCTCTCCCTTTTCCATCACCTTCTCCCTTCCCCATACCCTCACCCCCACCCCTTCCCCTCACCCCCACCCCTCTCTCCCTCCCCCTCCCCCTCCCCCCTGCTTTACGTGAGAGCCCCCGCCCGGAGGACCGGCGCTTCACCATAGCCATCAAGGGCCATAAACCAAACAGCCGCTCCGTTGCTCTCGTCCCAGATGGATCTCCGAGCATGCGCAGCGAGATGAGGCAAAGGCGATATTTTTTCGCAATTGTCTCTCTCTCTCTCTCTCTCTCTCTCTCTCTCTCTCTCTCTCTCTCTCTCTCTCTCCTCTCTCTCTCTCTCTTCTCTCTCTCTCTCTCTCTCTCTCTCTCTCTCTCTCTCTCTCTCTCTCTCTCTCTCTCTCTCTCTCTCTCTTCTCTCTACTGTTTTCTTTCATTGCAGTCGTTATTTTCCTCTTCCTTTTCCTTTTTTCTTTTCCTTCTTTCTTTTTGTTTTTTCCTCTAAACATACGCAGCGAGAAGAAGCAAAGACGACATTATTTCGCAATCATTTTCTTTCTTTTCTTTTTTTGTCTGTTACAGTGATTTTCTTTAATTGCAATCCTTATTTTCCTCTTTTTCTTCTTTATTTTTTTTCTCTTCCTCCGAACATACGCAGCGAGAGGAAGCGAGGACGATATCGATAATAACAATAATAATAATAATAATAATAATAATAATAATAATAATAATAATAATAACAATAACAACAACAACAATGATAATAACAATAACAATGATAACAATAATAATCATCATCATGATAATAATAATAACAATAATAATAACAATAACAGCATCAGCAATAACAACAATAACAATAATAATCATAACAATAATAATAATAACAACAACAATAACAATAATAATCATAACAATAATAATAATAACAATAACAATAACAATAACAATAATAATAATAATAATAACAACAATAACAAAACGGACGAGATGAGAAGACCCACCCAACATCTCAACCCCCAAGCCCTTCCCGACCGCCCGATTTCGAGCCCGATAAACCGATAAACCGATAAACCGACCTCCTTGAATACGCCTCGCCTTATAAACTGTAAATTATGGTTTATGACAGGTGGATAACGCGCCCCCGGACCTACCTGTGGCCTGGCCGTTGCCGCGAGAGAGAGACGGGTTAGGGTTTAATTTACTCTTTGAAAAATTTGAATGTGGCAACTTTTGTCTTTCTTTCTTTTTTTTCGTCCTTGGATTTTTGAGAACTTGTCTGTCTGTTTCTCTGTCTGTCTGTCTGTCTGTCTGTCTGTCTGTCTGTCTCTCTTTCTCTCTCTCTCAATAACAATAATAGCAATTATAATAATAATAATCACTATTATTATCATCTTTGTTATTCGTATGATCATTATGATTATTATCATCATTATTTTCATTATAATAATAATGATAATAATAATGATAAGGATAATAATAATAATCACTATTACTATGATATTAACAATACAATATCAGTAATAAAAGTAATGATAATTACGACAATAACAATAAATACAACATCAACAACAATAAGAATAGGGATGATATTGATAATGGTAATAATGGTAATAATGGTAATAATAATAATAATAATAATAATAATAATAATAATAATAATAATAATAATAATAATAATAGTAATAATAACAATAATAATAGCATTAATGATAATAATAATAATAATAATAATAATAATAATAATAATAATAATAATAATAATAACACTAAGGATGATAATGATAATAATGATAACAACAACAATGATAACAATGACAGTAATAACAACAAAAATAACAATAACAATAATAATGACAACAATAATAATGATGAGAATAATGAAAACAATGATATCAGTAATGCTAATAATAATGATAATAATAATTTAAAAAATAATAACAACAATAAATATTAATAAAAATAACAATAACAATAACAACAAAAAAAACAATAACAATAAAATAATAATATTGACGATGATGATAACAATGATATTGATAATGATAATGAGAAGTAGAAGAACGAGAACAAGTATATCAACAATAACAACAACAATAATGATTATCATAATGATAATAATGAAAATAATAAACACTTCAACAATAACAATAACAACAACAACAATAACAACGATAATAATTATGAAATGATAATGAAAATTGTGAAGATAAGGATACCAACATTCATACCAACACTAATTAGTGCTAATGATAATGAAAATAATCATAATACTCAGAACAACGAGTCAGGAGACCACAGCAACCTACCCCCCCCCCCCGCTCGACCATCTACCTTTGTTTACAACTTTCCAGCGCGAGCGATACACTTGGAAGCGGTCACCTGGCCACCCTACCCTCTGCCTCGCTCCCCTGCCGGTCCATCCTCACGAAGGTCCACCTCCTTACTGGGTTATCTCCCTGCTAGTCCAGTTCTCGGCCGTTCCAAACCCTGCTGCTAGACCTCCTTGCAGAGCCTGACCTCCCCGGATCGCTCGACTACCCTGCTGCCTCGCCCTCCTGCTGGCCCTCGCCCCTGCTACGGGATGATGCATAGATGTATCCCTGCTAACTTACCTCCCCCCTTCCCCCCTTCCCCCCTTCCCCCCTTCACCTCTCGGGCCGTTCCTGTACCTGCTGGGCGACTCCCGAGCTCTCCTGCTCATCCATACTATTCTACTCATTACTGCTTAGGATCTTCCATTCTGCTGGCCCCTCTGTCGATCCCCTCAACCTGCTAGTTCGTATCTCAGCTGATTTCCCATCCTGCCAGTCCTCGCACCTGCTCCTTTTCTCCTTTTTCCGCCCGTGAGGTAAGTTCACCTTCCTGCGGGCTACTTACGCCTGCTGATGGTCTATCCACCTGCTGCTCTGCCCCGCCTGCTAGGAATGTGTATCCTCTGACCTATCGTACTGCTGGCCCAGCCTCTTGTAAGTTAATAATATCTGTGATCTTTCTCCTGCTCGCCACATCCCTGCTTAAACCCCCTTCCGAGTCACTCTCCCCTTAGATTCACCACACCTGCTTACCTCCTTCCCTTTTCCTCACCCTTTGACTCACCCATCCGCCGGCCGGACTCATGGGTGATTCATCCCCCCCACCCCCACTGCTGGTCTCCCGCACGCCCCTCCCTCCTCCTACCCCCCCCCCCCCACACCTCCTTCCAAGTGACTCACCCTGCTGCCGGACCGCCCTCTGACCCACCTTCCTGCTGGCCTACAGGTACCTGCGACTCTACCTTTCCGTTCATCAACCCACGTCATCTCGGGACCACCTTGGATTTACCCGCGTGCTCCCTACATTCCTCTCGCGCCGCCGAAATGACCGTCCGTAATGCGGCCTCCTTGCTTGCATAACGCCGCGGCCGACTCGCCTCGGAAATACGCTCGTCGGGGCTTTAAATAGAATAAAGCTCCGTATGACTGTCTGTTTGTCTGTCTGTCTGTCTGTATATGAAGAAATCTCTCTATCATGTCTCTCTGTCTACTGTCTCTGTGATTTGTATCTGTCTCTTTGTCTGTTGTATATCTCTGTCTTTCTATTTGTATGACTGTCTATCTGTCTGTCTGTGTCTCTATGATTGTCTGTCTGTATGGCTGTCTGTTTGTCTGTCTGTCTGTATAAGAAGAAATCTCTGTCTTTCTATCTGTATGACTGTCTGTTTCTCTATCTGTCTGTCTGTATGAGTCTCTATATGATTGTCTGTCTGTATGACTGTTTGTCTGTTTGTGTATGATTCTCTGTATGATTGTCTGTCTGTATGACTTTGTTTATCTGTCTGTATGACTGCATGTGCCTGCCGTGTGTATGTTGGTCTGTATGATTCTCTGTTTATCTGTCTGTCTGAATGTCTGTCTGTCAGTCAATCTATATACCAATCTATATCTATATATATATATCTCCTTGCCTTTTTATCGATCTACAGCTTTACACACTTTACACCTCTGTATACATGTCACAATGAGATGAGAAACTTGAAAAGCATGAATGACCCAATTTGTCAGTAATAAATCTAAATCGAGCCTCATAAACACACACAAAAAAAATCGATTAGTCATCTCACGACCAACGCACATTATCACCATGAAATTCATCCAATCCTACACGGAATAAATCGATCATACATTGTGTATATGTATCAAAGGCACGATATTTCTACCGAATCGACAAATATACATATATAATGATAAACTAACATTTCGTCACACATTGCATATCCTTTACCGTACCCCATAAATACCATACCCCATACCCCACACCATGCCCAAAACTCTTACACCATACCCCATTCCCTCACACCATACCCCATACACACCCATAAAACCCATACCCTTACACCATACCCCATAACTCTTACTCCATACCCCATACCTTCTCACCATAACCCAAACCCACCCACCATACCCCATACCTCTTACTCCATACCTCATACCCTCCCACCTTACCCCATAACCCCCCAAATCAACCCCCGAACCACTTCATCAAACCCCCCATCTCCCCCCCCCCCCTTAAACTCGTCAGTGGGCCGAGCGCATCCTCCTCCTCTCATACCTCTGCCGCGACCGGGGCCTTAGGCCTACGCTTAGCTCCTTCGGGTGGAAAGGAGGCTCTCGCGTCTCTCTCTCTCTCTCTCTCTCTCTCTCTCTCTCTCTCTCTCTCTCTCTCTCTCTCTCTCTCTCTCTCTCTCTCTCTCTCTCTCTCTCTCTCTCTCTCCCTCGTGTGTATGTGTATGTGTGTATATGTGTGTATGTGTATTTGTGTGTGTGTGTGCGCGTGCGTGCGTCCGTATATGTATGTATGTGTGTGTGCTTCTGTTTGCTTTTGCGTGTGCATGTGTCTGTACCTGTGTCTATGCACCTTCGTGTCTTTCACTGTATCTACCTCAGCACCTGTCTCTATCCCTATCACTATCAATATTTCGAATTCCATATCTATTCCCCCTCTCCCTCCCACTCTTCAACCTTACCCGCCCTTCTTCTACACACAACCAAACTA
>NW_020872745.1:328071-340571 GCF_003789085.1 Penaeus vannamei | reverse complement strand
AAACACCCCGAATGAATCCCAAATGCAAACAGAGAGGACAAGCAGAGCAGCGAGCCAAGCAAGCCACACGCTGTAATAAAGTTTTCTTTTGCCTAACGCATTAAGCTTACACATGTTTTCACACCCAGGAAAGTGTACATTGTGATTCGGGCCGGGTAGGCTAGGCAGGTGGATGGGCACTGGGCAGGTGGAGGCGACGGTGCTGGGCATGAGAGGGGCAGGGTGGGCGAGGAGGGAGGGAGGGGGGGGGCGGAAGGTGGAGAGGCGAGGGATGGAGGCTCGAAGGGGGAAGGGATGGAGGCTGGAGGGTGGAGAGGAAGGGGGGGAGAGGGGGAGGAGAAGAGGGGCTGGTGGAGGGGTAGAGGGGGAGGGGGGTAGAGGGGGCTGGGGGAGGAGAAGGGCTAGTGGAGGAGGAGGGGACTGGTGGAGGGGGTAGAGGGATGGTGGAGGGGTAGAGGGGATGGTGAGGGGTAGAGAGGCGGGTGGAGGGGTAGAGAGCGGTGGAGGGGGAAGGACGGGTGGAGGTAAGCAACGGAGACGGGAAAGGGGTTGAGGGGGGAGGAGAGGGTACTGGTGAGGGTATGGGGGAGAGGGGACGGCTCGGGTTAGAGATGGAGGAACCAGAAGGAATGAGGAGGGAGGGTCTGAAATCGGGGAAGGGAAGGGGTGGATTGGAAGGGAGGGAAGGAGGGGCGTCAGGACGGTTGAGACTAGGAAGGGAGAAGAGGACGGAAGGTGAAGGGAGACGGAGGGAGGTAAAGAGAGAGAGAGTGGGAGAACGAGAGATAGGGCAGTAGTGGGAACCAGGAGGAGGAGGAGGAGGAGGAGGAGGAGGAGAACCATGTAGCAGGGGGGGAGGGGAAGGAGGGGAAGAGAGGGGAGAAGAGAGGGAGGGAGGCCTTTTTAAATCAAGCCCATGCGGTAAAAATGCATGCGGGGACCCAAGTGAGGGACGGATCGAGATAAATACGCATGAAACAGCCGCCGAGAGTGTGGAGGCCGAGGCGGGCGGGAATAGACGAGATATATCTTGAGGGCGCGATGCTCGGCGATTTGGAATGCCCGAGACCCAGGCTAATGAGGAGAGAGGACCTTCTGTAGGTAGTGGCGGCGGTGTAGCGGTCGAGGCGGTCGAGGCGGGGGTACTGTGGCGTATCTTGCCGCGCTCGAACCACCTGTGGCTCCGTCTCCCCGGCGAAACTAGCAACTAGCACTACGAAACACCCTCGACTGCCGATGAAACTAGCAACCAGTGCTACGAAACACCACCGACTGCGCTGCGCTGGTCATCACACCAGCCGCAGCATCTGACTTTCGACCTATCCTACTCCGCGCTCATCATCACCACCGCCTCTAATCCTAGTTATCTGTTCCTCATCACATCATAATCATTCGACCTATAAGCATCACCATCACCATCCACACTGCCGTCACCATCATCATTATAACATTCATCACGATCACCATTAAACTGTCACATAAATCATCACAAAATTGTCGTCCACGTACCCTCCGCTTTCACGTACGTCCAAGTGTCAGTGAATACCTGTGTCGGCACGGCTGTTATAAACAATTTACCTGACAAAGCCCCGCTGAAGTTTTCCCTAAAAATAACTGGTGGATAAAAGTGATGTTACATGAATCAATGGAGTCAAACCAAAACCCGTTTGACAGCAATAGGATGATTAAATTTGACTTTCATCAAAATGCCGAATCATTATCATTATATTTGCCACGGATCATAATCCTTCGACATCGATAAAAAAAAAAACTTACTACAGATTCTACCCACTTCTACTGTTCAAAATCTACAACACTCAAATTATCACAAGAGATTATTCCGAAAAAAATAAGTATAACATGGTCACAAAACTATTTTTTGACATTCTGCAAAGTCACTTATAATAGTAGTGCAATTCTTGTACTACTGGCAATGGCTATAGCGTTGCCAGTAATACCAGCTCTACTACATACCACATACCAATGCCCATACACCATATAATTTGGAAAAGAAAGGGAAGAACTTACCTTGTGTCAATATGGTAGGTAAATCCTCTGTTATCAAAATATATGTTCACTTATCACCACATTTTTTAAAACTCTTATACATAAGCATCTTTTGTATTTTCTTTCTTTAGAGCAAAATCACATAAATATCTCGACACTATGGTATCATGTTATTGTAAATTTCCTTTTCAAAAGAGCACTTCACTTTGGATACCAAACGTAGGCAGATTTTTTTCTTCTTTCTGGAAAAAAGCGAAATGGAATTCAGTTTCACTCGTAAAGCAAACCATGTCGGTACACACGTCCTCCCTGCCCCTAAAAGGGACTCTTTCTATTTACACAATGTAGCCTTGGTACTGCGGGAGGGGATCCCAGGTATCACAGCGCGACGTGGGTAACACGGGTTATCAAGGTACCGCGTTCGAGGCAGGTACCACGTGGACACAATGTACTATTCTCCGGAGAGCCACCATAGCTAGGGCTTCACTGCCGCCGAGGAGCGAGCCGCAGCCCGCCATTTATCGCCCCTATCTGCGAGGCGCTCCATTAGGGGATAATGTTCCAGCGAGTTACAACACAATCCGGCGAGCGAGCGCGCCGGCCCAGGCACTGTATTCCAGCGATGTAGCGAAGCCAGCTGACTCCGTCCCTATGGCTGGGAGGCTGCCACTCGGTAACTTACGCTGCCGACACGTACCGTCACGCCAGCCACCGGCCCTCTCTCTCTCCCAGCACCAGACGCGGACGGCGGCCTCCATAGCAGTCCCCTCCTTCTCCTGACGATGCCGCGATACTCGAGTGCGGAGACGCATCGAGAGGGGCAGTCGCTGGACGGCAGGGCATCCATCAGCCCCTCCCCCCCCCCCCCTTCCACCCCTCCCTCTCCCCCAGCACCAGCTCCACCAGCCCCGAACCGGCCGGGACTCGAACCACTCTCGCCGGAGGAGCGGGCCATGTGAGTCACTAGGTGTCCCGGCGCACCAGGAAAGAACAGTTATTTATCAGGGGAAAAGGCAGAACCCAGCGAAGTGTCCCCCTCAGAAGAACCTGTCAGACGGGGATGCAATACCAGGTACCAGACGACCAGACCGACCATCACCTCGACTCAAACCAGTCATAAAATACCCGGCGACGTTACCAGGCATCATCATCATCAGCAACGCGCAAACACATACCAAAAGGGTGACGCAAGAGTACCACACGACCATCGACGTCCCACCGCGGCGGCAGCAATGCGCAATAAGGAAGTCCCTGCCGATGACTGATGCCCAATCCTCCGACCTGATTGAGGAAGGACTGCCAATTAAGAGGCCGGGGGAATGACCTAGGAAGTAATACGTAAAGGAAACTCACCCCGGGGATTACACTCCCGGAGTTCCAGAGGCCTTCCTTCGCTCATTAATGGAACGTTAATTTGCCGATAAATCATCTCGGTTGAGAGGCCATTGTTTTCTCTCTCGATCTTTCTCTTTTTTCTTTATTAGTTTTTTTTCTTTCTCTTTAATGATAATGAAAACAATAACAAATAATAGCCATCATCATCATCATAATAATAATACTCATAATGATAGTTATCATAACAATGATGATGATGACGATAATTATAATTATTATAATGATTAAAATGATAATAATGATGATGATAATAATAATGATGATGATGATAATGATAATAATAATAATAATAATAATAATAATAATAATAATAATAATAATAATAATAATAATAATAATAATAACAATAACAAAAGCAATAACAATAATAATTATCATTATTACTATCATCATTATCATCATTATAACAATAATAACAAGAACAATAATAATAATAATCATTATTATTATTATCATTATTGTTATTGCTATAATACAAATAATGATAATTATGATTATGATGATAATTATGAAGATAATAACAATAATAATAAGAAGAAAAATAAGAATATTAATAATGATAATAATAACAACATTTTTTGTTATAATTATGATTATAATAATGATAATAGTAATAATGATAATTGTTATGATAATGGTAATAATAATAATGATTATAATAAAAACAATTACAATTATTATTATTATAATTATCATTATCATTATTATTATAACAATAATAATAATGTCAATAACAATAATAACAACGCTAATAATAATAATAACAATAATAATAACAATAATAATAATAATAATAATAATAATAATAATAATAATAATAATAATAATAATAATAATAATAATAATAATAATAATGGTGATAATAACAATAACGACGATGATGATGAAGATGATGATGATAATATATAAGCAGTAAAAGCAAAACAAAACTAACTACAATACTACAAATAATAATAAGAACTATAATAATCATTATTACCATTATTACTATTACTAGCATTATTATCATTATCATTATTATTATTACTAATATCATTATTACTATTATCATTATTATATTGTTCTTGTTTTCATAACAATTATCATTATTATCATTATCATCTTCATTATTATCATTATTATAATTATTATTATTATCAACTTTATTACTACTGTTATTATCATTATCCTGTTTTATCATTATCATCATCATTATTATGCTTATTTTATTATTATCATTATTATTATTATTATTATCATCATAATTATAGTTTAATATTATTATTACTATTATTATCAGCATCATCACTATTATCATTATTATTATCTTTTTCATCATTATCATTAGTATCATCAACGTCATCATCATCATTACCGTTAAAATTACATCACTATATCATAAAAATAAGCAACAGCAACTAACACCAAATTTAATCATATAAATAATAAACATAAAGCTAATATACATACCAACAACCATATATATATATTATATATATATATATATATTTATATATACTATATATAATATAATATTTATATATATATATAACACACACACACACATAATATATATATATTATATATATAATATATTTATATATATTACATATAATATACGACAAACAATAGAACAATATTAGCATTATAATCATTCTGACAATAAGATTACCGCTACAATTAAGTAAATAGTAAGGTATAATAATAATTAACCGTCTTCATACGAATTTTTTCTCCCTCGATTAACCATCGCTCACCGCGTACTCAGGGTAATTAAGTAGGAAATTAACTCTCAAGTATCATCATTCAAATCTCAAACCAACGATAAGTCGTCCATTTTGACCAAGTACGACATCAATTAGTCAAGCCACATCATCCAAGCCAGTAAGTCAAAGGTTTGGACCATATATTGGAAATCAAAGTAACGGCATAATAACGTGCAAAATGATAATATAATACGAAAATCATTATAACGATAAACTCAAGCCACGTCGTCAAGCAATCCAGCTAAGTCAATTATTCTAATTCTCATTCAAAGTCAGCGTCGAGTCGAGACTCACTCCAGTCCACGTCAAGCCAAATCCTCTCAAGTCAAGACAAGTCAAACCAAGTCAAAGCAAACCAAGTAATAGGTCAAACCCCCGTATAGCGGGGCGGGTCAAGACGGGGTTAAACTTGCTTCTAATTACAGTTTGGGCCCCCAAATATGACCCTCGGGCGAGAGGAGGTCAAGCTGACCGCAAACCGATCACAACAACAACAAGGGAGCGTGGGCTGTTTGTTTCCTTCCCCGGAAAACTTGCACTCGGCCTTGAATTGGCTTGGGCTGGGTCGTCGCTTGCTTTGGATTGGCCTGGTTTGCATGGATTTTGCTCTTTTTATTATTATTATTATTAGCATTATTATTATTATTCATTCAAATTTATTATTATTATTATTATATTATTCTATTCTATTTATTATATTATATATTATTACATATTACAATAGTTACAATAAATAATTATTACGCAATAAACATATAATATAATAATAATCTACAATATATAATAATATAATAAACAATGATAAATAATAAAATATATATGCAATAGTAATAATAATGGTAGCAACACGTTAACGAATTGATGATGATGATGATGATGATGATGATGATGATGATGATGATGATGATGATGACGACGACTGATGATGATGACGATGATAGCAATAAAATAATTAAAATAAACAAATTCACAAATACAGACTACATCACATACCGCCCATCCAATCTTATGACAGGGGTGGCAGGGGGGGGCGAAGGGGAAGCAGACCTCGCAGACAAACCATTTCATTAACGTCATAAAATTAGAATAAACCCCCTCCTCTTCAACCCCCATCCCCCTCTCAGAAAAAAATATAAAAAAAAACGAACTCCAATTAAAGAAAAAAAAATATTCAACCAACCCCCACCAACCCACCGCCCGCCCCCCATCCCACTCTTAGCCGAATCTCCAAGTCTCCGAGCCGCGGCGTAGGACAGACGACGGACGGGGGGAGGGGCGCCGTGTCCATCTCCATCCCCTCCCCCCCCTTCCCCTCCCCCTCCCCCCACCCCGCCCATCACCGGCCACTCCACCGCCTCGCTCTGTGTGGTCACACGCGCCTCCTAGCTCATAGTCCTAGTTTAGTGGACGTGTCTGTGTGTGTTGATTACGGTCATTTTTTTCTGGTTAAAGGGGAGAAGGAGGGGGAGAGAGGGAGACAGGAGAGGGAGGAAGAGACAGCGAGGACAGGGAGAGAGGGAAGGGAGGAGGGGGGAGGGGGAGGAGGGAAACAGGGAGAGGGAGGGAGGGGAGAAAGGGAAACAGAGAGAGGGTTAGGGAGGGGGAGAAAGCGGGAGAGAGGGAGACAGGGAGAGGGAGGAAAGAGACAGCGAGACAGGGAGGGGGGAGTGGGAGGAGGAAACAGGAGTGGTAGGGAGGGGGAGAAAGGGAAGGGAGGAGGGAAGGGGAGACAGGGACAGAGAGGGAGGGGGAGAAAGAGAGAGGGAGGAGGAGACAGGGAGGGAGGCGGAGGGGAGACAAGGAGAGATACGGGAGAGGAGGGAGAGGGCGAGAAGAGGGGCGAGGTGAGGGGGTGAGGAGGGAGACAGGGGGTGAGAGGGGGGGGGGAAAGGAAGGAAGAGATGGATGCGAGAGCAAAAAGATATATTAACATCAAGATGGGGGAAAGTTTCCCCAAGGAAATCTCGAATCAGCAAATTTACACACTACAACTATACACACACACTATATAGAGGTCTGTGTGGCTCGTGTGTGTGTGTGTGTGTGTGTGTGTGTGTGTGTGTGTGTGTGTGTGTGTGTGTGTTGTGTGTGATGATGTGTGATAAATAGTAATGACCAGCTACATACATGGATGTGTGTGCCGTGTTCATAATCAGCTAATTGCATAAATAAATATAAATAGGTGTACCAACAACGTATCTAATGGTGATGATGTGAGTTCGTTGTATGTGTATGTGTGTTATGTGTATCATATATGTACCCTATCATTCACCATATAGTATATATATATATATATATATATTCTAATGTTATCCTACGTATATATAATAATATAGCTGATAATATATATATGTGTGTTGCCAGTGTTGTAATTCGTGTGCGGTGTGTCACAACAGCAGCTGCATTACGTGTGCCAACATAACCTACGTGCATGTATGATGTATCATATATGTACTGTGTGTATGTGATTTATGTATGTATGTATGTATGTGTGTGTTGTAGGTTGGTGTGGGTGTGCAGATGTGGTATGTGTGGCGTGTGTATTGACTGTGTGCGTGCATGTGTGTAAGGCGGTGCGTGTGTGTGCGTGAGTGTGAGTGTGAGTGTGTGAGTGTGTGGCAGTGCATGTGTGTGTATACTGTATGTGTATGTCGCATGTGCTGATATGCTAAGTGAGTGTGCGTGTGTGTAACATGACCTGTGTGTCGATGTGTGTGAGTTGTCTGTGTCGCGTAGTATCGTGTGTTTGATGTATGTGTTGTGTGAGTGTGTGCGTGTGTGTTTGTGTGGAATAGTGTGTGGTGTGCAGAGTGAGTGTCTGTGTGTTGTGTGTTGTGTGTGTGTGTGTGTGTGTGGTGTATGTGTGTGTGTGTGTGTGTCTGTGTGGTGTGTGTGTGTGTGTTGTGTGTTGTGGTGGTGTGTGTTAGTGTGTGTGTGTGTGTGTGGTGGTGTGTGTAGTGTGTGAAGTGTGTCACTGTGTGTGCATATGTCTATGAAATAGTCCAACACACGTGCAAATATATATAGCAATATAATGCTTGAATGTATGGACATAAGTGACAATAGCATTACAATGCCACAGTAATGATGACATATCATAATCAAATAAGAAATGCCATACAACGGAGATCCGGTTTCTTAAGCTTATAGAGAGAGAGAGAAGAGAGAGAGAGGGAGAGAGAGAGAGAGAGAGAGGATAGAGGGGAGAGGGAGGAGAGAGGAGGAGAAGGAGAAGAAGACGGGGAGAGAGGAAGGAGAGAGAGGAGAGAGAGAGAGAGGGAGAGAGAGAAGGAGAGAAGGGTGAGAGAGAGAGTGTGATGAAGAGAGAGAGAGAGAGAGAGAGAGAGAGAGAGAGAGAGAGAGAGAGAGAGAGAGAGAGAGAGAGAAGAGAGAGAGAGAGAGAGAGAGAGAGAGAGAGAAGAGAGAGAGAGAGAGAGAGAGAGAGAGAGAGAGAGAGAGAGAGAGAGAGAGAGAGAGAGAGAGAGAGAGAGAGAGAGAGAGAGAGAGAGAGAGAGAGAGAGAGAAGAGAGAGAGAGAGAGAGAGAGAGAGAGAGAGAGAGAGAGAGAGAGAGAGAGAGAGAGAAGAGAGAGAGAGAGAGAGAGAGAGAGAGAGAGAGAGAGAGAGAGAGAGAGAGAGAGAGAGAGAGAGAGAGAGAGAGAGAGAGAGAGAGAGAGAGAGAGAGAGAGAGAGAGAGAGAGAGAGAGAGAGAGAGAGAGAGAGAGAGAGAGAGAGAGAGAGACCTTTGATACTAGAATAACCAAAAACTCGCATGACCTTACCATGAGTATGATATTAATAGAAACTCTAAGAAAGCTGATATCACTTGACATCCGAGAGGTTTGACGTCTGGATATACAACACTGGAACTGCGAAGCTTCATTTTATCTAATGCACTAGTTTTATTTTCAATGTATTTCTGTTATATCGGTTGCGTATAAAAGTGAAAAAAATGTGTGAAGCTCTGGTGTGTTTTCACCCCATTTACCTATCTATTCTATTTCCCCCATTTATCTGTCTACATCATCTTTATGTACAGCTTTCTAACCAATCTTTTAAACCAATCCTTAAAAGAATAACATTAAAAATGTCACGATATCAAATATATTAAACGCAGAAATCCCACTACCAGAACCTAACCTAACCCACCAACACATTCCATCCCCAACTCCAACATTCATCATTAACACCAACCCCATTACTCCATCGACAACCTCCAGCAACCACCGACCAACACTGTATTCCTCTGCAAATTGCAACAGAGTCCCTAAGTAAATGCGTGGACTCTATGAACCGGCGGTGGTTTTGCCTTCCTTGATGTACGGAATGAGGACCTCGACTTGGTTCCTGTTGTGTTCTTATCTCTGGTGTTTCTCGTCCTTTATTTATCTATTTATTTATTCGTTTTCTTCTCGGTGTTTTCATCTATTTCTGTTTGATAATGCTGGCCGCGTGTCACCACCCCCTTACGGAGTGGTGAAGAAATAATCGTGGTTTTTCGACCTGTCCTAATTTTTTCACTTTTTTTTCTTTTCTTTTTCTTTTTTCATGTCATTCTTCACACATCATCAGGAACAAATGTTTAAATCGTAGGCTTCCGTTTTGATCTTGAATATTTTCTTCGTTGTTAAATGTTCCGGCTCTTTATATCACTACATCTCCATTTTCCTTCCTTTTCTTTTCCAGAAA
The DNA here is from genome assembly GCF_003789085.1 of Penaeus vannamei. Taxonomy (NCBI): domain Eukaryota; kingdom Metazoa; phylum Arthropoda; class Malacostraca; order Decapoda; family Penaeidae; genus Penaeus; species Penaeus vannamei. Next base: position 330,737 of record NW_020872745.1, on the reverse strand, counting down.
GGTTAGTTATTTTTTTCTCCATTCACTTCCTCAAAAATTGGGTCAAGGTAAGTCTTAAAAAAACAAAAGCAAAATATTAAAGCACAGAAGGCCGGGCGAACGCATCTCGTGATTGCACCTGCTTATCAGTGATTGAGCGGTCATACCCGTAAGTCAGTTTGATAGGCCTACTTGTTGCTCTCAGTAAAACTTTCTTCGTTTTCATTTTGAAAAAAAATGCACTTCGAACCACAAAAAAACATGATTGCAATGATCAGTCACCAGAACTGGTTTGATAGGCCTGTCACTAAGTCCACGCCTCAACGAGGAATTCAATACAGAAAAGTACAGAAAAAATAAGTAAAAACAAAAACGGGCAGTGACTCCTTGCAAGAACCTGTCAGTTGACGCGAATTGCTTTCCTTGGCACTACTGTCACAGCACTAATAATGGTCTTACTTAAGGCCCGGGAAGGAGAGGCAAGGCACATCCGTAGCGCCTCTCACCTCTCATAGGCCTGTCTGTTCTCCAGCTCGCCGGCCCACCTGTACCCAGCGGCACAGTCTCCATTCCCTGCCATATCTTTATTTACCCACATGCCCGAACGCTGCCCTTGGATTGCGAGGTCTTTTACCGCCGGTGCCTCGTCGAGACCTACGGTGGGAGTGCCCGAGTCGAAATACGACAAAATGTGCCGATAAATGAACGTCCTTTTTCAAATCTTTCGATAGAATTTTAGCCCGAGCGGTTTGCCGAGTCTATAGTCATCACTCTTCGCTGTAGCCTGTCCTCTACTCCCCCTAAACTCAGCTGGAGGGAACCCCGCTAATATACTATTTTCTGTGGCCTCAGCGGCCCGCCTGTCCCCCTTCTCCTGTGCAACGCGATTCTTACATGCGTCTCTTTATTCATTCATACTCGGAGCAAGAGCAGAAGGGAGGGCACAGCCAAACAAGGCGATAATTCGCTTTAGATAGAAGACAACCGTACCTACCTCGGCAGCCTCGCGCCCCGTACCTGTGGCCAGTCTAGCGAATTTTAATGCCCGCCAAAAGACCGTCGTCTCCATATTTTGCCATAGAGGCCCTTCTGTCCTGGTAAAAACTCGTTCTGGTCTCACCCACCTCCTCTTGGACGTCGCTCTTATCGCTTTCGCTGCGCCCCGTTCTCGTGGCTCTGGGTCGCTCTCTTCCGCTGCTCTTTATTTCCATTCATGGCTCTCTGGCTCTCTGGCTCTCTCGCTCTCTCTCTCTCTCTCTCTCTCTCTCTCTCTCTCTCTCTCTCTCTCTCTCTCTCTCCTCTCTCTCTCTCTCTCTCTCTCTCTCTCTCTCTCTCTCTTCTCTTCTCCTCCTTCTATGCCCATCCACTCACCCTTCCATCCTCCTCCAGCCCCCGCCCCTCCCCTCCCCCAGCACCTACCTAGGCCTCGTGCCCTGGGTATCATTCCTGGATACCGCAAACCTTTAATTTTGGTCTCTTTTGAGTCATGTTCCTAAATGTTTCGTCGTTCCAGAGTGGAAGGAGAATACCTGTTACACCTGTAGCGTTCATGCCCCAGCATCCAGGAATACCTCGGCCCGATTCCGGACTTGTTTGGGTTCTCGGCTCCTAATTGTTTATTCGTTTATTTTTGAAACCGCTTTTTGGTCCGGACGAAGAGGATGTCTATTTACACACACCGATAATTAAACTTTTTTTTTTAATCTTTTTTTTTTTAATCTATCGTTACGCCCCTCTTTATCTGATCGTCGGCCGGAGGAATAAACAAAATCGGTAGCCAGTTTGATTACGATTTTCATAGCAGGCCCATGGACACCCCCACCCCCCCCCACCCTGACCAACCCCAACCTCCCCCCCCACCTCCCCTCGACCCCACCCCCCCCCACCCCTTCCCCTCGGGCGTATCTCGCTTCGGAGGATCTCAAGAACAAGAGGATCTTAGGAGGAAAAAGGAGGAAGGATCCTAAGACGGGAAGGAGTTTGGATATCAAGGTGAAGAAAATCGGGGAATAAATACCGATAAAGGGGTGGAAGAAGGGACAAAGAGGAAGAAAAATGTAGCAAGAATAGGACACGGCAGGATAAGATGGAGGTCAGGAGGAAGGAGAAAACACGAGGAATAAGTAAAGAAGAATGGGGAAGAAATTGTCATGGTAATGGTAATCTTAACAATGGCAAACAGTTTCCGAGAAAGAAGGAGATTAATAGACAGATAGACAGACAGACATGTAGATATACAAATGAGATAGAAAAAAGAAAAATACAAATCGCGTACATATGAATAGATTAATATATACACACACAGACAAACGCACGTACAGACAAACACACACAGACACAGACACACTCACACACACACACAAATATATATATATATATAATATATATATATATATATATATTATATATATATATATATATATATATATATATACATATATATATACATATATGCATATACATGTGTGTGCGTGTGTGCGTGCGTGTGCGTGTGTGTGCGTGTGTGTGCGTGTGTGTGTGGATGTGTGTGTGTGATATACATACATATAAATAATAATAATATATACATACATATATATATATATATATATATATATAATATATATATATATATATATATATATATATATATATATTATATATATATATATATATATATATATATATATATATATATATATATATAT
>NW_020872745.1:320571-323071 GCF_003789085.1 Penaeus vannamei | reverse complement strand
GGGGCAGGTGAACCTTGAGACGAGAAGGTCAACCTTGAGGTGAACTTTTGGAAGCCCGGGCAATCCTCGAGACGAGGGCCTGAACCTTGGAAGGGCAAAGTGAACCTTGAAATGAACACCTATAATTAGAACAAACAAAAATCTATATTCTGTGTCTTATATGTGTTGTGTGTATGTGTGTGCGTGTGCGTGTGCGTGTGCGTGTGCGTTGTGTGTGTGTCGTATGTGTGTAAAAATAAAATATAAATTATTTTTGGATGAACAGCTGAGCCTTGCGATGCCGATAAAGCTATGTTAAAAACAAACGAGGATTGAACCCTAAGACGAAAAAACAAATTGAACCTCGAAGCAACCGAACCCTCGAGACGAAGAAACGAAACCTCGAATGACATCCAACAGTAGATGAAATAAAAAAAACTGAGACCGAAAAACCTAGAAAAAAGAGGGGAGAGGAGAAGAAGGAGAATAGAAAAGGCGGGGGGGAGAAGAGAAGGAAGATAGAAAAATAAAACAAGGGTGAGGAGAGAAGGAGGAAGAAAGGGAGGAGGATAGAAAATAAAACGAAGGGGAGGAGAGAGAGGCAGAGAGGGGAGAATGGAGGAAGAAAAAAAAATGAGGGGGAGGAGAGAGGGATAGAAGAAGAGAAAAATATAAGGAGAGAGGGAGAGGAGAAGGAAGAGATGAAAAAAAAAAAAGCGAGGGGAGGACAAGGAAGATAAAAAAAATAAAAGCGGGGGGAGGAGAAGGGAGAGGACAGAAAAATAAAAAGGCAGGGGAGAGGAGAGGGAAGATAGAAAAATAAAAAAGGAGGAGGGAGGGGAGAAGACAGAAAAATAAAAGGAAAAGAGGAGAACAGGAGTGTAGAAAGAAGATAGAAAAATAGAAAAGAGAAAGAGAAGGAGAGAGAAGAGACAGAAAAATAAAAGGAGGGGAGGAGAGAGAGGGAAGAAGATAGACAATTAAAAGGAAGGAGAGAACAAGAAAACAGATAAGGGGGAAGAAATAGAAAATAAAANAGGAAGCAAAGTGAATGCGTCTCGAAGCTTCGTTGTAATCGAATCGAGACAGGAAACTAAACCGTCTTTAAATAAACTTCTATTCGACAACACCGACAAGTCCAATGTACAATCTTTAATAAACACGATTCTATATAAACATACGTCTGTTTATCTTCTTCTTTCAGGCTCCGTTCTCGTCATCTGTCGAAGTAACATCCCTTGTCCAATAACATTCCTCGGAAATCAACGAGTCGATTTGCTATTAACTGTTCATATCGGAGTTCCTCGCTGCCAAATTTAGCCCCTGAAGCTGCCAGCATCAGTGAGGTGGTGTTTGTAGCGTGGCTTCAGTCTTGCATCAGGGCTGTGGCATCCTCCCAATCATGTGTAGAAACATTGGCACTTATAAGAGCCCCTTGGCATTCAGACTTGTGTCACAGTCGGTCGCTGACCCTCGAGGGCGCAGGTGAGGTGAGAGTGGGGGGGAAGGGGGAGGAGCTGAGGAGTTGCTCGGACAGGGTTGGGTAAGTGACGTCACATCTGGGCGTGGCCTGACCTGTGCGTGCGGGAGTACGTGTGACGTGCACTCCCCCGAGGTTGTGCACTGGGACTTGGCAGTTAGGGTAATGGAGGCAGTAACTACCCGCCGACATGCTAACAGCCATCCCAATTAATCAGACTTAACGTAAATCAAGAGCTTACCCTGTTATTAAACATCGCATTAGCGGGAAGCAACAGAAAACTAGCAACAACAAAAATACTCTACGGACTTTTAACCGCCCTCTCTTTTTACACATTATCCGCAGTTTCCCCTCCGAATGGCCGCGGCAGTATGTCACGCCAATTACATAATTAAGCTACGGCAAAACATACGCCCGTTAATGAGCCCTTCGCATTTCCTGGTGGTTGTGCTGTAATTCGCCCAAACGACAGGATGGGGCCTCGTTCTACCACCCTCCGGTAGGGGCGTTTTAATCACAGGTATGGGGGGGGGGGGGGGAGGAGGAGGGAAGGAACAGTCGCATGACATTTGTTTGACAGGAAACGCCTTCGTTAGCGCCATGCACACCACCCACAGAAACACGGGAAGTAACAACATAAAGATATTCACTATAAAAGAAAAAAAAAAATACTTAAAGTACAACATAAAAATTCACTATAAAAGAAAAAAAATAATTAAAAGAAGTTACAACATAAAAATATTCACTCTAAAAGAATAAAAAATATTTCTCAAATTTCACACAAAGGAAGAACCGCTATAGTAATACATCAAATCAAAGACTCATAGAAAACGACAAAAATAAATAAAAAATAAAAATAAAAACAACCCACACAGTCACGCTTGGAGGTATACGCCCCGCCGAAAGGTCAACTTGAACAACCTCAGGTCACAGGTGTAGGTGTGCAGTTACGAGGTCATGGCTGGTGAGGTCTGAAGGTGAGTTTCCCCCCCCCCTTCTTTTCTTTCTTTGTTGCATGCATTTCCCAACCGGAAATGGCTT
>NW_020872745.1:298071-310571 GCF_003789085.1 Penaeus vannamei | reverse complement strand
TGGGTGTGAGAGTGGGTGTCTGTGTGTCTGTGGAGAGAGAGAGGGAGGGAGGGAGAGAGAGAGAGACAGAGACAGAGAGTGAGGGAGAGATAGGAGACAGAGACAGAGACAGACAGACAAGAGAACGAAAATGAACGAGAAAGAGAGAGAGACAGACAGAGAGAGCAAGACAGACAAGAGAGCGAAAATGAACGAGAAAGAGAAAGAGAGACAGACATACAGAGACAGAGACAGACAAGAGAGCGAAAAGGAACAAGAGACAGAGACAGAGAGACAGAGACAGAAAGCAAAAGAATCATAGCAAGAATCTGAACCACACAGCATTCTAAAAAATCACTCTTTTTCACACTTTCCTAAGCAAGAATTTCTGAACATCATGACCAACGCAGAATCACGTAATGGTATAATAATTTTTACCTGCACCGCATCGCATGTACAAGTAGAAGCTCGGAGTACTTAGGTTAAACCACCCGTTTCTTCGCATCGTCCTTGTTCAATTTTGTTCATTTGTTCTGTTTTGAACTTAGTCTCTCGGGCTTTTTTTATCCCAAAAGAATAATAATAAATTTTAAAAAAGAAAGAAAACTTATGAAACTTATCATTGCGTACAGTGTTGCCAAGTTGCAGCATACAGGTATTTTATAGCGGGAAAAATGGATGTATAGCGGAGAGAAGAAAAGAAAGATTGAAATGATCATAGGAGAAATTAAAGAAACACGATTAGAGGGGAAATTTAGAAAAGAGAAAAGAGAAGTAAAGAGGCGGCAAGGGTGGTGGATTGGAGATGAGAGGGAAATTAAGGGCAACATATGGGGTAGGGAGGGAAGAGAGGGAGAGAGGAATGGCGGGGAGGGGCGGGGCAAGAGACGAAGAACAAAGAGGGAGATAATAAGAGAGAGGGTGTGATGAGAAGATCGGAGACGAGATGAGAGAGCGGGGTATTAGAAGAAAAAGAGGAGGAAGAGTTAGAGAGAAGAGAGGGAGATAGAGACAGAGAGACGGGAGGAGAGAGAAGAGAGACATGAGAGAGACGGAGAACAGGATAGATAGAGAGAGAGAGAATCAGAGACAAAGACATAGACGAAGGAAGAGAAAGTGAAGTGAGGGAGGAACGAGGAACAAGAAAGGGAGAGAGAGATACAAGAACGAGGAAGCGAGGTAGAGAGAGAGAGAGAGAGTTAATAACTTAAGAAAAGAGGGTGAATTGGCTTCAGGAAAAGAGTGAGGAAAAAGAGATTATCTTAAAAGGCAAAATATACTAAACAGAAGAATAGGAAGAAGAGAGAAAAATGGGACAGGGAAGAACAAGTAATGAAAAGAAACGAGAAGTGGAAGGAAAGAGAGAAGTGGAAAGGAAAGATTAGGAGAAAAAGAAGAAAGAAGAGAAGAAGGAGAGACGGAGAAAAAGAAGAGAAAAAGGGAGAGGAAGAAAGGGAGGGGAGGGATGGGAGGGGGGGGGGGTGGGAACAGCGCACTGCACGATGGCCCCCACAAATTGCCTTTGACTTCGAAAATGATGTCCTGGTATGCATGAGGAATTTCCCCCAGGCATTAGAACCCGCAGCGGGGGATGGGTATCTACGTTTTTCCCCTTCAACCCCTTCCACCTTCACCCCATTAATCCTCCCCTCATCCTCTCCCATCACCCATTACTCCCTCACCACTTCACTCACCAACTTTACCTCACCCCCCTCATCCTCTCCCTCATCCCGACCCTCACTGGTCCGTCCCTTCTCCCCTTAACCCCCTTCCCTATCCCTCCTCTCTTCCCCTTACCTCCTCACCCTACCCCCTTCCCCTCATCCCCTTCCCTCACCCCTTACCCCTCCCTTACCCCCTTAACCTCCCGTTCATCCCATTACACCCCTTACCTCCCTCACCCCTTCCCCTTACCTTCCATCCCCCTATCTTCATCTCCTCCAACTTACCTGTAACCCCAATTACCCTCAACTCTATCCATCACCCTTCACCTTTACCCTCACACGTCAATCCCCTTCTCCCCTGCCCCTCCCTCCTCTCCCTTACCACTTATCTTCACCCTCCTCTCCCCTCTCCCCCTCTCTCTCCCCCCTCCCTCTCTCATCCCTTTCATCCTAACGCCCTTCATTCTCTCCTCCCCCCCCTCCCTTACCCCTAATTTCTACTCCCATTCACCCTAACTCCCCTCCTCCCTCACCCCTCTCTCATCCCTCTCCCCCCTCCTTCCCCTTCTTCCCTCCTCCTCCCTCCCTCACCCCCCTCCTCCCTCCCAATCCCTCTCCCCTCCCTCACCTTACCCTTAATTCCACTCCCTTCAACACCTCGCTCCCTCTCCCTCCCACTCAATCCCCTCCCTTCCCTCATCCCTCCCCCTCCCTCCCTCACCCTCCCTCCTCTGTCTCCATCTCCTCCCGCCTTCCCTATCCCTCCTCATCCTCAATCCATCCCTCCTCCCTCCTCCTTCCGCCCCCCCCCCCACGCACAACACCAAACAATCGGCCCATCAGTCGAAAATTGGTCATTCTTTCGCGGCGCATTGACAAGTATTGTAATTTTTTTTTTTTTTTTTTTTTTTTTTTTTTTTTTTTTTTTTTTTTTTTTTTTACCATCATATCGCCATTATCAAAACTTGGGATCGACTTCCGAACATAACGGATCGTCTAATAAAAAAAGATGATTTAATTTCTTTCCTCTCTCTCCCTTTCTCTCTCTCTTTCTCTCTCTCTCTCTCTTTCTCTTCCCTCTCTCTCTCTCTCTTTCTCTCTCCTTTCTCTCTCCCTCTCTCTCTTTCTCTCTCCCTCTCTTCTCTTTCTCTCTCCCTCCATCTCTTTGCTCCTCTCTCCTCTCCCTCTCTTCTCCCTCTCTCTGCTTCTCTCCTCCCTCTCTCTCTCGTCTCTTTCTCGTCCTCCCTTCTCTCTCTTCTCTCTCCTCTCTGGTCTCTCTTCTCTCTCTCTCGTCCTCTCTCTCTCTCTCTCTCTTTTCTCTCTCCCTCTCTCCCTATGATATTTCGTAGAAGGAAGTAAGCGCTACTTCGACCTTGTTATCGACTTGTTGTTGAGCGATTGGATGAATATGTCACAGTTCACGATAAATGGAAGATAAAATCGTAGGGAGCGCGAAGAGAGGAAGAAGAGATAGGGCAAGAAAGTGGAGGAAAAAGAGAGAGAGGAGGGGGGACAGAGTGAGAGAGGGGGGATACAGAGAGAAGAGAGAGAGGAGAGAGAGAGAGAGAGAGAGAGAGAGAGAGAGAGAGAGAGAGAGAGAGAGAGAGAGAGAGAGGAGAGAGAGAGAGAGAGAGAGAGAGAGAGAGAAAGAAAGAAATGTATATATAAAGAGAGTCTAAATGGAGGAAAAGAGAGAGAGGAGGGAGATAAAGAGAGAGAAAGAAAGAAATAGAGAGAGAGTCAAAGTCAAAACCCTTTATTCCATCAATTACAATAGTTCCTATTTTTACAACGAGAGAGAAAGAGAGTGAGAGACAGATGCAAACAAAGAGAAAGAGAACAAGGAAGACAATCAGAAAAAAACACACGAAAGAACGATAGGGAGAGACAGAGAGAGAGAGAGTGTAGACAGGCCATGCAGACAGACAGACAGACAGACAACGCCAATGCAGACAGATCAGACAGGACAGACAAACCCAGAGAGACAGACAGACAAACGCCATGCAGACAGACAGACAGACAAACGCAGATGCAGACAGGACAGACAGACAAACACGCATCAGCAGACAGACAAACGCCATGCAGACAGACAGACAGACAGACAAACGCCATGCAGACAGACAGACCCAGAAGCACAAACGCCATGGCAGACAGACAGACAGACAAACGCCATGCAAGACAGAACAGACAGACAACGCCATGCAAGACAGACAGACAGACAGACAAACGCCATGCAGACAGACAGACAGACAAACGCCAATGCAAGCACAGACAGCCAAGACAAACGCCATGCAGACAAACAGACAGACAGACAAACGCGCACAGACAGACAACAGACGCCGATGCAAGACAGACAGACAGACAGACAAACGCCATGCAGACAGACAGACAAACCGCCATGCAGACATGACAGACAGACAGACCAAATCCGCCCATGCAGACAGACAGACAGACAGAACGCCATGCAGACATGACAGACAGAGTAACAAACGGGCCATGCAGACAGACAGACGAGAACAGTACAAACAGAGCCAAGTGGCAGAGCAGACAGACAAACCGCCAAATGCAGAACATAGACAGGACAGGACAGACAAGACGGCCCATGCAGACAGACAGTACAGAAGAAACGCCATGGCAGACTGACAGACAGAGCAAAACGCCAATGCAGAAAGAACAGACAGCAGACAACGCCCATGCAGGAAGCAGACAGTAACAGACAGTCGCAAACGCCAATGCGACAGACACAACAAGACAAACGGCCATAATGCAGACAGACAGAGCATGACAAACGCCATGCAGACAGACAGAGCAGAGCAACGACATGCAGGACAGGACAAGACAGAATAAACGCGCCAATGGCAGACAAGAAACCGAGCAACAGAGGCAGAACGCCATGGCAGACAGACAGAGCAGACAAGACAAACGCCAGTGCAGACAGACAGACAGACAGACGCCATGCGACAAGAGCAGACAGAAAGGTGAGCAGACAAACCGCCATGCCAGACAGACAGACAGACAGACAAACGCCATGCAGACAGACAGACAGACAAACGCGCATGCAGCACAGGACACGACAGACAAACGCCATACAGACAGACAGACAAACGCACAGAAGACAGGACAAACGCCATGCAGACAAGACAGACAGACAAACGCCGATGCAGATCAGACAGACAGACAAAACGCCATGCAGAACAGACAGGACAGACAGACCAAACGCCATGCAGACAGACAGACAGACAGACAGACAGACAAACGCCATGCAGACAGACAGACAGACAGACAGAGCGCCATGCAGACAGACAGACAAACAAAACGCCAGAGACAGACAGACAGACAAACGCCAATGCAGACAGATACAGACAGACAAACGCCATGCAGACAGAACAGACAGACAGACAGAACAGCCATGACAGACAGACAACGCCATGGCAGACCAGACAGACAGAGAGGACAAACGCCATGCAGACAGACCAGAATAGACAGATCAACGCCATGCAGACAGACAGAACAGACAAAGACGCGCATGGCAGACAAGACAGACAGACAAACGCCAATGCAGCAGACAGACAGCAAACGCCATGCAGACAGACAGACAGGACAAACGCCATGCAGACAGAACAGACAGACAGACAAACGCCATGGCAGACAGGACCAGTACGAGACAAACGCCATGCAGACAGAACAGACAGAACAAACGCCATGTAAGACAGACAGACAGACAAACGCCATTGCAAGACCAGAACAGAAAAGACAAGACAAAACGCCAATGGCAGACGACAGACAGACAATGCAAACGCCAATGCAGACCAGACAGACAGAACAGACAAAACGCCATGCAGACAAACAGACAGACGGCGCAAATTGGCGGACCAGGAACAGACAGCCAAACGCCATGCAGACAGACAGACAGCACAGAACGCCATGCAGGACAGACAGACGCAGCATAAAGCGCCATGGCAGACTGAGACAGCGCAGATCAGACAAACGCCATGCAGACAAAGACTAACAAAACGCCTGCCAGAACAGACAGACAGGACGAAACGCCATGCAGACGAGACAGACAGACCACACAAAACCGCCATGCACGAAGACAGACATGACTGACACAAACGCCATGCAGACAAACAGACAAGAGCGCCATGCAGAACCAGAACAAGACAGAACAAACGCCATGCAGACAGGAGCAGACAGACACAAACGCCATGCAGACAGAACAGACCAGATAAACGGCCATGAGACACGACAGACAGACAGACAACTAAACGCCCCAATGCAGAACAAACAGACAAACGCATGGCAGACAGACCAGACATGGGTAGACAAACGCCATGCAGAAACAGACAGAACAGACCAAACGCCAATGCAGACAGACAGACAGACAAACGCCAGCAGACAGACAGACAGACAAACGGCCAGATGCAGCAGACAGAACAGACAGACAACGCCATGCAGACAGACCAGACCAACAGACACAACCGCCAAGAGGAAGATCTAGAAAGTTCTCGCGGGTGAATGTCACGGGGCCACTGCAGCGAATGCCACTGTTCACGGGTAGATTGGGCGTAAGTGGTGAACAAAACGGATCGCGCAGTCTCTCTCGTGTTCTCTCGGTTCTCCTGGATTTAAAACCCTTGATTCGCGCCCGGTTCCTCTCCGCGGGAGAAGAGGTCGTGTCACTCGGCCTCGTCAGATTTTCCGGGGGGGGGTGGGGATGTGTAGGGGGGGGCGGGGTAGTGGGGGTAGGGGGGGTGGACGTGTCGGTTGGGGGGGCGGGTAGGGTGGGGGGTAGGGCTGTGGGGGTGGGGGTGGATGTGTCGGTGGGTGTGAGGGTGGGGTAGGGGGGGGGGGAAGGGGAGAGGAGAAGGCAGGTGTAAGGATGATTGATGTCTTAGATGATGTTCTATGATGTCTACGATGATGTCTACGATGATGTCTACGATGACGTCAAAGATGATGTCTAAGATGAACGTCTTAGATGATTTCTAAGATGTCTTAGATTAATATCTATGAGATTGTCTAAGATGATGTCTAAGATGATGTCTAAGATGATGTCTAAGATGATGTCAAGATGATGAAGATGACGTCTAAGATGATGTCAAAGATGTAATATGTGCCGATTTTCTCCCGACCGCGAGAGAGCGCTCGTGGATGTCAATATGGATAAATGGATCGTCGAGAGCGCCAATTCGCCCGCACGCCACCGCGACCTCAGACCCACGGCATCGCTCACCAGGATAAACAGAACGATTACGTTACGTTATCCTCAAAAAAAGAATAATCAAAAGAGGGAGATAACCGAGATAAAACAGGAAAAAGGGGACAGAGAAGAGAGGGGAAAATGATGTATAACGCAAGGATGAGTAAATATTTCGGGAGAAACGAGAGAGAAGAGAGAGAAGAGAGAGAGAAAGATGCATAACGCAAGAATGAGTAAATATTTCCGGGCGAAACAGGAGAGGAGAGAGAAAGAGAGAGAGAAAGATGATAACGCAAGGATGAGCAAAATATTTCCGGGAGAAACAGGAGATCAGAGAGAGAGAAGAGAGAAGAAAGATGCATAGCGCAAGAATGAGTAAACAATTCCACGGATGTTATACAGACGAAGGTTACGCAGATTGCTTGCCTGACGAAGGCATGAGGGCAGTGTAGCAGCGCCCCGGGCAAGGGCTCGAGAGGGCGAGGGAGGGCGTGGAGTCACGTCGTGTAAACAGAGCTGTGTGTACCTGCTTAACAGTGGTCTCCTGCACAGCCAGAGAGGGGGAGGGAGGGAGGGAGGGAGGGAGGGAGGGAGCGGGAGGGAGGGAGGGAGGGGGAGGGAGGGAGGGAGGGAAGAGAGAGAGAGAGAGACAGACAGACAGACAGAAGGAAAGGGGGGGGGGAGACAGAATCAGAGCAGAGAGACATAGACAGAGAGAGAGAGAGAGAGAGAGAGAGAGAGAAAGAGAGAGAAGAGAGGCAGAGAGACATAGACAGAGAGAGAGAGAGAGAGAGAGAGAGACATGCATGAGCGTTGGTATGTGCATTATAAATGGTTATAACGATCATTGCAATATTTCCACTAGAGATCGAAGAAGACTTGAAGTTCACTTTGAGTTCACTTACCAGTTCAAGGAAATTCCCACAATACCAAGAAATTTTCCAAAATATACCGAGTTCAAATTTTTACCAAAATATACCAAAATATACCAAAATATACGCCAAACTTCTCAAAAGTCTAGCTAATATATCCACTACATCACCCAATAACCCCCTGTTATAGTCGACCATTTTCCCATTATCATAACCATTACCGTGTATGTTCAAAGAAACATTTTACCTCTCGGTTTCCCTCTACTTTGCGTGTGTGTTTTGCAAGGTCACGCATTGACCTCCTTGCAGCTGGAGGTCACGCATCCACTCGCCTTCAGTTCTCGCCTATGTCCTTCATTATCCCCGTGTTTGACAAAATACAGTAAACTGGTAGAAATATCGTGATAAAAGAACAACCAAACGCATAGATAGATAACGATGATAAGAGAGAAATTAACGAAGATTCACACTACCTTCACCTTCACGATCAACGAAGGGTCTCTCCATGGATGCCTCTGATGTTATTTTCTGTCTCGCGTTCCTGAGAAATTAATATGTGTGTATGTGTGCGTGTGGTGTGGTTTGTGTGTGCGTTTGTGTGTGTGCGTGTGTGTTGTGTGTGTGTGTGTGTGTGTGTGTGTGTGTGTGTGTGTGTGTGTGTGTGTGTGTGTGTGTGTGTGTGTGTGTTGTGTGTGTGCGTGTGTGTGTGTGTGTGCGTGTGTGTGTTTGTATGTGTATGTGTTTGTGCTTGTGTGTTTGTTTTTTGTGTGTATGAGTTTATGTGCGTGTCTAGGCGTTATTGGTTGTGCTCGTGTGTATGTATTCGTTTGTTTCTTGCGTATTTCAGCACATATATACAACCACCTGAAGAACGAAACACTTTTTAACAGAATTAAGAACTCACTCTAAAACAACATTATGTTTAACACGTGAGAGATACAAGCCACACATGATACTCTGTTTGTGCACCTGAAGAACGTTCGACCTTTTATTGCTTATGATAAGTTTTACGATAGTGTGGTATGTGTTTGTTTGTGTGTGTGCGTGCGTGTCTGTGTGTGGTTTGTGTGTGTGTGTCTGTGTGTGTGTGTGTGTGTGTGTGTGTTTGTGTGCGTGTGTGTGTGTGTGTTGTGTGTGTTTGTGTGTGTGCGTGTACGTGTACGTGTGTGTGTGTGTTTGTTTTGTGTGTGTGTGTGGTGCGTGTGTGTGTGTGTGTGCGTGTGTGTGTGTGTTGTTTGTGTGTGTGTGTCTGTGTGTGTGTGTGCGTCTGTGTGTGTGCAAGTACGTGTGTGTATACAAGTGTATGTGCGTTTGCGTGTGCGTGTACATGGACGGGTATAGACGATTTCGTATGCATGTGTTTGTACCCGTGACTGAACAAACAAACATAAGAGAATAAAAATTAAGTTAAAAGTAAAAAAAAAATGGGGTGGCCCTTTTCCCATTTTCTCTACGACCACCTTTCACTACGACCACCTGTGATTAAACAAACAACCTCTGCTTTATGTTAGAGTCAATACACAGTAACCTTATGTTTATGGCAAAATCAAGAAAGATGTTTTGCGAACATGAACAAGGAAAAAACTAAGAATGAATATAAAAAAAAGAAAAAATGCGATAGTTTTTTTTGAGAGAGAGAAAGAGATACAGAGGAGAGAGAGAGAGAGAGGAGAGAGAGAGAGAGAGAGAGGGAGAAAGAGAGAGAATGAGAGAGAGAGAGAGAGAGAGAGAGAGAGAGAGAGAGAGAGAGAGAGAAAGAGAGAGAGAAAGAGAGTAATTTAATCATCATTTTTATTAGACTGTTATGCGAATGAATATTCCAAACAAACAAATACCAAAATGACGACGTCAATAAACAGAGAAGAGATCAAAAAAAAAGGAAAAAAAGAGAAGAAAACAACAAAAAATAGATTATGAATAGAAAAAAAAGAAAATAATAATAAAATAATATCAAAATAGATATCCTGGATACACGACAGACCTTCCCGAGCGTCTGACGTCACAGCAACATAATTCTTCTCTCTGATGCAGTTTCATATTCTTATTGTGTAATGGCTTCCATTGGATCGAATACGGATGACTTGCAGGTTTAGACATTTGCCATTGAGAGGAAATGACAGAGAGAGAGAGACATCTGGTGGAGGATAGACAGGGAGGATAGACAGAGAGAGAGAGACATCGGATGGAGATAGACAGAGAGAGAGAGAAAGGATAGACAGAGAGAAGAGACAGAGGATAGACAGAAGAGACATCTGGTGGAGGATAGATGAGGGAGAGAGGGCGGGGGAGGGGGATAGACAGAGTGGAGAAGAGAGAGGGGAAGGAAGAGGAGTGGGAGGGAGGGAGGGAGAGAGAGGAGGGGGAGGGGGATAGACAGAGAGAGTGGGAGAGAAACGCAGGAGAGGTCAAGAGAGAGGAGGGAGGAGGGAGGAGGAGAGACGGCGAGGGAAGGGGGGATAGACAGAGCGGAGAGAGAGGGAGGAAGCAGAGGAGGAGACAGAGGAAGAGGAGCGAGGGCGGGGAGGGGATAGACAGAGAAGGAGAGAGAGGGACGGGGGAGAGAGGCGACAGAGAGAGGAGGAGAGAAAGAGAGTGGGCAGGGAAGGAGGGAGGAGCGAGGGAGAGGGGGATAGACAGAAGAGACGAGGAGCGGGAGAAAGGGGGGGATAGACAGAGACAGAGAGGGCGGGAGGAGGGATAGACAGAGAGAGAAGGCGGGAGGGGGGATAGACAGCAGAGAGAGAGAGCGGGGGGAGGGGATAGACAGAGAGAGAAGGGCGGGGGAGGGGATAGCAGAGAGAGGGAGGCGGGGAGGGATATACAGAGAGAGAGAGAGACAGAAGGAGAGAGAGAGGAGGGAAGGAAGAGGAGTGGAGGAGAGGAGAGAGAGGGAGAGAGATGAGATGAGAGAGGATGAGAGACGAGGAGAGAGAGACGAGAGGAGACAGAGAGAGAGAGAGAGGAGAGAGAGAGAGAAGAGACACGAGAAGAGAGAGAGAAAGAGAGAGAGAAGCGAGAGAGAGAGAGACGAGAGAAGAGAAGAAGAGAGAGAGAGAGAGAGAGAGAGAGAGAGAGATAGGAGAAGAGCAGTGAGAGAGAGAAGTGAGACAGAGAAGAGAGAAAGAAAAAGAAAGAGAGAAGAGAGAAAGAAAGAGAGAGAGAGCCAATGAAAACACAAACACAGAAAGACACAGACAGACAAACAAACAGAGAGAGAAAAAAAACAAAGATAAATTAAAAAAAAAAAACGAATAAAAGATCAAAGAACAGACAGACACCAAGACAAGGCCCTCACCCGCTCTCCTACGCATACGGGGCTAAAAAAAAAAAAAAAAAAAACGAAGGAATTACTCCACGTCCGGGTGAGGGGGAGGGGAGGGAGGGGGGAGGGGTGAGGGGAGGGGGGTTACGGGAGGGTGAGGGGGTAAGGGGGAGGGGAGGGGGAGGAGATGTGTGTGTGTGCTGCATCAGTTGTACCTTCCAGCGTGTTCTGTCCTGTGCGTCCCTTCTCTTCTTCCTCTTCTCTTCTCTTTCTCTCTTTATCATAATTCCCCCTTCTCTTCTTCTCTTCCTCTCTTTATCATAATTCCCCCTTCTCTTATTCTCTTCCTCTCTTTATCATAATTCCCCCTTCTCTTATTCTCTTCTTCTCTTTATCATAATTGTCGTCGTTTTTTATGCTACTTCTTCGTTCTCCTTCTCTTCCTCTTCTTCGTCGTCGCTATTATCCTACTGTCCCTTCTCTTCTTTCTCCTCCTTCTCCTCTTCGTCCTCCTCTCCCTCTTACTTCTTTTCCTCCTCTTTTCCTTCTTTCCTTTTCCTTCTCCTTCTCCTCCTTCTTCTTTTCCTCTTCCTTCTCCTCCTTCCTCTTCTTACTTCTTCCTTTTCCTTCTCCTTCTCTATTTCATTTTCTTCCTCGTCCTCCTTTTTCACCTTTTCGTCCTTCACCTCCTCTTTTACCACTCCTCCTATCCCCCCAGGCCTCCTATCCCCCCCCCCTCTTCTGCTGAACACGTACCTTAAAAGCAAAAAGTATTTCCCCTTCCCCCTCTTTTCTCTTTCTCTCTTTCTTTATTTCATTCTTCACCTCTCTCTCTCTCTCTCTCTCTCTCTCTCTCTCTCTCTCTCTCTCTCTCTCTCTCTCTCTCTCTCTCTCTCTCTCTCTCTCTCTCCTCTCCTCTCCCTCTCCCTCTCCCTCTCCCTCTCCCTCTCCCTCTCCCTCTCTCCCTCTCTCTCTCTTCTCTCTTTCATCCTTTTTTTTCCTCTTTCGTCTAAATCTTCTTTCTTTTTTTTCTTCAGTCATACCTCTCAATCAACACCACAGTCCCTGCAGTAGTCAATTCCCAAAGCCACACAGCCGTTATAACACATTTGCCAAAGTCACATTCATCTGAGTTCGCAACAAAAAAAAAATTCGCAGACTCCGGTCACCTTCGTCGTCTTTGTCTCGATGACTCGGCAATTTTCTGAGGGTACGTTGCATCAGCCACAGAATATTAGGTTCAATAGATTTTCCGTTTGATCTGCTGTTCTGATGCTCACAGACTGGCGTTCAGACGTGTGTGGTATATGGGGTCTGTGTGTATGTGCGTGTATTCGGTAAGTATACGTAAGTGCCTATATATGTACATACAAATATACATGGATAGATATATACGTGTTCGTGTGTAGGTACACCATACACACACACCACCACACACACAAACACACACACACACCACACACGTAAACACACACACACACACACACACACACACACACACACCACACACCACACACACAAAC
>NW_020872745.1:293071-295571 GCF_003789085.1 Penaeus vannamei | reverse complement strand
TCATCGTCATCGCAATTGTCATCGTCACCAATGATCATTAATAGTTACTTAGAAGCCAATAACAAAGAGGAATGACAATTAATAATTAATCGCATACAAACCACGTGAGGACATGACCAGCGATCTAAATGGAAAATTTTGCCATGCGATCTCACGACAGAATTCTTGCCTTCGCTTCTAATATTGTAAACAAACGAGTCAGTTCAGTTTCCGCTTCACTTCAAAAACTGGGAAAGGTTAGATCACAAGCAACTCGGGGAGGTGTCATGGCGTCTGATTCTAATTTTTGGAAAAAAAAAAAAAAAAAAAAACACGTGGGGGTTTGTTTTGATGACGTCACAAAAGTTACGGATGCTTCGTGAATATGGTCGATCATTTTGGTCTCTTCAGTTTTCAAAAAGGAGGGAAAATAATGATTTTAATGGTTATATTTCCATGGAACAATCATCAAAACAGACTCCATAACACCTCTAGTTGCTACTGATCTAGCCTTCCCCATTGCCAGTCTGTGAACCCCAAGTTTCGACACCCCAATACGAGTCCGCGTTGTGTGTTTCGAATACATGAGTCGACTCGGGTTATTCGCACATTAGCAACAAAAAGACTTAATGATACCGAGTGACTATCAAAGTTATCAACCATTATTGAAAATGATTGAGAACGTTAGCTTAAATTACTCTCAAAGTGGAAAGATCGTCTATAACTGAAATAAGATTTAAAAACTCTTGCTAATAATGATATCAACGATTCCTAGAACCTTGCAAGGTCCCAGGTAATATACAACGTCTTATTTTGGGAGGAATTCATCTAATAAAAATACGAGGTCGTGAGTCTGCAAACAAACGAATGGACACAAAGGCGTAAACATATTGAAGAAGAATAACACGGAACATATAAAAACAGTTCAAAGGAGAGAATTTAGGATAAACAAGACCTTTGTTTGTTTACGTTTCTCGTTCACGTTTTCATATCATACGTTCTGTTTAATCCGATATTTTTTATAGTGTTATTGTTGTTAGCATTATTGTTATTCCAATCCATGTTTCTTATTATAAATGTTATTATTCCAACATTACCAGGTTTTTTTCACACTGGCAGTGTTGTCACAGTCACATTATTGTCACCGCCATTTATATCACTTTCACTTATATATTACGTATGTCATTCTAATATTATCATTACCATTAGCATCAGCATACCGTATTGCCACACTTCATCATCACTATCACCATCACTATTGCTATTATCATCACTATCAGTATCACCATCATTACTATCATCATTATCATCATCATTATTATCATCTCTCTTCTTTTTCCTCTTTCTCGACATTGTCCTTGATTATTGTATTCCAATCCTTGTCCCTTATTATAAATGTTATTATCTTGATCCTCTGTTGCTTTTTTTTCGTTTGTTGTTGTTTAGTTTTTGTTGTTTCCTTCGTCAAGTCAAATCCCGCCAGTTCAAACGTTTCGAAGCAGTTCCAGTTCGGATTCTCCAAACGAAACATTTTGAAGAAAAAATACGAAAAGATAGGACTATAATCATCAAAGTATGACAACGTTATAATTATAGAGATTAAGAGGAGTAACAGGAGAGGAGAATACATTTATTTTTTATTATACGAGCTAAATAGGGGTCGTAATTTTATGAGTGACTGAGAACATCGTTATCATGAGTATTCGTTGATGTTAGTGACTGAGCGACAAGGAACTTAAAACTGGATTGTTGACATGGTTTTATGCGGGCGTGGGCGTGGGTGTGTTGTGTGTGTGTTGTGTGTGTGTGTGTGTGTGTGGTGTGTGTGTGTGTGTGTGTGTTGTGTGTTGGTGTGTGTGTGTGTGTGTGTGTGTGTGTGTGTGTGTGTGTGTGTGTGTGTGTGTCTGTCTGTCTGTCTGTCTGTGTCTCTCTCTCTCTCTGTCTCTCTCTCTCTCTCTCTCTCTCTCTCTCTCTCTCTCTCATAAACATCTATATATTCACATTTCTTTCACGATGTAAAACTCAGTTACATTAAAAAAAATAATAACAATAATAATAATAATAATAAATCAACTACTATTTTAAACCTCATCGTAAATGAAAAAGAAAATAGTGGACAGACAATCAGATGAAATGAGACAGAAAAGAAAGAGAAAAAATCGGAGAAAAAAGAAACCGAACAAACAAACACACAAACAAACAATAAACAAATAAGATGAAATGAGACAGAAAAGAAGAGAAAAAATCGGAGAAAAAAGAAACCGAAACAAACAAACATACAAACAAACAATAAACAAAAATAAGATGAAATGAGACAGAAAAAAAAAGAAGAGAAAAAAATCGGAGAAAAAAGAAACCGAACAAACAAACAAACATACAAACAAACAATAAACAAAAGAAGACAATAAGACCGAACGACCTTCAAACAACTTGTCCGAAAGCGTAGGAAGAAGACCGAACCATCACATCATCACTTGGCTGCGTAAATAATCGCACATTTTTCGCATTAATACTTTTATAA
>NW_020872745.1:270571-280571 GCF_003789085.1 Penaeus vannamei | reverse complement strand
TCTTTTAACTGACTATCTTCACAAATACTCTTTGTTTTGGTAGAGAGTTGCTATTGACACCTGCATGCCTAGGCCCAATCCTGTCTGCTTGACTCTCCAAAAATATGCGGTCTTCTGGGGGCAAACAGCCCAAGAGTTAATCAGACTATCACTTACCTAAAGGTCAATTGTAAAGTCTTGCATCTGCTGAACGATCAGTTATGCCTCGTGTGCCGCAGCACTACCTCTTCTTTGTTGATCTGAACATCGAAGGTTTCTCTCTAAACAAGTGCCCTTTCAGTATTTCCTAGGACCTTGTCTGTTCCAGGTCGACCATTCTAACCCAGGGCTTTTTCGCTACAATTTTGAGCAAATGCATCAACGAAGGCCTCGCTTCACTTAGGATCTTCAAAGGACTTTCATGTTAGCAATGGCAATACTGTCATGCTAGCATGAATTGTCAAGTCTTGTAACCTTTTGATATTATTGCCTAGTTCATTTCAGCGTTGCATACTCACAAGCAGTTGAACACGGATGCTTACTGCCCAGTATAACAGTCCATTTTGCAAGTGTTGCAAAGAGTTTGGTGTCAATTATAGGACTATCGCAGGCCTTGCCTCACTCCTGACTACTAGTGAAAGAGCTGCGACAGGCCCCCACCACAGCTCTTACAGCACTTCAGTACCAGTATACAAGCCTTGCTATTAGTCCAATAAATCTATAGTGGGTATTCCTCTCAGCTCAAGGATCTCCAAGTGAACTCCCGATGCACCGTAATCGAACGCCTTCTTGAATCGATGTAGGGCTAGCAAGCAGCCGCACGTCCGAACTCAACGACGGCGCTCTACAATGACTCGAAGCGCCGAGATACGGTCTTAATTGTGGACTTACCAGGAGTGAAATCCGGATTGCATCCCAGTCCTCTGGTGCCTCAGTAGAATGGTCTCTGATACGTTCAGAAGATTGTGGGCAAGAACCTTGCTGGTACAACTGGAGACAGTGTGATGCCTCGGTGATTGCTGCAGTCCCAACGGTCCGACCTATCCCCTTGCCGAGAGAGGGATGACCACACCCCCAAACAGGTAGGAGCGAATGGAAACCGGACTGCCAGAATGGCACCAGGGACAGCATGTAACCGCCCGTGCCATAGGTCACACCACCAGCCTTTTAAACAGTTCAGCTGGTATGCCCCGCAGATACATCAGCTTGCTTACGCACTCTTCAAGACTTGGAAATTCGCCCCTAACATCAGCTTAGGGAGGGAAGGGTCCTCACTGATAGGTGGAATTCCGGCAGCGGGATCTCGAACACACTCGCATGCCAGGTTAACTGTGGTGGGTCAACCATGGTACAGCTGCTCAAAATACTCAGCCCAACGTCCCGCACCGCAACAGGATCTGAAACGATCTGACCACTTACTAGAGGAACCTGCTGTGCACCTGTGAAAGAGGGCTTGGAGTTCAGCTTTCATCAGGGCTTGGTAATGCAGGACGAAGGTCATTTACATAAGTAAATTGGCCTTCTACCTCCTCTGCAAGAAACTCTAAAAACTGTTCCTTGCCCATCTTAACAGGGACCCCGAGTCGCGCAGCATGAGAACGTGGCATTCCCCGATCCCCTTCTGTCAGACGAGCCGCAACGACATGCATCAGTGGCTTCCAGATGCTCCCGCGAAGATGAGAATTCTATGTACTGCTCTCACGGCGTACACCCAATCAGATCTTGAGCTGTAATCAAGCGTTTAACAGGCTTAAAGTAATCGCCACAGAAGAACAGGTCTGTCAAACTGTCGCAAGCACTGCGAAAACGATCAACGAGATATGCCTCAGCAAACCTGCGGGCACACTACCCCCTCCATCAGCCTGTCCCCAATGAAAACACCCATAGGGGTATGATCAATTGAACCGCTGGGGTGGTTTTTGAAGTGGACGCCGGAGGGTACCCCACAACCAATCATGGTAGTAACCACAGAAACTCAGCACTCCTGAACACCACTGACAATTCTGAGGATCCTCACAACGAGTGCTAAACCAAGTAATGTGGTCGATCTCCTGGTGCGTTACCCCGCATACACTGTACCATGTCCAGCGATGTGGTCCTGGGGCGCTGCGTACAGGAGCCAAGAATCCTCAAATTCTGGATCTTGCAAATCCTCCGGAAAAAGGAGGCTATTTCTCGCGACCGGCATCAGCTCCTGACCATGGGGGACCGACAGACAATGCTCATCGAGCCAGCTCGATCACAGCCAGATACCGCATTGAAGTCGCCCAGAACAAATGCGAATAATCCTCGTCGAGACATCTGTCTGGCCACAGATGTAAGTTTGGCCGTAGAACAATCATGCTTTCACTCAAGTTTACAAACATCGGTAGAGCCGTACACAGAGCAATAAAGAGACATGAGCCAAAAGATAAGCTTCAATCTCAATACAACATATATACGCTGCATCACAGGAGTAACCTCTACTACGCGAGGGCTGGAGTCTGCTGGAGGATCGGCAAATGGCTACTCCCCATGGAGATGGTGGCCCATCGCTGCGGCCCGACCAGTAGTAGTTTAGCCACCTACACAGGTCATGCCGCTGCCAAGGCCTCACTCAACCTTCCGAGAGAAGCAGCCACTCCTGTCTTCAATCTCAGCCTCCCTCTAGTTTCCCTCGACAGTAAGAGGCCAACCGATCATCCGACGCGAAAGAACGGACGTTCACAAGCGCCCCACCCCTAATTCCCAGCCTGAGGTTCAGCCTCTGACAGTCGCTCCCGGTGGATGCCACCCTCTGCACCCCTACCGACGCTGCCCACATCATAAAAGGGGGTGGGCGGCTGCGTGCCCCATCATCCCACCTGTGGGTTCGCCGAGGGGCCTTTCCCCCCCAAGCTTTCACTCTGGGCCTGGCGGCCACCAGATGCGCAGGCCGAGACGGGTAGTTCCCGTTCCAGCCTGCGCTCCAGCAAGATCGCCCCCCAGTCAGGGCCCACAAGTCCCGCCTCACTAGCTGGTGGGAGGGGCATTCCCCCTCCATCCCAGCACTCTCCATATTATAGTTTGCACTGCGATTGGTATTATATCTGGGTGGAGGAGGACTGGCAGGCCCCAACCTCCCGAGCCTCCCATTAACACGCAGGGGCTAGGGGGGCAGGAGTTTGGGTATAATATTATATAATATATATATATATATATATATATATATATATATATATAATGATATATAATGATAAAATGATGATAATGTTGAGATAACAATTAATGATAAACAATAATAGTAAAACATTAATGATATGATAAGATGATAATAAAAACGAAATTAGTCATGATATAAAGCAATGACACTTGTAAAGCAATGATGACAATGAAAAACTATAGTGATAGTGATAGAATAATGATATCGATGACGAAAGAAATGATAATGATATTTATGATAATGATCATAATATTAATGATAATGATAATGACAATGATGAGGATCAAGGTTATAATGATGATGATAATAATTATCATGATTATCATGAGAATGATAACGATAGTAATAGTGATAATGATAATGAAAATTATAATAACAATGACAATAATGATAGTAATGAAGAGGAGGAGAATAATGATATTAAAGATAATAATGATAGTAATGATTATAAACATGTTAATAATTCTAATAATAATAATAATAATAATAATAATAATAATAATAATGATAATATAATAATAATAATATAATGATAATATTATAAGAATAATGTAATAATACTGATAATGATAATATAATAATAATAATAATGATAAATAATAATGATAATATATAATAATATTAATAATATTAATAATAATATTAATAATAAAACAATAATAATATGATAATGTGATGATATATATAATAATAATGATAATAATAATAATAATATAAATTAAGATAATAATAAATAATAATAATATAATAATAAATAATAATAAAATGAATGAATTGAATGATATATATAACAAGTAATGATGATAAATAATGATAATAATAATAATAATAAATAATAATAATAATAATAATAATAATAATAATAATATATAATAATAATAATAATAATATAATAATAATAATAATAAAATATAATAATACAATAATAATAATAATAATATAATGATAATATAATATAATAATAGTAATAATAAAATAATAATAATAATAATAATATAATAATATAATAATAATAACAATACTCACAATGAAATATGACAATATAACAACGATAATGATAACAACATAAAAAAAAACAATAATTAATAATGATTGATGATGATAATGACAGTGGTATAATAATAATGAAAATTATATTAATACTACTAATGAAGATATATATAATAATAATAATAATAATAATAATAATAATAATAATAATAATAATAATAATAATAATAATAATAATAATAATAATAATAATAATAATAATAATAATAATAATAATAATAATAATAATAATAATAATAACAACAATAATATTAGTAATAATAATAATAACAATACTCACAATGATAATAATAACAATTATAACAACGATAATGATAACAACATGAAAAACAGCAAAAACAACAACAACAATAATTAATAATTGATGATGATGATAATGACAGTGGTATAATAATAATGAAAAATTATATTAATACTACTAATGATAATTATAATATAATAATGAATAATAATAATAATAATAATAATAATGATAACAATAATAATGATAATAATAATGATAATAATATTAATGATAATAAGATTAACAAGGATAATAATGATAATAGCAACAACAACAACAATACTACTGCTAATAATGATAATGATAACAATATTAATAATAACAACAATGACAGTAACAATAACAGAATGATAATAATATCAATAATGATAATTATAACAGCATTAACAAACATATTGATAATAATGATATAAATGACTAATGATAACAATGATAAAGTTAATAATAGTTGTAATAATAAGAACAATAACAATAATGATGATGATGCAAATAGTGATCAAATATGATAATAATGATGGGTAATTGAAAAATAATAATAACAATAATAATAATAATAATGATGATGATGATAATGATAAAGATAACAATGATATTGATGATGATGATAATGATAATGATTTTTTTTATAATGACAATAATACTAATAATGATGCTAATAACAATTATTATGATAACAATAAGCATAATAATGATAGTTATGATAATGATAATGATAATAATGTTAATAATGATAACAATGATGATGATGATAATAATGATAATAATAATAATAATAATAATAAAAATAATAATAATAATAATATAATATATAAATAATAATAATAAATAATAATAATAATAATAATAATAAAAAATAATAATAATAATAATAATAATAATAATAATAATAATAATAATAATAATAATAATAATATAAATAATAATAATAATGATAATATCAATAATAATAATTGTAATGATAACAATAATAATAATGAATATGGTAACAATAACAATGAAGATGGTAATAACAATAATGATAATAATGATGATAATAACAGTATTAACGATAATGATATTGATAATGATAATAATAACAATGATATTTTGATGATGATAATGATAATGATGATGATACTATGAAAAATAAAAGGCAATAATAATAAAATAATAATAAGAATAATAATAATATAATATAATAATAAAATAATAATAATAATAATAATTAATAATAATAATAATAATAATAATAATAATAATAATAATAATAATAATAATAATAATAATAATAATAATAATAATAATGATAATAATAATAATGATAATAATAGTACTACTAACAATGATAATAGTAATAACATAAATGAAAATTATAATAATAATTATGATCATAATAATGATAAAGATAATAGTAATAATAATAACAATAATAATAAAGATTATGATAAGAATTATAATGTTAATGATGATAATGATAATGCTAATATCTATAATCAATAATAGTAATAACAATAATAATGAAAACAGGGATGATAATAATAATAATAATGAACAATGAAGTTTAAGATAATTATATCCTTTATATCATTGCATTCTTTGTTGTTCGATCATTATGATTTTAATACCTGTTGCTGCCTTTATTATCATTATCATTATTATTTTCATTATGTTTCTATCATCACAGTTATCATCATGATTATCTTCATCATTATCATCAATGATGATGATATTATTACTATAGCTATCATTAAGCTTACAACTATTATCATTATTATCATCACCATTATTATCAATATTATCATGATATTTACTATTATCATTATCTTTATTTGCTTATGACTATTATAAGAAATATCATTCTTTTCGTTATTATTCGTTATTATCACCATTTCTATTCACGTTTACCCTATAATTTCATGTCTTTCATTCCTTCTTCCATATTTCTATTTATTTCCCCCTTCTTCCTCTCTCTCTCTCTCTCCTCTTTTCACAATCCCTACCTTTCTATATTTTCTCCCTTTTTGCTCTTTCTTTTCTCCTCTTGTCACCTTTCCTCCCTCTTTTTTCTCCCTTCTTCCTCTCTCTTTGCTCTTCTTGTCACCCTTCCCCCCTCTTTCTATTTTTTTATCTCCCTGCCTCCACCTCTTGTCACCCTTCCTACCCTTCTATATTATCTCCCTTTTTTCTCTCTCTTTCCTTCTCTTGTCACCCTTCCTCCATCCCTCTTTTTTTCTCCCTTCTTCCTCTCTCTTTGCTCTTCTTATCACCCTTCCTCCGTCTTCCTATTTTATCTCCTTTCCTCTCCCTTTCTTCATGTCACCTATCCTCCCTCTTTCTATTTTTTCCTCCCTTCTCCCTCTCTGTTCCTCCTCTTGTCACCCTTCCTCCCTCCCCATTCCCCCTCCCATTACCTCACATGCCATTCCGTCATAGGGAGGCTATCCAGCTACATCCAGGCATCTTGTTCATCATTAGAAACTCATTAGCAAATACAATAGGTGACCAGAAAGGCAGGGAGGGAGTGAGAGAGGGAGGGAGAAGGAGGGAGAGAGAGAGGGAGAGACAGAGAGAGAGAGGAGGAAGGAGGTTCTGGCCAAACCTACGCCTCTCCAGTGTCTTAGTTTACCTTGAGGGTGAAGTTAGTGGTCACTCCACAGCTCTGTCGTGGGAGTTGGTGTTCTTTCTTGAGTGTGGGAACTTCTCTTGCATTGTGGAGTGTTCCGCGGGAGGGTGGAGTGGAGGGAGTGTTCGTGTTTCTGTTTTTTTCGAACTTTTTATGTATTTTGCGAGGTGTGTTTTGTTATTAGCAGTTGTGGTTAATTGGTTATTGACGGTGTATGGGAACTGTGGAGTCTCTGTTCCTCGGTGTGACAGCAACTTCACTTCGAGTGCGAATATTCGATCACAATCTCACATCGTGATGGCGAGTTTGAAAGTGTCTTTTTTTGTTTTGTTTTTCCCTCCGTTCTTCCTTCGCGATATATACAAAAACAAGAGAACGCACACACTTCGCAGGGCGTTGCTCCCCCGTCAGGAGAGCGGCGAGGAGGAAGGGACACTGGCTCCGCGGCGTCTTAGCGGCGATCTTACGTGCCTGGGGTCTTCCGTCGCGTGCCGGGGAGGAGTCGCTGATCTTGAAGAAATCTAGGGCGAAGGGAAAAGCCTGTCGTCGGTCCGTCCGGCTCCCTTGAGGCTTCTCTCTTTTTTTCTAACAACAGCTGGTGTTTGGCTGAGTCACGTCCGCAAATAGGAAGGCGGAAGGGCTGTTATGTATGCGTTGAAGGAGTGCTTTTGGAGTGTTCTTGGCACAGGATATGCTTTGTATTCTTCTTTCTTTTTTTCTTCAGTTTCATATACGGTGAGTCATCAAACAACCACCAAACAACCAATTAACAATCGTCATTATAACCACCAATCACAATCACGAAACACAAAACACAACCCCGCATAAACAAACAAAATGGCCGACCACCACACTACCCCCCAAAAAAATCACATCAAAAAAATCATTTCCCCAATTCCTCCAACGAAATCACACGTGGGGTTGGGAGTGGGTGGGGGCGTGGGGAGCAGTAGCCTCTCGGGGGGGGCACACAGACACACACACACACACACACCGTCAGCGACCGAACCAATCCTCACGGCCAAACGTACATGAATAACTTATTTTTCGACGAGTTCCAAAGACCCCAAATGGTATTGATTGGGGATCACGTGGTCCGAGGCCTCGTTATGCACGGGGAGGATGATTGACTATTGGTCGGCTGGAGAGGTCGTGTTTATCTGCCTCCCTTGTCCAATCTGCACTTGTCTTTGTCGGAGGGGGAGAAGGGGGGGGTGGGGGTGGGGAGGGGGAGAAGGAGGGAGGGCGGGGATGGGAGTAAGGGGAGGGTTGGGAGGGAGGGAAGAGGGGAGAAAGGGGAGGGAGGGTGGGGAGGGGGAGAAGAGGAGGGAGGGGGGGAGGGGAGAGAAGGGGAGGAGGGGTAGAGGGAGGGAGGGGGAAGGAGAAGGGGGAGGGAGGGGGAAGGGGAATGAGGAAGGGAGGGAGAAGAGGAAGAGTGGGAAGAGGGAGATGGGAGAAGGAGGAGCGAAGAGGGGATAGGAAGGACAAGAGATGGCGGAAGGAGAAGGGAAGATGGAAGGAAGGGAGAAGGGAGAGAGGGAACAGAGAAAAGGAGAAGAGATAAGGGAGAGGAAATCGCGGAAAAAGAGGGGAAAGGGTGAGGATGAATAAGACAACTATTATTCATGAATGGGCAGAATGAGTATCACGCTAAACCCATAGATCATCTGACAGGTTTTGTTTCAGTCAATAATCATAATAACCAGATCTAAACAATTTATAAATGGATAGATAAATAGAATAAATAGAAAACACAGAACAAAGTATTATAACAACAAGCTTACACATTACTTATAAATAACCATAAGATGAGTCCAAAGTTGACTCTGCCAATTTTCCCACGATTGGCATTCCCTTATACCCCCCCCTACCCCCCCTATCATACCCCCCTTCCTACCCCCCTCGATCCTCACCTCCCGCCCCATTCTACCCCCCCTCTACACGATCACTCTTCCACCCCCCTATGCCCTCGGAGAGTATGTTTCCCCTCTCCAGTAACCCCCTATTGGTTCCCCCTTTTCCCCTCCCTTCACGCTACAGTGCACCGTTTAACCCCTTTTACCCCCCACCAACTCCCCCCCACCCAACCCCCCACCCAACACACCCCCACGAAGCGTTTTTCTGACTCCTTCGTCTCCTTTCGTCTGGTCCAAATATTATGGTACCAGAAGGACGTATATATGTATATCTTATTTTGGCGATCTTTTTGGTTGGTCTCTCCTTGACGAAATTTAATGGTGTGTCTATTATTTTCGGTGGATTTTTATTTTTATTTATTTTTATTCTGTTAGTTCAGGGACTGATAATCGCTTTAATTAACACGTGTATGAACAAAGTATGTTTATTGGCAACCCTTTTCTTACTATTGGGTAGGCCCTTCTCCCTCCCTCCCCTCCCCTCCTCCCCCTCCCCTCCTCCCCTATCTCCTCCCTTCTCTTTTTCCCCTCCTCTTTCTTCTCTCTCCCATTCTTTCCCCTCAGGTTCACTAACCCTATCTTCCTTATCCTCCCCCCCTCCCCCCACTCCATCCGTGCCGACGAAGGCTTTCTTGCATGTGACTCGTCCCCTCTTTGTCCTTTGTCTCTCTTTCTCTTTCTTTCTCTTTCCTTTTATTGCTTCCTCTCTCTTTCGCTTTCTTTTGTTATTGCCTTATCTCTCTTTCTCTTTCCTTTTATAGTTTTCTCACTCTTTCACTTTCCTTTTATTGCTTTCTCTCTCTTTCTCTTTCTTTTGTTATCGCTTTCTCTCTCTTTCTCTTTCCTTTTATTGCCTTTTCTCTTTCTTTTGCTATCGTATTTTCTTTCTTTCTCTTTCCTTTTATTGCTTTCTCTCTCTTTCCCTTTCGTTTGTTATCGCTTTCTATCTCTTTCTACGTCCTTTCGCCTTTTTTCTCTCTCACAGCTAT
>NW_020872745.1:250571-260571 GCF_003789085.1 Penaeus vannamei | reverse complement strand
CCCCGGCCAGAGAGAACCCCTTGGCAGATGAAGCCAGAGAACCGAGGTCTCGAGGAAGGCCCGAGGCAGACCAGGTCATGGGGAAGGGCGGTGTGAGGTCGTGCATGAAGGTGATATGAAGAAGATGGTGACTGAGTGATGGATGGTGACGTGGTGAGGGTGAGAGTGAATGGTGGGGGGGGGATAAGAGGGAGGAGGAAGGGGGGGGAAGGGGGAGGATGAGAGTGATGGTGAGGGTGAGAGTCGTGCATGGTGATATGAAGAAGAATGGTGACTGAGTGATGGATGGTGACGTGGTGAGGGTGAGAGTTGATGGGGGAGGGGGGGAAGAGGAGGAGGAAGGGGAGGTGGGGAAGGGGGAGGATGAGAGTGATGGTGAGGGTGAGAGTCGTGGCATGGTGATATGAAGAAGATGGTGACTGAAGTGATGGATGGTGACGTGGTGAGGGTGAGGTTGATGGGGGAGGGGGAGAGGGTGGGGTGAGGTGAGGGGGAGAGTGAGGGCGAATGGAGAGGTAAGGGGATGGAGGGGGGGAGGGGGAGGGGGAGAGGAAGGCGAAGGGGAGGGGGAAGGGGAGGGGGAGGGGAGGGGGAAGGGGGAGGGGGAGAGTGATGGTGAGAGCGTAGGGTGAGGGTCGTGCATGAAGGTGATATGAAGAAGATGGTGACTGAGTGAATGGATGGTGACGTGGTGAGGGTGAGGGGGATGGTGGGGTGAGGGTGAGAGTGATAGTGGGGGGCGAAATGGAGAGGGTAAGGGGGGATGGTGGGGTAGGGGGAGGAGGAGGGGAGAGGGAGGCGAAGGGTGAGGTGGGGGGCGAAAGGGGGAGGAGGAGAGTGAGGGCGAATTGAGAGGTAAGGGGGATGGTGGGGGAGGGGCAGGGGGAGGGGGAGGAGGGAAGGGGAAGGGGGAGGGGGAGGGTGATAGTGGGCCGAAGGGGAGGAGGAGAGTGAGGGCCGAGAGGGGGAGAGGAGGGGGAGAGTGATGGTGAGGCGTAGGTGAGGGGGAGGGTCGTGCATGAAGGTGATATGAAGAAGATGGTGACTGAGTGATGGATGGTGACGTGGTGAGGTGAGGGTGATGGGGAGAGTGAGGGTGGGAAGAGGGCGAGGGGGAGAGTGAGGGGTTAGGAGAGGGGAGAGGTGTGGGGGGAGGGTGAGGATGTGGGTGATGGTTGGGGGAAGGGGAGGGGGAGGATGATGGGGGGAGGGGAGGATGTGGGGATGGTTGGGGGATGGGGAGGGGTGAGGATGATGGGGGAGGGGGGGATGATGGGGGAAGGGAGGGGGAGGGGGTGGGTGAGAGTGAGGGTGAGAGTTAGAGTTAGAGTGAGTGAGAGTGAGGGTGAGGGTGAGAAGGGAGTGATGGTGAAAGTGGAGGGTGCTGAGACTCTGAGGATGATGGTGAGAATGAGGATGAGGGTGAGGGCGAAGTGGGAGGGTGAGAGTAAGAGTGATGGTGGGGGCGAAGGGGGAGTGGCGAGGGTGATGGTGAGGGAGAGGGTAAGGGTGAGAGTGATGATGAGGTCTCCCGTTTTGTTTGTGAGTGTGTGTGGTGATATGTATGGATTCGTCTTTGTGGTTGTGGTGAGAACGTTAAGTGGTTGTCTGTTGTGATTTGTTAATATTCGGGTGATTGCGGTTAATGGTTTCGTGATTATTAAGAATTTTATGTGGTTGTGGGTTGTTTTGTCTTTGTGGTGTGTATGTACGTGTGTCTGTCTGTCTATGCTCATCTGTGCGTGTGTGTGTGTTTGTCTGCATGTCTCTATATGTGATCCTCATGATGAATAACATTTAGTTCACGCTTCAGAAACATGGAATTCAAAACAAACAAAAAAAAAAAAAAACCAGACTTAAGACAACAATAAAATCAACAATCCAAACAGCAACAAGAATTTACAAAAACAACAACACAATTTACAAAAACAACACCAGTTTACACAATTTACAATTTACAAAAAAAACAACAAAATTTACAAAACAACACCAGTTTACAACAAAAAAATAACAATTTACAACAAAAACAACAAAAAATTTACAAAACAACAACACCAGTTTCATAAACAAAAAATAACAATTTTACAAACCCAAAAACAACAACAATATACCAAAACAACAACAACAGTTTACAACAAAAAATAACAATTTCAACCAATAACAACAACAAATTACAGCAAAACAACAATTTGTAAAACAACAACACCAGTTTACAACAAAACAACAACAAATTACAAAACAACAACAGCAACAAATTGCAACAAAACAACAAACAATTTACAAAAACACCCAGCACCATCTTGCAACAAAACAACAAACAACAATTCACGACAAAACAACATCAACAACATACAAACAAAACAACAACAATCAGACCAACAGACACAAATCAACCCCAACCTCCTTTTTTCCCCCTCACAACCAACTCGAATTTCCTCCTCCTCCTTATCATGATTATCGTCATTAACTGATAACAGATGTCCATATTTCTTCCTATTTCCCTCCCACAGGTAAGTTGAACAGAAGCTTATCGGCATCAATGACCCACACCTGTCGTACGTGTCGCCCTCCTTATCTCGGGGTTGATAAGGGGAGAGAGTGGGGAGAGGGGGGGGAGGGAGGAAAGGAGAGGAAGGGAGGAGTGGAGGGAAAGGGAGGGAGAGAGAAAGAGGGAAATGAGGGAGGCGAAGGAGAGACGGAGAGATGGAGTGAGAGGAGAGGAGGGAGGGAGTAGAAAAAAAAAAAAAAAAAAAAAAAAAAAAAAAAAAAAAAAAATTATATATTATATATATATATATATATATATATATATATATATATATATTATATATATATATACATATATACATATTAAATATATATATATATTATTTATATGTATATTTATATATATATTATTATATATATATATATATATATATATATATATATATATAGAAAGAGGAGAGTGAGAGACACAGAGAGAGAGAGAGATAGATAGATTAGATAGATAGATAGATAGAGAGCAGAGAGAGGATGAGAGAGGAGAGAGAGAGATGAGGAGAGAGAGAGAGGAGAGAGAGAGAGAGGAGAGAGAGAGAGAGAGAGAAGTGAGAGAGAAAGAGAGAGGAGAGAGAAAGAGAGAGAGAGACGAGAGAAGAGAGGAGAGAGAGGAGAGAGAGAGAGAGAGAGAGAGAGAGAGATAGGAGGAGAGAGACAACAGACAGACGAAGCAGACAGAAAGGAGGGAAAGAAGGGAAAGAGCAGACAAAAGACCAAACAGACGGACAAAGAATGGAAAAAAAGAAGGAAGGGTGGGAAATTAAAGAGTATGGAAACGGAAAGGGAGCGAGAAAAAGGAGGGTAAAGAGCGTTAAGAAAGGAAGAAGAAGAGAGGGAAGAGGATACGGAGGGAGGAAAAGAGAGGAAAAGAGATAGACAGAGATGAATAGACAGATAAACGGATAGATAGACATATGGATATACAGATAAATAGATGGGTTCATGTTCGATTTGATATTGTTGTTTCTTGCCGTTTGTCGTTTGATTTTGGCAGTGTTTGCTATTTTCATTTCTATGTTATTTNCTTTCCTGTCTATTTATTCTTGCTTTTCTTTCCCGTCCTTAAATCCCTCTCCTCTAAATCATTTCCTCTCCTTCTTCACTTCTCCCCTCTGTTCTTTCAATTCGCCGTCTTTTCCCTTTCCCACACATTCCCCCCTTTTCCTTCTTTCTCCTTAATTGTTCTTACCCATCTCCATTCCCCCTAACAGATCACAACTAATCCTCTTTTCTTCCTTCTTACCTGTCGCCCCTTCCCTCTTATATTTTCTCCTCTTTTCCCTCTCTCAAAGGGTTATTGGGAGGGGACTAACCACCCCCCAACTCCTCCTTTTCTTCCTCTCCCTGTCTCCCTTCCCTCTTATATTTCTCCTCTCTTTCCCTCTCCCCTTTCGTCTCTCTTTCCTCTTCCTCGCCCTTCAACCTAGACCCCCCCTTTTAAACTTCTCTCTTTCTCCCTCTCTCTACCTTTCTTCCTTCTTATCTCTCTCCCTCACTCCTTCTCTTTCCTCCTCCTCTTTCCCTCTCCCCTACCTTCTCTCTCCCCCTCATCCTGGAGGCGTGAATCTTCCTTCCCCCCTTCTCAACCCCACCTTTTCTTCCTCTTCCTGTAGCCCCTTCCTTCTTCTCTCTTCTCCCCCCCCCCTCCTCCCTCTCCCTCCTTCTCTCCCTCACCCTGGCGACTTGGATCTTCCTCTCTCTCTTCCCCCTCCTCTCATTCTCTCTCTCTCCCCTCATCTTAGCGGCGTGAATCTTCTTTCCCCCACTCTCACCCCATCCTTTCCTTCCCTTCCCCTGCCTCCCTTCCTTTTTTCTCTCGTTCTTCCCCCTCCCTTCCTTCTCTCTCTCTCTCTCCCCTCAACCTGGCGGCGTGGATTTTTCCTCCCCCCCCCCCCGCCTTCTCACTCCCTCCTTTCTTCCCTCCCCTGCCCCTCTTTCTTTTTTTTCTTCTCTCTCTCTCTCTCTCTCCTCACTCCCCTCTGGTGACTTGGATCTTCCTCCCCCTCCTTTCTTCCCCCCTGCCTCTCTTTCTTTTTTTCTCTCTCTCTCTCTCTTCCCCCTCCCCTCATTCTCTCTCCTATCTCCCTCTCTCCTCTCCATACACCCTTCTTTCCTTCCTCACCCCCTCCTTTCTTCCCTCCCCCTGCCTCTTTTTCTTTTCTCTCTCTCTCTTCCTCTTCCCCTCCCCTCTTCTCTCTCTCTCTCTCTCTCCCCTCATCCTGGCGGCGTGGATCTTCCTTCCCATTAGTATTCGAAGTTCATCGTCGGGTCTGCCACCGACAAAGCTCTGCGCTGCCAGTGATCACGACTGCTGCTTCTTCCAACCGCCCGACTTCTCTTTTTTTCCCCTCACCTCTTCCCTCTACCCCCTCCTCCCTCTGATTTTCTCTTACCCCCTTTTTCTCCTCCCCTTTTTCCTTTCTGATTCTTCTTTTCTTCTTATTCTGATTTTCTTCTCTTCCTCTTCTTCTTTTTCTTTTCTTCTTTCTTTTTCTTCCTTTTCTTCTCTTCTCTTCCTCCTCTCTAATCTTTTCTTACTCCCCCCCTTCCGCTTTTTCTTTAATCCCCTCGCCTCTACTCCTCTTCCCTCTTATTTTCTTCTCTCCCCTTTTCTCCTGTGCTTTTTTATCACCCCCTCCCCTCTCTGATTTTCTTCTCTCTTCCTTTCCCCTCATCCCCTCCCCTCTATCTCTCTCCCTTCCTAAAAAAAAAAATCTCTTCCTCTTATCTTCTCTCATCTTCTGTTCTTCTCTCACTCCCTCCCCTCTACCCCTCTTCCCTCTCCTTTTCTCTAACTCCCTCATCTTCTCTCCAATCTTTCCTTCTCCCTTCTTTCTCATCTTCCTCGCCGCCCTCTTCCTCTCTTCCCTTCTCTCCTTCTCTCTTTCTCTTACCTCTACCATCCTCTACCCTATCCTTCTCCTTTCATATCCCTTCTTCCCCTCTTTCCTCTCACTTCTCTTCTGTTCTCTCTTTTCACTTGCCTCCTGTCTCTCATATGCTGTTCTTTTTATCTCTCTCCCTTCCCTTCCTCTCTCTCGTTTTATTGTTCCTCTTTTCTTCTTCTCTGCCCCTCTTTCTTTCTTTCTTTCGTTCGTCATTTCTTCATTCTTTTTTTTCTTGTTTGCTTGTTTCTTTCTCCCTGTTTCACTTTGTCTTATCTATTGTATTTTTGTTCTCATTCAAAATTAATTTATTTGTGCTTGAGTTTACTACTTAAAGGTTTGAATTATACGATTATCAAAATAATGATAATAAAGTTAATGAGAGCCAGTCATTCACATATAGAACAAGCACGCACACACACACTCACAAACACACATATACACATATCCTCAGTCACTAATAGACAAATTCTGTCTGTCTGTCTGCCGTCCACTTCACGTAATAATTCATCTCTCTCTCTCTCTCTCTCTCTCTCTCTCTCTCTCTCTCTCTCTCTCTCTCTCTCTCTCTCTCTCTCTCTCTCTCTCTCTTCTCTCTCTCTATCTATCTATCTCTCTCTATCTTCTCTCTCTATCTATCTATCTATCTATCTATCTGTCTATCTGTCTATCTATCTATCTATCTACCTACCTATCTATCTATTCATTTATTCTCTATCTATTCAAATATCTATCTACTCTTGTTTATCCTATCTCTCTGTTCTCTATTTCTGTTTCCATTTCTACCTGTGTATCTGTCATATACACAAAACACACATACACTCACACATACAACCCCCCCCCTCAACAACCCTTCACCCCTCCCCCCCCTTCCCCCAACCCAACAACAAAAATAAAATACAAACAAACAAACAAACGAGACAACCCCTCCCCTGCCCCTGCCCCATGACCCCCCCCCCGCCGACCCACCTGACCCCCACAATGAATGAGACGAACCCCCCCTATCCCCACCCCTCTTTCCCCCATCCCCTACCCACCCCTCACCCCCCCCATCCTACCCACCCTATCCCCATACCCCCATCCTACACCCTTATCCCATACCCCATCCTACACCCACCCCCTATCCCCATACCCCCCCATCCTACCCACCCCTATCCCATACCCATCCTACCCACCCCTACCCCCCCATCCTCCTATCCCCATACCCCCTATCCCCATACCACCCATCCTACCACCCCGTATCCCCATACCCCCCATCCTACCCACCCTTCCCCATCCCCCCCCACCCCACCCCCACCCCTCGAAAATAAAGCACAGGAAAGGGAGAAATCAGACCTTAAAAAAAAAAAAAAAAAAAAAAAAAATCTTAGAGGAAGTTCGACATTAGCGACAGTTTCGATGCGCAGGAAAAATAATAACGATAATGACGTCAAATGCCTGGAATAATTGAGGTCTTTATATCAGTTACATCTCTATTGTGTGTCATTGCCTTATCGCGAGACATTTTTGTGCAATTATACTTTCGCTGTTGCAACTTCCGTCTCTCTGCGTCTGTCTGTTTGTTATGGCTTTCTTGTGTCTCTGCTTCCTTCTTTATCCTCCTCTTCCTTGTCTTGTTATATTGTTTTCGTCATTGTCATTATCATTATCATTATTATTATTGCATTATTAATATTATTATTGTTATTTTTTGTTATTATTAATTACTTTTTATTGCTCATATTCTATCTATTCTACCTTTTCTCGTTTTTTTTCTTCTTCTTTCTTTTTCTTCTCATTCTTCTTCTTCAATTATTATATTCTTTTACCCCTTTCTTTTTTTCTCCAATATCAGCAGCATTATCATCTTTTTCCTATTCATTATCGTCATCTTCTTTTTTCATCATTATCATTTTTTTCTCCTCTCCTTCCTTGTCTTTTTCTTCTGCGTCCTCCTTCTTTCTCCTCTCCTACCTCCTCTTCCTTCTCCTTCTTCCTCTCACTCCTCCTCTACTCTACTCTTTTCCCTCCTCTTCCTCCTTTTCCTTACTCCTCAACCTCCTTTCCTCTTCTTTCCTTCTCCTCCTCCTCCTACTCCTCAACCTCCTCTTCTTCCTCTCTCCTACTCTTCTCCTTCTTATCCTCTTCTCCTCCTCCTCCTCCTCCTTAACCTCCTCTTCCTCTTCCTCCTACTCCTTTCTCTATTACTACTCTCTTACTCATCCTCCATATATCATCATCATTCCATTCTTAATCTTCACCTTTCTCCCTCATCATCAGCACCTCCCTCTTCGCCTCTCTCTCTCTCTCTCTCTCTGTCCTCTTCTCTTCTCTCTCTCTCTCTCTCTCTCTCTCTCTCTCTCTCTTCTCTCTTCTCTCTCTCTCTCTCTCTCTCTCACTCACTCACTCTCTCTCTTTCTCTCTCGTCGTCTCTCTCATCTCTCTCTCTCTCTCTTCTCTCTCTCTCTCTCTCTCTCTCTCTCTCTCTCTCTCTCTCTCTCTCTCTCTCCTTCTGCTACTTCGTCTGTTTATCTTTTTCTATGATTTTTCTCGTTTTTGGTCCTTCCATCCTATTCTTCTATGTGTCTTTCTGTTATGTTTTATTTCGTTTTTTTATTTTCTTCTATTTCTTTTCTCTCATTTTTCTTGCTTCTAATTTCTTCTCTTTTGTTTGCTTATTGTTTTCTCCTTATCTTTCTTCTCTCTATCCATATTTTTTCATTTTTTTCTGTGTTTTTGTTTTCCAATCTTCTTCTCTCCTCTATCCGTACCTCTATCTATTAGCAAATCTATTGACGAATGAATATTACATCTTTTTAATTCTTGTCATTTATATTTGCTTCTTCCGTTTTATCACATGTTTTTTCCACTACCTATCGCTTTTGTCATTTATCCAATCTCTTTCTTTTTACCCATTTCCTTGTATTTCTTGTCTCCCCCTCTTCTCTGTCTGTGAAAATTCCTCTCTCTCTCTCTCTCTCTCTCTCTCTCTTCTCTCTCTCTCACTCTCCTCTCTCTCTCTCTCTTCTCTCTCTCTCTCTCTCTCTCTCTTCTCTCTCTCTCTCTCTCATCTCTCTCTCTCTCTCTCTCTCTCTCTGCTCTCTCTCTCCCTCCTCTCTCTGTCCTAACACACCACACACACAAACACTTACAAACAGACATACACAAACAGACTTACACACTCTTTATCTTTCCCCTCTCCTTTCTTCTCTCTCTGTCTTCCTGTCTCAATCCCCCTTTTTTCCTCCTCTTCTTCTTTTTCCCTGTCGTCGACACCCCCCACCAATCCTCCTTACCTCCCCCCCCCCCCCACCTTCGTCTCTCTAAGAAACTCAGCAGGCATTATCTTGCAGGGGTTCAGGGGGAGGGAGGCAGAGGGGATAAGAGGGGGAGAAAGTGAGGGTGCAGAAGGAGGGGAGAGGAGGAGCAGGAGGTGAGGGGGGGGGAGGAGGAGGGAGGGGAGGGGGGAGAGAGAGAGGGGAGGGAGACTAGTTGCAGAGGGAAGGGGAGGGGAGAGGGAGAAGGGAAGGGGGTGGGGCAAGACTGGAGAAGAAGGGGAGGAGGAGGAGAGGATAGGGGGAGAGGTTAGAGGGGATGGGGAGAGGGGATGGACCGGTGGGGAGAGAGGGTAGGGGGTAAAGGGGGAGGAGGGGGGAGAAGAGGGAACGCACAGACAATGAGCGAAGCATTTAGAGTATTATCTTGTTTGTTGTGACGGCTTCTAATGGATGGAACTCGAGAGCAAGCTGCTAGTGGGTGTGTGCTGTGTGTGTGTGTGTGGTGTGTGTGTGGTGTGTGTGGTGTGTGTGTGTGGTGTGTGTGTGTGTGTGTGTGTGTGTGTGTGTGTGTGTGTGTGTGTGTGTGTGTGTGTGTGTGTGTGTGTGTGTGTGTGTGTGTGTGTGTGTGTGTGTGTGTGTGTGTGTGTGTGTGTGTGTGTGTGTGTGTGTGTGTGTGTGTATGTGTATGTTTGTGTGTGTGTGTTTAAGAATACGCTCGTATTCTGTGTGTGTATGGCTGTAAATATAAGTTCGTAAGTGCGTGTGTGTAAGTGTGTATATGCCTGCGTTTGTGTATCTGTGTATCATTACCATAACTATCATCATTTTAATTGTCAGTATTTTCATAAAAGACAGAATCGTTATCACCATAGATGCTAACTAATTGACACCAATTTTCCACTATGTTACGAAGCAGAACATCAAAAGACTCATTTGATACAAACATTAATAAACATTAACATCCTTCCTACGTCTTGAGATACATTGGAAACAGAACACATTATATGATTATGAAAACTGTTCCAAACATTGGCAATAAGAACACGCCAATGAGTTTCAAAAGTCACATACATTCATTGGTACAGACACAAGTACTATTGATAGGCAGGGAGATAGACAGACAAAATAGACATTTACGAACAAAAACACAAAGGCATAGACAAACCGACAAAGACACTGCAACAAAGAGACAAACTTACGATAACAGACAGACACAGACTCTGATAGTTGCCCACTGACAGATAGACATAGTTAGACATAATTTTTGATGTCGTTATTTTTAGATACTACGTGAAATGTAACAATTCAGAGAAGATG
>NW_020872745.1:243071-245571 GCF_003789085.1 Penaeus vannamei | reverse complement strand
CGTCCCATCGCACTTTCTTGCCCCCCCCCTTTCTGTCTCCTTCCTTATTCCTTCCTCTTTCACCCTCCTCTCCCTCCTTTTATTCTCCATTCTTTCTTCCCATTCCCTCCCCCGTCTCCCTCTCGTCCCCCTCACCCCTCACTCACCCTATCCCCCCTCTCTCTCTCCCCTCCCTCCCCTCCTCCCCCCGTCCCCCTCACCCCCTTCACCCCCTCACTCACCCTATCCCCCCCTCTCTCTCTCCCCTTCCTCCCATCCCCTCCTTCCTCCTCACTCCCCTAACTCACCCTATCCCCCCCTCTCTCCCTCCCCTCCTCCCCCTCGCCCTCCCCTCCCTCTTCGCGCCCCCCGTTCCCCTCAGCCAGCAGAGGGGAAAGTCTCTCTCGCCGCGTTATAAATCCCTCATCAAATGCTCTTGTAATGAAGCTCTTCGTCACCTGTCGTGGGGATTAGAACGAGGGGGAAAGGGGGAGGGGAAGTGAGGGTGAGGAAAAGGGGGTAAGGGAAAAGGGGGTGAGGAAAAGGGGGTGAGGGGAAAAAAGGGATGGGAGGGTAAGGGAGAGGGAAGAGGGAAGGGAAGGTGATGGCGAAATGAGGGGAGGAAGTAAGGCTAGAGATCGAGGGAGGTGGAGAGTAGATAAGAAAGACATATTTTTCAATCAATCTATTTAATCTATCTATAAGAGAGAGAGAGAGAGAGAGAGAGAGAGACAGAGAGAGAGAGAGAGAGAGAGAGAGAGAGAGAGACAGAGAGAGAGAGAGAGAGAGAGAGAGAGAGAGAGAGAGAGAGAGAGAGAGAGAGAGAGAGAGAAGAGAGAGAGAGAGAGAGAGAGGAGAGAGAGAGAAAGAGAGAAGAGAGAGAGAGAAGATTATCGTGCCACCGTGATGTTTCCAAAAGGAGAGCGTGATGGACATGTGATTACAGCATCATATGATGGAGAGAGGGGGGGGGGTCGTCCCTATTCTAATTTTTATTATCATCGCGATCATTATTGTCATTGTGTGTGTGTGGTGTGTGTGATGTGTGTGTGTGTGTGTGTGTGTGTGTGTGTGTGTGTGTGTGTGTGTGTGTGTGTGTGTGTGTGTGTTTAGGTGCATGAGCGAATGTGTGAGTGTGATTACATGTGTGTTGCCAACTGTCCCCAATGATATCTCTGCCAACAAAGGCCTCAGATCCAACAAACAAAACATCCTCATTAACAACCCCAATAAGAACAACACCGAAGCCAAAATCCAATTACAACAACAATCCTGATTCTAATCCCTCTCTCGACCTCTATCAACCACACACCCCTCCCCCCTCTCCCTCCCCCTCGTATAAATACTCCTCAACTCCCTCCCATTCTCCCTCCCCAAATGCCTCCTTTTTTCTCCTTTCCCAAACTCGCCCAATACTCTCTCTCTCTCCATTTCTCTCTCCTTATTCCTCCCTTTCTCCCTTTCCTTTCTCCTTCCTGTAGTGCAAAGGTAAGGTGCTTGTCTTGCTGTCTTGCTGACCTGCGTTCGATCCCGCGCGCTGCCAGTGGATGGCAACCCCGGCCGTTCCTTGCACACAGGGGGAGGTTTAGAAGCAAATAAACAGATCTTATGTCACAGCAAAAAGAATATCCATTGGAACAAATGGAATTAAAACAAAGCTTTCACCCTCCCCAACTCTCTCCCTTTCTCCCTTCCCAAAATCTTTCTTCTAACTCCTATACCTCTCCTATCTTCCTCTCCCCCTCCCTATCCTTCCACTCCCCTAATTCTCCTCCTCTCCCCACCCCTCTACTCCCTTTCCCCTACATCCCTCCCTCCAAACTCCCATCATTCTCCCTCTCTCACTCCTCCTTCCTCTCTTCCTTATCCTCCCTTTCTTTCCATTCCTCTACCCTCCTCCATTTTTTTTTCTCTCCCCCGCAAAATCCCTTAACTCCCTTCCTTTCCTTTACTCATTCTCCCTCCCCAAATGTTTTTTCCCCAATCTCCTCTATTCCCTACTCTTCCTTCTCCCCTTCCACTCTCCTTTCCCCTCCCTTTTCTCCCTCTCTTCTATCTTCTCCTTCCTACACTCACTCCTCTCCTCTTCTCCCCTCCTCCTTCCCACTCTCCCCCCTCTCCCTCGTTCACTTTTCTTCTACCCTCTCCTTCCCATTCTCCTCCCCCTCCCCTTCATACACTCCCTCTTTTACCCTCTCCTCTATTTCCTCCTTCCCTCTCCCACTCCCTTCCTTCTCCACCCTCTCCCTCTTTTCCTTCCCCTTCCCAGTCTCCATCTTCCTTCCCTCTCCCATATCCCTTCTCACTCCCCACTCCCCCTCTTCCTCCCAACTCCCCTTCCCCATCCCTCTCCCCCACTCCCATCTCTCCCCTCCCATCCCTCTCCCCCACTCCCATCTCCCTCTCCCACTCTCCGTCCCCCCACCCTCTTTTCCCTTCCCCCCTTCCTCTACCCCCTCCTCTTCCCCTTCCCATCCCCCCTTTCCTCTACCCCCCCCCTTCCCCACCCTCCCTCTCCCTC
>NW_020872745.1:219579-227371 GCF_003789085.1 Penaeus vannamei | reverse complement strand
ACGCAGACAAACACCAAAAGCCAGAGCGGGGGAAAACGAAAACCAGGAAACACAGAACACAGAAAAAACACACACCGAGAAAAACACGAAAAGAAAAAGAGGAGGAGAAAAAGGGAGAGAGGAGGAAAAGTGAAAATAAATTCCTCGGGCAGCATCTCAGGAGGTTGTGAGGCACAGCGCCCTGCCGGCTACACCCTCACCCTTCCTTCAGACAACACCGCCTACATTTCATTTGGCACTTCTCTCTCCCCTCCGTCTCCGCCCCCCGGCTCGGTCTAATGGCTAACTCAATTTGAAAGTAGACAATTATTAATACCCTTTTTACGCTAATCCGTGCTTTTTTGCCGTAAAGAGTAAATGAATAAATTATCTATGAGCGACCCATATGCGAACCCCTACTACCTGATATACCTACAGAGCGCCCCTCTCCCGCGCCACATCCACACAAACTCCTACCTATGTCTCGCTCTTCCAATAGAAACAGTGCTTTTACCCATCGAAGAACAACCACTCTCGCACTCCAAAACCAATTCCCTCCTAATTTCTCTGTTGACACATTTCTTCCTTTCTCTTTTTTCCTCTCACATTTTCTCCCTTCCCTCTTTTTCTCTCCCTCCTCCTTCCTTTAACCCCGCCTTCCTTAAATTTTATATGCCTACACCCATCACCCCCTCTAACACCCCACCCCCCACTCTCCCCTGCCCCCTTACCCCGCGGTCTTTTTCCCCTAATATCCTTACCCTCCATTTCCCTCAATTCTTATCTTTCTCTCCGAAAACCGTTTCCATGATTCACCTCTTTCTTTTACATTATTTTTGTTTTCGTTTCTCTATCTTTCATTCTCTTCCATTTCCTTACTCTTTCTTTTTTCTTTTTCCTTCTCCCTCTTTTCCTCTCCCCCTTTTCCCTCTTTTCATTTCTACTTTCTGTCTCTTTCCCTTTCCTCTTTTTAATCCCTTTCCTCTGCGGCTCTTGCCTATTTTTATCTATCATCCCTATTCAACACCTCTCCATTACATCTCCCTTCCCTCATTGGCTCCTCGCCGCATCCCTCATTCCATCCTCCGCCAAATAACCCGCAATCCGAATCCCAACTTCATCTTTCCACTTCTTATATGCCTTATATTAATTAAGCACATTTTCCAATTACCTTATCAAAACTCATCCCCTCATTCCCACACCCCGCCTTTCCCTCGGTTACCACCTTCCTTTTCCTCTTTTCCCCTCTCATTACTCCCCTCTTTCTTTCCTTTCCTTAATATCTACTCTTAATCCTCTCCTAATTCTATTACATCTCTCTTTCCCTCCCTCAACCCCATTACTCCCCCTCTCTCTTCCCCTCCTCCCGGCTCCCCCTTTCTCTTCTTCTCTTTCCCCACTCTCTACCCTCCCTTCTCCCCCCTCTCCCCCCCCCCTCCTTCCATTCCCTGCATCGGTCTCGTTTTCCTCGTCCTCTCTCGGAATCCCTTCGTGACGTGTGGAACATCCTAAGTTGACCCTGTCACTCCAATAAATTTCTTCGCCGCTGCCTCCTAAGCACTCCCCTCCTCTTCGTCGTGCTCTCTTTTCCACCTCTCCTCGCTCTCTCTCGTGCGCGTCTCTCTCTCCTTCTACTTCTCATTTCTTCTCTTCTCGCATTCTAGGACACTTACTCGTGCGTGCTCTCTCATCCGCTCTCGGTGCTTCTTCGCCCTCTCTCTCTCCTCTTTCTTTCTCTCTCTATTACAAATAGGAAATCATTCTCTCTATCGAGATTGATGAAAGTTAAGTTTACATGTCCGCCGCCGACTCTCCCAACGTCGTTCAGCTCTTTGTGTAATGTATCCATGGTGTAAGTTGGACCACTCGGACGCTACTAAACACAAAAGCACAC
This sequence comes from Penaeus vannamei, assembly GCF_003789085.1. NCBI lineage: Eukaryota > Metazoa > Arthropoda > Malacostraca > Decapoda > Penaeidae > Penaeus > Penaeus vannamei. The sequence goes on along the minus strand of NW_020872745.1, from coordinate 225,498 downwards.
CACCTTGGACACACAACACCAACACCACAACACCACCACACCAGCTAAACCACACACAACCAGCATAATTAAATCTACTTAGGTTTATAATTTAAATTCTGATATATTATACTTAATGTTAAAATTAAAACAAATGATATAGTGGATATATAGTAAGTGGAGTGTATAGTACTAGTAGTATATATAGGTATATATAGTAGTTGATACATGCTATATATACATAGTAACATATATATGGCAGGTAAGTAGTATATATAGGTGTGAGCAGATAAGTTCTTATAAATATCTATCCTTAAACCTGAAATAATCTCTCTATTATTTTTACTAATATATAAATAGATTACGGCTATATATATAGGTGTGGTGCTACATCAAACAAAACACGTGACGCACCATCACACACATACAAAATAATACTCAACACACACCATAAATAACAATACTATTATACCTATATAAAATCAATACATATACAATATACATATACTAATAATCAAACACCATCACTACATACATACAAATACTAGTACTGACATACTATATGACTATAACATAATACATACACATCAAATGCACATATCTCTACACTAACTAATTATATCCTGTGTATGTGCTGTGGTGCTGTGTGTGTGGTATGGTGTCTGGTAGTCGTGTAGCCTGCTATAGCTAGTTGTGAACAACACTGAGCACACCCACATCAGGTATAGTATATATACTTAGTGGTATAGGTGTAGTAGATTGATTTATGTGTAATATATATATATATACATATTAATTAATATATATGGTATTATTAGTATATATATATAATATGATAATATAAATATATTTATATATATATAATATATATAATTATATATATATATATATATATATATATATTATTAATTAAATATTATATATTAAGTATTATATGTATATATTGTGTATTAATAATATATATGAATTACCAAGTAACAGTATATATATATATTAATTATATATTATATATATATATATATTATATATATATATATTAATATATATATTATAATATAATATATAATATGTAATATAGGTTATATAGTATATATATATATTTAATTGTTTAATATATTATATATATATATTATAACATAATATAATATATACATATATTTAGTATGTACTGTATAGTATTAATATATAATTATAATGTAATAATATACTTAATATATATTAATTATATATATTATTATATATAATTAATATATATATATATATATATTATATATATAATTTGTTATTATTATATTTTATGTATAATTCTCAATATGTGGAGTCACACTCATCTAATAACTACAACATACACATCAACTAAACATCACACACACACATTATACATCACACACACAGCACATCACACACACACACACACAACAATCACACACATTTCACACACATACATATATATTATATAATATTTTAATTAAATAATATAGTTTATATATATATAATATATATATATATATATAATATATATATATATATATATGTGTGTGTGTGTGTGTGTGTGCTGTGTGTGTGTATGGGTATATATATATTAATATATTAATAGTTAATTAATTATATATATATATTAATATATATATAATTAATATATATATATATACTAATATATATTATTAATATACTAATATATAATATATATATATATTATATACTTATATAATATTATATATATATTATAATATTATAATATATATATATATTAATTATGTTGATATATATATACATGTTGTGTGTGAGTATGTAAATGTGTGTGTGATGTGTGTGTGAGAGAGAGCTTGATAGCTTAGTAATATATTATGTTAGCATGTGTTGTATATGTTAGTTGGTTGTATGCTTATATTAAATATATATAATTAATATAATATATAATATTAATTATATATATTAATATGTAGTATGTGTGTATTATATATATAGTTGTAGTATGTGTTGTGGTGTGTGTATGTGTATTGATGTGTGTTAGTTAGTTAGTATATATATGTATATTATATTAATATATGTACTTATATATATATATTAATATATATATTAAATAGTATTAATATATATATATATATATAATATAATTAATATATATATAACATAATATATATATATATATCACATATATATTAAGTAATATTATTATAATTTATTATAATTAATAATATATATTAATTTTAATTATTCTATTATTATTATTTTATAAAATATTAATATATAATATTTTACATATATTATAATTATACTATTATATTAATATGTATTATATATATAATATTAAGTATATATATATATCATATATATTTATTAATATAATTATGGTGGAGTGTGTTGTTCTGATAGTGTTGATGTGGTATGCTTGTGTATGTTAGTGGTATTGAGTGTTCTAAATCGATATGCGCTCAAAAACCTGAATGATCATAACTTTTATCTCAAATAGTGATGATGAGAGAGCGCTGATGGCTGGTGTGGCCTACACACAAAACACACACACATCACTCACACACACACACACACTAATCATAATCACACACTAACACTATACAAAACACACACACACCATCACCACACACTAAATAACAAACAACACACACACACTATAACACACACTAAACATCAACCACACACACACCACATCACACACCATCAACACACACAAAATTACATAACAATAATAACACTACCATCACATAACACACACATACATAAACACTAACACACACACACACACAATAATATTATACACATCAACCATATCAACTCACTACTATGTTATATACTATTTTACTCAATTACCCCCTCCGAATAACACCGAAAATTCATTTTTAAAAATAATAAAATGAACCTAAAAATATTTCTGTTAGATTGTGATGTTGTTTTTTTGTTACTATGTATGATATATATCCCTTATGTAACAACTCCTCATTGTCAAATAGATAAACTACGAACCCATACCTCCTACATAATAAATAAGAGATAGCTGAGAGGAACAAAAAAGTTAAGAAGAGACGCTCGGCGCCAAAAGAAGCCCTAAATGACTCCTACGTTAAAATTGGGTGTGCTCAATATAACAAGCTATTGCCTTCGATGATGGCCCAATTGACAGTAACCTCCCCATAGTTTCGATGAAGGAAAAAGTAGTCAATATTGATTTGGAGAAATATACGCTATCAATATAAAGCTCGAGTGAACAACCCAAAGATATTTAACGCCTCTACAAACATAGCCTGAGCACCCAAGAGACTTTATACTTTAGCATCCCAAGTATTAAACCGTTCCATTCTCAATTGATCACAGAGAGAGAAAATTAAATGACACATTATGAAGTTTACATCGAGCTGTCCACGAGTTGCCGGTTACCAACTTTGCAAAAATACAAAATATAAAAGTGTTGCGTGTCACACTAGCCAGCTCAGTTGCCAGAGGGAAGGATGAACGAGATGAAAAAAAAAAGTGCGTGACGAGAGTGTTCCCTCCACAGAGAAGATAGACATTCTCTGACAAAGAGGAAAAAGTGGAGCTGTACCCATAATAAGCTACTCCAGCAAAGGAAGAGAACGGGGTTGTCTGAAAAGCATGATTGGGCTCGGTTCATGCCTGGTGGGGGAAGAAACCTGTATACCTCCAACGCGAGTATTCTTCCGGGCGAGGTGGTCGGCCGCATGCGGTTCGGCGGGTCACGGTCCGCAGCAACGCCACCCAATACCCCGGCCCCCAGGATGAAAAAAGACCCGGGGCCGCACTGAGAGCGCAGCGCTAATGCGGGCGCTGACGCAGCTCGGCCTAGTTCCTGGCACAATAGCGGCGATTGTGGGCTCCGGCGACCTCCCGGCCCTTCGCTGGCTTCAGCCCGGCTTTCAGCCCGGCTTGCCTCGGGGCGCTCGTGCTCTGTTCCTCCTCCCCATCTGTATTGTATTTTAATTATTATGTGTCATCGCGTTTCGTAACCGTTATTACGTCTTGATTAGATCATTAGTAGCCATGTGTCATATAGGGATATGATTATTATATCATTTTTTATATCAGTGGTGATGTGAGTCATTTCGATTGTATACAAAATTAGACATACTTTATCTATGTATAGTTATGAATTAGTATCAAATACGATTTGTCATATCATTATCATTATCAGTTGATTATTTAGTCATCACGTGTCATTAGATTTATAATTTCATAATCGTGAGTGATACACTCAGAGCAGTGAGTGCAATTCAAACGTACGATATATTTTAATCGCATGATTATAGTGCAATATCGACTATCATATCGGAATTTATGAATCTCCTATGCGAGAGTAGTATTATCTTGAATTAATCTAGAACTTGACTAAGAATTACGAATACCAAGTGTAGTGGTTAGTCTGCAACCATAATTGTATTCATCACATACCATCATTATTATTCAATATCATGATTATATCATTATCGTTATTATTCATTAATTGTATCATTATTCAGATTAGTGCTTTGAACTCAGCTACCTATCGAGGCGATCAGAACGCCCACTGCATGTGCTGATGGATTCATTTCCTCTGTGGTCTTGGCGTCACGGAAAAACCATGCAGGCTGATAGTGTGGTTCTAAATACGTGGTTCGTTTTAAGCCATGTTGAGTTTTCCGAATTCGAAATGTGATAGAAAAATACTAGAGGAAGGTTTCATTTCCGTGATATTATCCTACTTGACTTGAAGGCTCGTTCTGCCATCCATTTTTAGCCATTTCCTGAATCCTTCATACCCAGGCAGATGTGGAGGAGGATAGGACTTCGGGGATACGTGTTCCACACTCTCTGTCTCGGATACTCAACCACCCCAGGATTTCCCTTCATATCCTCAATCTGCCAAACTTTCCTCCCCAACTCACTAGCCGCTACTCATCCCACACACTCACCCACCCACGCAGCCTTCAAACATGACTCACAGTCTGCCAGCTTCCACTCCACATAGACCCATCCGCCCACTCACCCCATAAGCAATACAGCCAAGACTCATCCTTCATTCCTTCACCTCTAAATCCCCCCCCCCCCACCTACCATCCATCGACCCACGATGCTGGCGCACCAGGAACCTCGCGCTCCCCTTTCTTTCCCCTTCTTCGTGAGGACGGTTAATTATCTGGCCCGGGTTATCACACGCCCACGCCGTCGCTTTTGTTCCCTCGGTCGTAGGGCGAGGCGGCGGCGCAAGTGTCTCCTCGGGTCACGGAGGGGGACGCCCTCGTGGAAGGCGGGGGCGAGAAAGCGGAGGGAAGGACAAAGACAAAGAAGAGAAAGCAGGAGAGGGGGGGAGAGGGAACGGGGAGAGGAGGCAGGCAGATAATAAAACTGGTCCAAAAGAACCAAGAAAATTGGATGGGCAAGAGGCTTTTACTGAAGGGAAGTGGAAGAAATGAGCGCGCCAATCCATATATATATTGAGATAGTATATATTTAATATATATAGATATATATATTATAGTATATATATATATATAATATATATATATATATATGTATATATACATTATATATATATAAAGTATGAATAATGAGTATATGATAAATATAGCTATTACATATATATATAGTATATATATATATATAGTATATATATATATATATATACTAATTATATATATTATATAAATATATAGTATATATATAGTAGATATAGTGATAGTGAAAGATAGTGATATATACATTATATATATTAGTGAGTAAGGTATAATATATATATATAGTATATATATATATATATAATATGTAATATATATATATATATATATATATATATATAATATATATATTATATTGTAAATATATTATATACACACAACAAGCACACACAAACACACACGTGTATGTGTGTATGTGTAACTATAGCACACGATAGATAAATGAAAAATAGAATGATAGATAAGATAAGGCAGA
>NW_020872745.1:204579-214579 GCF_003789085.1 Penaeus vannamei | reverse complement strand
TCTTACTACGTTTTCATTCTCTGTTGACTAAATGCTAGTCAGTTTGTTTAAAGCATTTTCTTCTTGTTTCGTGCCTGGTAGCCTGTTTTGTCGATGTTCAAAAATCTAAAATCAATTCGTGTGTTATTGTTATTATTTTGTTTTTCTTAAATATACTATCCTTAAAAACCTTTGAATACAAATGACAACAGTTCGGTTTTTAGTTCCTCTCTTCCTCTCTCTCTCTCTCTCTCTCTCTCTCTCTCTCTCTCTCTCTCTCTCTCTCTCTCTCTCTCTCTCTCTCTCTCTCTCTCTCTCTCTCTCTCTCTCCTCTCCCTCTCTCTCTATCTATCTACCAATCTGTCACTCACCCACTCAACACTTTTTCTTTCTATCACTCACTTACCTCTCTCTCTCTCTCTTTATATATATATATATTTTTGTTCCGACATCTCTTTGAGCATAATTCATCCACCCTGTCACATTTCTCCGTATAGATCCATCCATTCATTTTCTAGGCCGCTGTTTACTCGAAGGTCTCTCGTCTTATTTGCCTACGTGTCTGTATGTTTACTTAAATACGTACGTTGTTTACTCATCTAATTGTATGTCTATTTGCCTATTGATTGGCCTATCATTCAACATACCTCACAAATACTCTTATCTACTTACCTGCTCAGTTTACATTATTGCACGGTCCGTCTTGTCAAACTGATATGTGTTTCTGCTTTTTAAAATTTTTCTATTCCATTCCCTCTTTATAAAAATAGGGAAAACAAGAATCATGAGGACGAAGGAGATTAAAAGAAGAAGAAAAAAAAATAATGGGCGAAATATAGAACTAAAATGATAAATCGTATTTAAGGGGAATTCTGCAGGAAAAGAGAAAGAAGGAAAGCATTGCAAGACTCAAGTTCAAGCCGTGGTTACAAAAGCCAATACATTTTTTTTTTTTCTGAGGAGATTTGTTATGTAAGCAACTCACTTCACCACATGTCGAGCTATTTTTACTACATTCAGTCAAGCTTCAGACAATAAAGAAGAGATGTGAATGAGTAAGAGATAGATAGTTGGATGGGTATAAGAGAAAAGATGTAGAGAAGAGAGTGAAAGAAGAAAGAGAGAAAGAGAGAGAGACGAGAAAGAGAGAAGAGAGAGAGAGAGAGAGAGAGAGAGAGAGAGAGAGAGAGAGAGAGAAGAGAGAGAGAGAGAGAGAGAGAGAGAGAGAGAGAGAGAGAGAGAGAGAGAGAGAGAGAGAGAGAGAGAGAGAGAGAGTGAGAGAAGGGGGGGGAGAGGGAGAGAGAGAGAGAGAGAGAGGGAAGTAAAGTGATAGATAAAAAGAAAAAGAGAAGTGATTGAGTGGGTTAGAGGCAGATTGGTAGATAGATAGATAGATAGGAAGAAGAAAACGAAAGAGAGAGAGAGACAGAGAGAAAGAAGAGTAGAGAGAGACGAGAGAGAGAGATAAGAGAGAGACAGAGACACTAATTAGCACACACACATATATTTGCACCCCTCCTAAACACACAACAAAGGACACCCCCCCCCCCCTTCTGCCTCAAGTATAACCTCTCCTCTGAGGTCACCGATAACGAAGTGAAGCCAGCCTCGGGTTATGAATCTTGGCCTTGACTTCGCCTTTGATCTGGGCCAAGAAGAGAGAGAAATACGTTCGGACACATCGTCTCTCTCTCTCTCTCTCTCTCTCTCTCTCTCTCTCTGATTTAATTAAAAGAGTTTTGAGTGTTGAGCTTGAGAGGGGTATGGGCGAGGACGGAGGGAGGAGAGGAATGTGCGGGTTGATCTGTGTCCTTCTCGGTGTCTTTTTGTGTGCCTGTCTCTGTCTCTGTTTCCCTCTCTCTCTCTCTCTCCTCTCTCTCTCTCTCTCTCCTCTCTCTCTCTCTCTCTCTCTCTCTCTCTCTCTCTCTCTCTCTCTCTCTCTCTCTCTCTCTCTCTCTCTCTCTCTCTCTCTCTCTCTCTCTCTCTCTCTCTCTCTCTCTCTCTCTCTCTCTCTCTCTCTCTCTCTCTCTCTCTCTCTCTCTCTCTCTCCCATACATACACATATGTATATACATATAAATATATATTTCTATTTATATGCTTATATATAAGCACATCTATCTATCTGTGTGTGAGATAGATATATATATAATTTTATAGAGAGAGAGAGAGAGATAGAGATAGATAGATAGATAGATAGATAGATAGATAGATAGATAGATAGAGAGAGAGAGAGAGAGAGAGAGAGAGAGAGAGAGAGAGAGAGAGAGAGTGAGAGTGTATGTGTGTGCGTGTGTATAAGCCGTCCCTTGCCTGACAGCAGAGGGAGGGAAAGTTAAGTCCACGCATGCGAAGGGAAATTCAATAAGAGTTTTTTGATGCGAAATGGAAACGAGGGAGGGATTCCTTTGCCGAGGATTCTGAAAAGACGGTAGCAATAAGGACAGAAAGAATACTACTAATAATAACATAGGAACTGTATCAGTGTTAGCGATAATGGCAAATGTTAGAACCGTATTCTTGTTGATAAATGTAGAAAAGGTATGAATATCTTCGCAATACACGAGATGTATTTATAAATACATCTCTTGTATTGTGAAGAAATTCATTCTCTTGTATACCTTTTCGACAAATGATAAAAAAACACAGTAACAACGAAGATAAGTGTTCCCATACACACATAAACACACAAATACACACAGGTGCACGCTTTTACGTACATATCGAAATTTGACCCATTGAGAAACAGACAATGGATCTTTTTCAACCTAAAGCCCCATACACATACACAAAGACGTGAACACATATACGCTATTGTGAGCATAATTGACCAAAGATAAGTCCTCTTCCTCTCCAAGCAGACGAATATGATCGTGCAAATAAGAATTAAGTAGTATCACTTCCCGTTCAAACATTTACTCGGTTGTTCAAACTCTTGTCTGAATCAAGGACTCTAGTATCTCGCTGTCCATTGTGTATGAACACCCATTGTACATCAAACACGAAAGGGTTAATGGCACATTAACCCTTCACCTCGCACATTACAGTGATAAGTAGAAAGCACTGAGCGAACACAAGCCTCCCCTGTCATGTTTGGTGAATAAGACACATAATTTGACTAAAATTGCTTAATAATGTAGCCTCACTGACCTTATTCTATCCTAGACTTCTACTAATTAATCTCTACCACAGATATACTCTTAATCTATCCTCATCTATCCATGCATAATATCTAACAAAATCATGCAGTATTTTTTATATATAGAATCCAAGGGACCAACTTCTTAGGGAGAAACAAATTCGCCAATGGATAAATGAACTAATAGATTAATTGATTAACAAATTAATTAAGAAAAATAGACTGGTAGATTGATAGAGTCACGTAGATAGATGGATAGAGAGATAGATAGGTAGATATTGAGAGATAGATAGGTAGATATAGAGAGATAGATAGATGGTAGATATAGAGATATAGATAATTAGATATAGATAGATAATAGACAGGTAGATAAATAAATTAAAAGATATGTAGAATAATGATAAAATGAAGAAGAAAAAAAAATAGAAAAAGGAAAATAGTTAGAGAAATAGGTAGAGAGAAAGAAATACATAAGACCAAAACTAGGCATGTAAAAAATAGATAAAAAAATGTTAGTAGACACACTCGGCAGTTGACATAACCCTTTAGCACAGGCGATGAAATTATTCCCAATCGAGTTAACCGGCGTTTAAAGTCTGCTCCTCGAAATGCCTCTGCAGTGACAAGTACGACCCGGGAGGCAGGCTGGAGGCGAAGGATGGGAGAGGAGAGGGGAGAGAGGGAGGGGGAGGGGAGAGAGGGGGAGAGGAGAGAGGAGGAGAGAGAGGGGCGAGAGAGGGGAGAGGGAGAGGGAGAGGAGGGGAGAGGGGAGAGAGGGAGGGAGAGGAGGGAGAGAGAGGAGAGGAGGAGGGAGAGGTGGGGAGAGGGGGTTGAGGCGCAGTAATGAACCATAATACCTCAGTAATCTCCCAACCCCACCTAAGTCACCTCTTGATTGTGGGGAGAGCTGATAATGAGGCAGTCTCAGCCCCATGACGAGAGGGAGGGAGGGGGAGGTAATTGGGAGGGGATGTGGAATGGAGAAGGGGAGGGGGGAGAAGGAGGTAATTGGGGAGGTGATGGTGGAATGGAGAAGGGGGAGGGGGGGGAGAAGGAGGAAGAAGCCAGGAGACTGGAGGATCAAAGGAAGGAAGGAAGGAAAAGCAAGAGAGGTGAAGAGGACACAAACACACACACACGTATAAATATAGATAGATAGATAGACAGAGAGAGAGAGAGATAGATAGATAGAGAGAGAGATGAGAGAGAGAGAGAGAGAGAGAGAGAGAGAGAGAGAGAGAGAGAGAGAGAAGAGAGAGAGAGAGAGAGAGAGAGAGAGCAGCGACGGAGAACCAGAGAAAGAGTGAGATACTGTGAGATAGAGAGAATAAGTGACACACAGAAGAGGGGAGCTTCCTGAACTGAAAAGACAGTCAAGGAATGGAAGAGGGAAGAAGAGGGAAGGAGAAAGAGAAGAACAAAAATCATCGAGGAAAAACCGATCAAGACTATCAAAGGAAGAATATCAGGATGATGAAAGGGAGACAACGTATGAGGGAAGGAGAGAAAGTACGATATAAAAGCAAAGGGGGACCGATGAAGGAACGGAGGGAAAGGATGATAAGAGAGAACCAATGGAGAGTTAACTCAAACGAAGAAGAAAAAAAGATGGAGGTAAAAAAGAAGTAAAGAAAAAAGAAGAAGAAAGTAAAAAGAAAGCAAAGAAGAAGAAAAAGTAGAAAATGAAGAAGAAATAAAAAAAGGGGCAAAGAAGAAAAAGAAGAAGAAAAGTAGAAAAAGAAGAAGAAATAAAAAAGGGGCAAAGAAGAAGTCAAAGAAGAAGGAAGAAAAAAGAAGGCAACTGACCGAATTACATTAATAAACGTATCATAAAATTCACCTTATCTGGATTTATCACAACTAGCCATTGCCCAAAATTACTTACGACTTCCTTCCGTGACACACGTCGTGAGAGGGCGACCCTGACCCGAACCAGCGACCCGAATCCGCCAAGTTGCAACCACCTGTGCCAGCTGACCGAGCGGACATCCCGATCACCAGTGCCAATTTGTTGAACGGTGCCACCTGGCTCTATGTGTCCAGCCGTCACGCCACGCACCCGGTCTGAGGGTGGGTGTCAGCTGGCCCTGTAATTGGTCGATAGTGTCAGTTAGTGTCCTCGCCTGACAGTTGCTGACTGACTTTCCGGTAATTATAGCCTCGACAGGTAAGAATTACGTCGTGGACATCGCATTACGGTGAACGACGGAGATTACCCAATGCGAATTCGTAATCTGCCTTTCGTTCAAGAACAGCTGTTGAGAGGCGCGTGTAGTAAAAGCATTACGACGCATATCATTCTCATCCGGGATATAAATTCATTGATATAATGTCACCTGGCTATTTTCGGATCGATGACGTCACGGCGAGAGGAGAGGAGAGGAGGCGTGGGTGATAAGTAAGGGAATGGAATAATGAGGATTTTGTACACATTTCTGTCATTTAGTTCGATGCACTTGGCCTTTAGGTTATTCAAGGGCGATTTTTTTTTTTTTTTTAATCTTTATTACTTCGTTTATCTTGTATTGTTATTGTTGTCGCGGCTTCTGTTCCTCTTAGTTTTGTTTTTATTGTTATTGCTATTCTTGTCGTTAATAATAATAATAATAATGTCATCAATAACTATCAGTATTATATTCATCATCGTAATCGTAATCATCATCATTCATCTATTCATGATCATCATACACCACACCACCACCACCATCATCTACACCACCACCATCATCCATCTATCATCATCATCTACACCACCACGATCATTATCATCATTATCATCATCATCATCATCATCATCATCCATCATCTTCACCATCATCATCATCACCATCGCCAATACCACCACCATCATCCTTCGTTTTTTATTTTATTTTATTATTTTTTTTTTATTATTATTTTTTTTAATGCAATGCTATGAAATCCCTTCCAGAAACACGTACTAAGCTCGCGTTCTGAAAAGCACTTTGAACGCGGGTTTTATTCATCCACGGTGCTGTGTGATTTAATGGTGCAGCATAGAAGGAGTTTGTAAATACTGAAAGATAATGAGAAAGTTCTATATCTCTACGAACTGGGGGATGGGAGCGTTTCTTGGATATAAATGAATAAGTCAAAATAAATTGATAGAGAAATTAATTAGGAGAGATGAATGAATTAATAAATGGAGAGGTGAATTTTATTGATAAGTGGATAGATGAATGAATTAATAAGTGGAGAGATGAATGAATTAATTAAGAGGAGATGAATTAATTATTAAGTTGAATGAATTAAGAATGAGAGATGAATTAAATGAATAAGTGGAGAGATGAATGAATTATTAAGTGGAGAGATGAATGAATTAATAAGTGGAGAAGTGAATGAATGAATAAGAGATTGAATTAATAAGTGGAGAGAATGAATGAGAGTGAATGAATGTGGAGAGAATGAATGAATAAGTGGAGAGATGAATGAATAATGATGAATGAATAGTGTTGAATTAATAAGTGGAGAGAGAATGAATGAATTAATAAGTGGAGAGATGAATGAATTAATAAGTGAGAGATGAATGAATTAATAAGTGGAGAGATGAATGAAGATAATGTGAAAAGATGAATGAAATAAAAGATTAATGTATAAATGCAGATATGAATAAATTTAAAAATATATAAAAGGAACAAGCCCGTCAAAAGCATTTATTATTTCCCGAAAATTATACAAAAACCGGTGGAAGAAATCAGAGAATTGTAAGAAAAGTCAGATAATTGATTCTGCTTTGGAATAAAAGAACGGTATTTTAATAGTTCACATTATTGAAGCAACTTTTGTTTGTTTCAGCACACACACACATACATACATGCATATATACATATACCCAGCACGCATTCGAATGTTTGACAGACTTTCGGAAAACGTTTGTTCTGGGTCGAACGTCGAATGTTCACAGTGAACGTTCAGTGAAGGTTAGTGAACACCCGTTTACCGAAGAGAAATGGTTCACGGCTTACAAGCATATTTTCTATGTTTTTTTTTCTCACTTTCAAGACGAATTTAATTCTTGAAATAGTTTTTTATTAGCATCTATCTTTTTCTCGAGTGTTTTCTGAACGTTGAACGTCGATCCAGCGTCTACCCAATTGACAATTCATCTTAATTGCGTCGAAACGTTTTTTTTTTTTTTTTTTTTTTTTTTTTTTTTTTTTTTTTTTTTTTTTACTTTGAGGGAGGCCAAAAATATATGGCGGGGTAAATATGAAAAAAGTGAACCCCTTAAAAAACATGTAATGTGCAGAGACACACAATGTGATGCCAATTGTGTAATTTACATGCTATTATTTAAACTATGTCGTATTAATCATTCTGTATGTTATGGGCACATTTCCCATTTCATTTCACATCTGTATTTAGCATATCAATCATTGACATATTTTACATTAGTCTTACGCGTGTTGCCTTAGCATTGTATTAATACGTATCTGACAACCTCATGTCCAGCGTATGCGTCCTGTATGACACCTTAGATACATACATATATATATATATATTATATATATATATATATATATATATATATATATATATATATATATAATATATATATATATATATATATATATATACATATATATATATATATATATATATATATATATATATATATATATATAATATATATATATATATATATATTAATATATATATACATGTGTGTGTGCGTGTGCGTTTGCGTCTGCGTGTGTGTGTGTGTGTATACACACACATACATACACATAGGAAAACAAACACATAGGCTCTGGTAACTACAGAACTACAGAGAAATTGTTATCTCTCTCTCTCTCTTGTTTGCTATCTCTCCCTGGCCTTTTCTGTCTATCGATCCAGCCATCTCTCCTCCTCAGTACATTTTCCCCTCCTCTCTATCTCTCTCTCTCTTCTCCCTTCTTTGTCTCTCTCTCTATCTTCTTCCCTTCTTTGTCTCTCTCTCTCTTTCCTTCCCTCGTCTCTCTCTTCTCTCTCTTCTCTCTCTCTCTCTCTCTCTCTCTCTCTCTCCTCTCTCTCTCTCTCTCTCTCTCTCTCTCTCTCTCTCTCTCTCTCTCTCTCCCTCCTCCCTCCCTCCCTCCCCTCCCTCTCCCCTCCCTCCTCCCTCTCCCTCTCCCTCTCCCGCACTCCCTCTCTCCTTCTCTCCTCTCTCCTCCCTCCTCCCTCTCCTCTATCTCCTCCATCTTTCCCTCTCTCCTAACCCCACTAACTCTCCTCTCCCCCCCCTCCTCTTTCTCTCTCTCTCTTTCAAGCAAAATGAAGAATAGAGTCTTACAAGGAGACGAGAGCAAGAGCGAATCTCTGAAGCAGCTTTTGAAACATGTTTGTTACATGTTCCCCAAGGCAAGATAGACTAGAACATACTTGTGCTCCTCATCTGTGAAAGAGTACTCGGATCTCCTGAGGTTAATGATTCCAGGCAGCTGAATGAAGATGGCAGAAATAGTTGTTATTATTATGATTCTTATTGTTATTGTTGTTATTTTTGTTATTCTTTTTGTTGTTGTTATTAAGGTTATTACTGTTAAGAGAGTGATAATTATTATTTTTGTTATTTTTGCTATCATTCATTATCCTGAATATCGTTCTATTGTGATTATTATTATTATCAGTACCATTATTTTCATTATCATTATTATTATCATTATTATGATTATTTTTGTCGTGTTTGTTATTTATTATAATACAAATGCTAATAATAGAAATAATAATAATTGTTATATTTATCCATTTTAGCACTATTATTACTCTTTTTGTTTTAAGTACTATTATCATTTTCATCATTATCATTGTCACTATTATTATCATTAGTATTATTATCATCGTTATTATTATCATTATTGTTATGATCAATATGATTGGTATTGTTGTCATTATGATTATTATAATTATTATTACTGTTTTTATCATCATCATCATCATTATTATAAATGATAATGGTTCAATTATCATTATCACTCTTAGCACTCATTACTTGAAGTATCATTATTGCTATTATCATGATTTTTGAAATCATTTTTATTATTTTTATCTTAATTGTTATTTATTCAATATATATTTTATTTCATTGATATACAAGCGTATAATAAATGAAATCCATTAACATAGTGAGTAATAAGAGGTATTCAGAAATACTTTATTTATGAAACCGTTTATAAGCGTATAATACTGTGTTCTGGACATCATTATTTGATTTAATGGCATTATCTATTGAATATCATACAGACAAGCCTTGGGAGTAAGTGTGGCAGTAAAGATAATGGTAATAATTATGGCAAATGATGTGATGATTATGATGATGATGGTGGTGATGATGATGACCATGATGATGGTGATGATGATGATAACTATGATGGTGATGAAGTTGGTAGTGTTGGTGATGATGATGATGATGTTTGATGGTGATATTTATGGTGATGGTGTTGGCAGTAATGATGTTAATGAGGATAATGATAACCAAAATAACCAAGCTAAGTAATAATGACGAAATTAAATATCTGGAATGCTTTACAGTCGTAATTTAACATAAACGAACAAATTTACAAATGGACGTTTTCATTACGTTAATGCTTTCAACACTGAAAGTCTGGAAAAAGAAGTGAATGGATAAGACTGGTAACTATTTTCATTTCCAATTATTTATTTGTATCAGATATTATTTTTTTATTATTATGATTATTATCACTATTATTATCATCATCATTATTATTATTATTATTATCATTATTGTTATTATCATATTATTATAATTATATTATCATTATTATCATTATCAATATTATTATATTATCATTATTATTATCATTATTATTATTATCAATTATCATTATTATTATAATCATTATCATTATCATCATATTATCATAT
>NW_020872745.1:199579-202079 GCF_003789085.1 Penaeus vannamei | reverse complement strand
TAGATAGATAGATAGAGATATATGAGAGAGAGATAGACAAGTACGTCTGGACTTGTGTATCCCATTTAGCACACCATCACGCACTTGGTGTCTGATTAAGGGAGATGTAGAGGAAAGGGAACATCACTGCTCTGAGATCCGCTGTTTCGGAGATTGATTGATTATCTAAAAAGGTCATTAGCGGCGAATACCTTGTGGGATTAAATGTTTAAATGTTTAAGACGCTTAAAGTCTATCAGTTAACATTTAAAAATCAATTAGTAAGCAGTCTCTTTTAGTTCTTATAAATAATAATACAAATATTAAAAAACAAAGAATAAATATTATGATTTAAAGTATAATGTAATTGGATAAATGATATGTCACAATCCTCCCCAAATACACGTTTCAATATATATGGTAGAGACATGTACAAAGGTCTTTGGTCTAAGGATGCTGCACATCTTCCCACTAAATGTCCGACCATTAAGAACTCTTGGCATCCCTCACAACGCGCTTCCCTTTTACACATCATTGGTCCATGAGTCATTCTTGTGAGCCCGATTCTCAGCCTTATCAACACATCCGCTTGTCGGTTGAGATGGACACGTGTCACCCAAGGTCATCTCCAATTTCTCGCTGTTTGTTTCTACACCTTCCTCCTCCTTTATTCTCTCTTCTCCTTCCTCTCCCTTCTCTCTATCTCTCTCTGTCTTTCTCTGTACCTCTATCACTCCTTCCGTTTCCCATGAAGACAATTCTCCTTCCTCTCCCCCTTCCCTCTCTTCTCCTTCCTCTCCCCCTTCCCCTTCCTCTCTGTCTCTCTCTGTACCTCTATCACTCCTTCCGTTTCCCATGAAGACAATTCTCCTTCCTCTCCCCCTTCCCCTTCCTCTCTGTCTCTCTCTGTACCTCTATCACTCCTTCCGTTTCCCACGAAGACAACTTCTGATTCTGGGATTCGAGTCGGAGTGCGGGAGAGGAAAACGAGCATCACAGGGCTAAGCTGGCAGCTGCGGAGACACGTGCAGCCTCTCCGCGTCTGGGTCACCGCACCTTTAACCGGCCTGTAGTTGATCGTGGTGGCCGCTGTGTTGTCCACCTTTGATGTCGATTGTTTGCCTCGGGCGTTCGATTATTTGGTCAAAGGCCGAGGGGGTGCTTCTCTGAGTGATTTGATTTCTTTTTCGTCGATATAACGAGACAAAAAGCGAGCGCGCGTACAGACACACACACACACTCTCTCAGACACACACACTCAGACACACACACACACACACACATATATATATATATGGGTGAGGGGGTTGTTTTTAAAAGCGGCACTGGATATTTATTTTATTTGTTGGTGAAGATGACGCTATCCATAAAGTCAAGAAAAAAAATAACATGTTTCACGCCATCAATCTACGGAAGACTCGCTAATTTCAGGAATAACCCATACAAACCACACCGAACTGCACTGCCCTATACTATCCATATACTTTCACAGATCGGAAAGTAATGGAAAAATCCACTGATATTCACCCAAAATTCTTTCCAAACACAATGATTACGTCCATACCTCGACATCTGAATCTTTCTCTCCATTCCCAGGGACAGACACGCACAAAAAGAGGGAGGGACAGGTAGTGGGGAAGGCAATGCTGTGAGACTGCGGCACAGGCAATGGGGCAAGGGATTTAGTAATGGTTATTGGGGTGGACAGTTGGGTTAGTCGGTCTAGTGAGGTCGGGAGTCGCTTTCAGGCGGTTGGTAATGGAGAGAGGGGTCAGGAGTGCCAGGAGGGGTCGGGAGTGCCAGGAGGGGTCGGGAGTCGGGAGTGCCAGGAGGGGTCGGGAGTGCCGTCGGAGTGAGGAGGGTCGGAGAGGAGGGTCGGAGTGCCAGGAGGGGTCGGGAGTGCCAGGAGCTGGTTAGATTAGCGCCGAAATTAGAGGATAGAGCGGGGAAGCAACGAGGTGCGGCAGGGCGATCCAGATTGTCGCTAAAAGGAGTTAGAATAAATTGGTTAGAATGGATAGGCGGGTCAAGGATGTTGGTTTGACGTTTGTTCAGAAGAAAAAAGTGGAATGAATTGGTTTAAAGTGTTTTTCAAAAAGAGGTGAAAAGGTGAAGCCAAAGGGAGCTTTAAAATGGGGTTATGGCTTCTGGGAGACCGCCCTCTTTTTTTTTTTTTTTTTTTTTTTTTTTTTTTTTTTTTTTTTTTTTTTTTTTTTTTAGCTCGTCAAGGTATGTTCAAACGACTAGATTTTTTTTTTTTATCTCGTCAAGGTATGTTCAAACGACTAGTATTGTACCGCGCAGTAATCGATGATGATGGGAATGGTGAAGGGGACAGTGCTGATGGTGTGATGCTAATGATAATGGTATTGATGATAAAAGTGATAATGACTGATGGTAATGTTGAGGAGGAGGAGGATAATGAGGATTAATAATCATGATGGTGATGGTAATGACTGATGATGACGAAGGTGACGGTGATGATAATGATGAAGATAATGGTGATAATGATATGATACCA
>NW_020872745.1:189579-192079 GCF_003789085.1 Penaeus vannamei | reverse complement strand
ATACCAAGGATAAATATGGATTATCATTGTTATTCTCGTTATTACCTCCGCCAAGGGAGTTATGTTTTTGGTAGCGTTGGTTAGTTAATCTGCTTGTTCGTTGATTTGTATGATAACGCAAAAAGTTATAAACAGATTTTTATCAGAAGTGAGTCTTAGCCCAAATGATTGCATGGTTATCCTTAATGCTTTGGTAATAGGGATAACTATGCAATCATTTGAATAGTAATAATAGTTACCTCTATTGCCAAAGTAATGGGTGTAACTATTATCATTATCATTACCTTTCTTACCTCTGAGTTATCATTTTGTAATTAACAGTAAATTAATAGGAAGAAAGTCAATAAATGATGTGCTAAGCAAGAACATATTGGCATTATTTGATATACAAGCAATAAGATTAATTACATATATTGTTAAGGAAGGAAATTATATTAAGGCAATTGCTGTTAATATGTATTAGTAGATTTATGTTAATGAAGATTTTATTATTTGGGTTAATGAGTTTCTGTTAATGAAATGGTGTTTTTTGTCACAATTTACATGAAACAGTAAAGATAAATGAGTTTATCAAACATATCAGGAAACAAATAGATAATATATATTTTGATATTGATGATGTACTTATTTTTGCAGGTTGAAACTTTGTTGGTATAATAAACCATGTTGCAACGCGTTTTCTATTTCTAATTAATATCATTATCAGTTTTATTACTGTTATGATTATGATTAAATCATTATGAATAAAGTTTCGGGAAATGTCTTCTCAAAAACATATAATTACAATTGAGCATTTCTCAGTGTTAACACCTATTATTATTGTTATAATTATTATTATTATTTATATTCATTGATTTATTCATTTCATCATTATTATTATTTATCATTATCATTATCTATTATTATTATTTATTATTGTGTGTTGTTGTTATTATCATTATTATTAATATCATAATTATGTAATTATTTTCTTTATTTATCTTTATTATGATTATCATTAACAGTAGTAACAGTAGATGCAGTGGTAATTCAACCTTCATCATTATTACTATTATTAGCAGTTTTATCATTGACACAATATATTATCCTTATCATTTATATCATCATCATAATTTATATTATTCAAAATTATTATTTATTATTATTATTATTATTATTATTATTATTATTATTATCATTATTATTATTATTATTATTATCATTATTGTATATCATTATTATCATCATCATCATTATCTTTATCATTAACGCTTGTATCATCATAATTGCTGAAGGTAATGATGATGTTATTTCTTGTGATATTACTAAAACCGTTATCATAATTATCATCCATTTTTTTTTTTTGTAGATTTTCATTATATCTGGTTATATCTCATATTCATTTTTTTTTTTTTAATAAATAATCTTACAGTTGTCTTTTTTATATGTCGCTGTGTAATATTATTTGCTATTATTTGTTATGTTTATATGATGTTACATATAACAGCTGTTTAAACACAATAGCTTGATGATAATGAAAGACACTACGTACTGTCAGCGTTATAATAAGAAAAGCGTGTGTCATTTAAGCGAAAAAGAAAAAGAAAAAAAAAAAAAAAAAAAAATTGTCTCATCTCTAATCCTTCCTAAAGTTTCGAAAACTTTTAAATGAGTTCCTAAATACATGATGAGGCTTAAGACTGCTGATGAATATGTTTTCGCCTTTCTTTTCTTGTCGTCCCCCCCCCCTTCTTATTTTCGTCATTCTTTTTCCTTTAGGTCGGTATCATTATCTATTTATTTCTGTTTTTGGTCGTTTGTCTTTCCCTCTCTTCGGATGATCTTTCAATTTTTAATCTCTCTCTCTCTCTCTCTCTCTCTCTCTCTCTCTCTCTCTCTCTCTCTCTCTCTCTCTCTCTCTCTCTCTCTCTCTCTCTCTCTTTCTTTCTTTTTTGCTCTGCCTCCATTCCTTTCTCTCTCCCTCTTCCTCTCTCTATATATCTATCTAACAATCTGTCTATCAGATCTACCCACACTCTAATTCATCTCAGATTTTTTATGGAGAAACATAGAAAATCAAGGAATCGAGAACTAGCAAGAATTAATTTCTACACGGGAGGTCGGCCAGCCAGAATTCTTGAAAATATATAATCAAAATACCTCTTTCGGTATCCCAGCCTGCTTGTATACGAAGACCACCCTGATTCATATTACATTCTGTCGACATAGCAAACAACTGTCTTCTTAATCAATATCCCGGTGATTCTTAATTCTCGCTGCTACTGTAAATAATTTAAATGACGAGAAATACACATGATATCCTCCCAGAGACACAGTGATATTTCGATATTTATGGCCTCGAACGAAGCCCTCATAAAACATGGTTTATATTTACACCAGGCGCCAACCATGCAAAAAAAAAAAAAAAAAAAAAAAAAAAAAAATCTACAGATGTGATCATAGAAATAGGAACATTAATATCAAAGTCACATATAGAGAAAACATCTTAGAGAAACAGACA
>NW_020872745.1:162079-167079 GCF_003789085.1 Penaeus vannamei | reverse complement strand
ATTTTATGCAAATCGCAGTAGTCGCATA
The DNA here is from genome assembly GCF_003789085.1 of Penaeus vannamei. Lineage (NCBI taxonomy): Eukaryota > Metazoa > Arthropoda > Malacostraca > Decapoda > Penaeidae > Penaeus > Penaeus vannamei. The sequence continues at coordinate 167,051 of NW_020872745.1, read as the reverse complement.
AAACTTTCAAGAAAAAATATCACAGGACGAGGTTTTGGGATGCATTTTTGGCGATACTGAGGCTGAAATATGCATGAGGCTGCTTGTCCTTGCACCGGGAGGAGAGCGAATGAAAAGGAGGGCATGTGTGAAGCAATGCATTAACAGAGAGAGAGAGAAAGAAAGGATTGCGAGAAGCAGAGGAGGGACTGAGATAAAGAGAGGGAGGGGAGGGAGAATGGGGAGGGGGGGAGGGAGGGAGAGGGAGGAGAGGGAGGGAGAAGAGAGAGAGAGAGAGAGAGAGAGAGAGAGAGAGAGAGAGAGAGAGAGAGAGAGAGAGAGAGAGAGAGAGAGAGAGAGAAGAGAGAGAGAGAGAGAGGAGAGAGAGAGAGAGAGGAGGGAAAAGAGAGAGAGAGAGAGAGAGGGAGACAGAGAGAGAGAAAAGCGAGAGAGAGAGAGAGAAGGGGAGGGAGGAGAGGGGAAAGAGAGAAACAAAGGAAAGAGAGAATGACAGAACAAAGCGAGAGAGAGGTGGGGGGGGGGGGGACAAAGAGCGGAGAAAAACAACAGTCACAGCTCGCCTACACAAATTTATGGCCACATAATATTCACGGCGCCTAAGATTTATGGAATATTTATGGGGTCGTATCATTTACAAAATCATAATGTCTTTTGGAATAATTCTGTGTGTTTCTAGAACATTATGTCAAACGCTTTGTGTCATTTTTGGGATCATAACATCTAATATATACCGTCATAAATGTAGATACGTTAAACAAGGTTTTTTATTATTTTTTTCTTACTTTTTATTTATTTATTTTACTTTTTTTTTTTTTACTTTACTTTTTTTTTTTTTTTTTTTTTTTTTTTTTTACTTTTTTTTCTTTTTCCTTTTGCATTGTAAATAAAAAAATATTAACTTCCAAGCTGCAGCAGCACTTATTCCTTGTTACAATGAATTTTAAAGATGATCCTTTGGCTTCTTGTAACTGCCATGAACATCACAAATTACATATGTGTTTTTTCCTTGGTAAGTATCATCAATGGTTATCTTTAGTTAATTATCTTTTCCTTTTATCTAATCATCCTTTGTTTTTCCAGATTAGTGACATTACCAATTATTATTAGTCATAACAGTTAATTTTCATCCATAGGGAATAAGTTGTTGACTATCATTATTAATCATCAGTTACTGTCATATATGGTAATGATGGAAGGAAGAAGGGTACAAAGGAAATAAGTGATGGGTGAAGTGAATGAATATGGGAGGCGGGAATATTGATGAAAAATGATAAAGATTAAAGGGATTAAAAGCAAGGAAGAGAAATTGAGGAGCGAGAGGAAGTGTAGTATTAGAGGAATTTTTATGAATGATTTTTCTATAATTATTATAAAAAATTATCATTATCATTATGATACTACCTCGACCAAAGCACATAAAATTCTCAGACAATGTGAAGAAGGAACGGGGTAGCTATCACTCGTGGCCATACGTCGGTAATCATAACGACACACAAGACTGCAGTGCAGACTATGGCCTTATATTACCCTGTTAAAAGCTCCAGTGTCTCCCATAATGTTACTGCGGAGATTCGGCGAGGGTAAGGAGCCTATTCATGGCAGACAATCATTCGGATTCTTAACGTTTGTCAAGAATAATGGGTTTTTCCTTCTATTTTTAAAGGGAAGATATAAATCAGTCTGTGCACTTCCCTTACTAAATATATTTCCTTTTCTATTAATGAAATAGATACCCGAAACAGAGAAAGAAGATAGAAAAAAGAAATAACCATAGTCTCTTTATTGACAGTATATTAATAACACGGGCGTCGAGTTCTAAACATGGCGCAAGCTACTTTTCGACATGTGAGCATCATAACATACATTTTATTAGTGGCCTGTAATCGTGCAGATAATGAACTGCTTCAAATTACGTTGACGAGTTTGTAAACAGGGTAATACGTTCCATATCATAGCCGAATTATGAAATTAGTGATGGACGTTATCATAAAGTAAAAATATAATAGTGATGAGAGGAAATTATACCAGCAATTAAAATAAATTAATGATGATGTGTACAGAGAGGTGTAGATAATGTTAATGATGACATTGATCTTTGTAATTAGGACACTGATAATGATGACTACTGGTATGAATATTGTAATAAAAGTGTCATTAGTGCAATTTATGATAGCAAGAGTGAATTTTGATTATATAATTATCATAATGTTTTTAATGATAATTATGATAATGAGATAATTATAAAGATAGCAATGATGATAATGATGATTATGAAGTAGTGATAGCAATAATGGTAATGGTAATGAAGTGATAATAATGATGATAACGATGATGGTGATGGTAATGTTGATTATGATTATGATCACGATAATAATGATGATAGTGATAATGAGAATGATAAGAATAATAACAGCAGTAATGATAATGATAATGATAATATCACTAATACTGATATTACCTTTAACAACTGGACTAACAGACACAAACAATACACTGATACCTACGATAACAAAAGCTTCCTTGATCTCCCACCAAAACCGGAGAAGTAAGTCTAGCCAAGTTTTACCCCAACCCAGTAATGATGGAAAGTCGCTTGAAGGCTTTTTAGATGAACTCATCAAAAATCGTAAAGCCCTGTGTGGTAAAAAAAAGTTTTTTTTTTTTTTTTCTTCTCTCTCTCTCTCTCTCTTTTCTGTCTGGCTGTCTGTCTGTCTGTCTCTTTCTTTCTTCTCTCCTCTCTCTCTCTCTCTCTCTCTCTTTCTTCTTCTTCTTCTTCTTCTTTTTCTTTCTCTCTCTCTCTCTCTCTCTTTTTTTTTTTTTTTTTTTTTTTACATCCCACACTTATTTCCACAGGGTGTGATCTATATACCCCCCCCCCCCCGCTCTCTCGGTTGCCTCGAAAGCATGAGCTCGCTTCATTCTCAAGAATAGATGAGACGCTTTGACTCTCTTCCGAGCCAATATGTCTCGAGATGGTGTCTTGATAAAAATTCCATTGCTTGCTGGTAAGGTCTGCGTCTTCGCGGTTTTCTGATGGGAGTGGAAATCAATCCATTTCTTGTGGATAAGTAGCCTGGGGTGGATTGAGACGATGAATAGAGGGCGGGGGAGTCAATAATCCCATGATTGAGATTTTCTTCTGTATTATAGATTCAGTCTCTGTCTCTCTGTCTCTCTCTCTCTCTTTCTCTCTTTCACATCGTATCAGACCTGCTCCTCATCTTCTTTGTCTTCTGTCTCTGTCTCTCTCTCTCTCTCTCTTCTCTCTCTCTCTCTCTCTCTCTCTCTCTCTCTCTCTCTCTCTCTCTCTCTCTCTCTCTCTCTCTTCTCTCAACGTTTCAGACCTGCTCCTCTTTTTTGTCTTCTGTCCATTTCTTTCACCTTGTCCTCTTTTGTTTTCTTTTCTTTTTTGTCCTTGCGCTTCTTTTTTCGTCTTCCTCCTCCTTCTCCTGCCTTTTTTTCCCTGCTCCTCTTATATTCCCTTCTTTACCTCCTCTACCTTCACCTCTCTCTCCTACTTCCCCTCCTCCTCCCCTGGTGATAATGATAATGATAAAAAGAAAATATGATTATGATGAAGATGGCTATGATGATGATGAGAATGAGGATAATGATGCTAGTGATGATGATAATGATGATGATAATAATAATTATAGTAATGAAAATAATGGTAATGATAATAATGATACTATTAATAATAGTTATAATTATACTGATAATAACAATAATAATGATAATAATAATGGTAATAATAATGATGATATAATGATAATAAAATTAATAAAGTACCAGTAATACCATAAACTACTACTAATAACAATGTTCCCGTAATGATATGAACGACTAAATATGATAACACCTGTTTATGAAAAGAACTATATCATTAATCAACATCCCCTCACGATATTATCTGATACCCATATATAGCAAAAAAAGTAAATAAAAGAAACAAAAGTCTCCTCACTCCCTAAATAAAGGAAAAAAGTCCCCCCTAAAAAAAGGGAAAAAAAAGTCCCCTGAAAAGAAAAAGTCCCCCTAAAAAAAGGAAAAAATAATCCCCTAAAAAAAGAAAAAAAGGGCCCCAAAAAGGGGAAAAATCCTAAAAAGAAAAAAAGTCCCCTAAAAATAAAAAAAAAAAAGTCCCCCCTTAAAAGGGGAAAAGTTCCAATAAAAAAGGAAAAAAGAAAAGCCCCCTAAAAAGGAAGAAATCCCTAAAATAGGAAAAAATTTTCCCTAAAAAAAGGAAACCCCCTAAAAAAGGAAAAAAAAGTCCCTTAAAAAAGTCCCCCTAAAAAAAGGAAAAAAGTCCCCCCCTAAAAAAGGAAAAAAGCCCCCCTAAAAAAAAGAAAAAAGATCCCCTTAAAAAAGTAACCCCTAAAAAAGGAAAAAAGCCCCCCTATCACCCCAAAAAACGAAATCATGCCTATGTTTGCCTTTCATGATTTATGCGGCGAATAAACCAGGAGGAGGAGGATGGGAACAGGTCGTGAAACTCGGGAAAACTTCAGGAAAATGTTTATACTGATCATTCATCCACATACAGTGAGTATGTAGTCAGTTCAGCACTGAAGTTTTATTCATATGTTTACTCATTCGTCTGTTATCATTATCATTTATTATTATTATTATCTTCCTCATCATCTTCATCTTCATCTTCATCTTCATCTTCATCTTCTTAATCTTAATCTTTCATCTTAATCTTAATCTTCTCTTTCATCTTCATCTTCATCTTCATCTTCATCTTCATCTTCATCTTCATCTTCATCTTCATCTTCATCTTCATCTTCATCTTCTTCATCTTCATCTTCATCTTCATCTTCATCTCATCTTCATCTTCATCTTCATCTCTTCATCTTCATCTTCATCTTCATCTTCATCTTCATCTTTCATCTTCATCTCATCATCTTCATCTTCATCTTCATCTTCATCTTCATCTTCATCTTCAATTCATCTTCATCTTCATCTTCATCTT
>NW_020872745.1:147079-157079 GCF_003789085.1 Penaeus vannamei | reverse complement strand
TATATATATATATATATATATATATATATATATATATATATATATATATATATATATATATATATATATATATATATATGTATATATAATCATAAAAATAAGAAGCCCTTTCAAAGCAAGGTGGCCAGGGCAGCAAATGAAAAATAAAGGGAAAAGTAAACGGTGGAATAAGCGTAAAAAACACAAGTTACGTGATTCTGCAAAACATACCTTTGATTTTTTGGGTCACTGGTTTCGGTAAGCTTAAAAAAAAAAAAAAAAAAAAAAAAAACTGAGCATTTTGAATGATCCTTTTTGGCTTCCAGTCGACGAAATCTTTGAAACTATTTTGGAAAGAAAGTTGTAAATAAATTCACTTTTCTTAAAAGGTTTCTTATAGAAAACATAGTGACTTGAAAGGGAAATAAAGAGATTTTTTTCCTTTTCTTTTTCTTCTCAAGCCTATGTAAATTATATTAAGTTTCATAATACTTTGATCTAATGCAGCATCAAAGTTTTCTGTTTAATGAGCCATCTTTAGAGCCTTTCAGAGCCTTTAACATATATGTAAATGAATATGAAAAAAATAAATATATATATATATATATATATATATATATATATATATATATATATATATATATATATATATATATATATATATATATATATATATATATATATTATATATATATATATATATATATATATATATATATATATATATATATATATATATATATATATATATATATATATATATATTATATATATATATATATATATATATATATATATATATGCACATATACATACCGGTCTTCCGGTACCAATGCTTTCTTTGGAACTCGCTGCTCAACAGGAACGGCCTTAATGTTGCTTAAAACGCGGACCATGACGGGGAGAGGGTGGGCCATACCCTACCACGCTGGCCCAATGCGGGTTGGTAGAGGCTCTCTTCCTCGCCTTTTACGACACACAATGACGTACGTTGGAAGTATTTTTTTTTTTTACCTTAATATATCCACAGGAGAATGTCTGCAGGTAACCGAGGTGAAGTTCCTTGGCCAGAGGTTGAAGACTAGGTACTATATATATACTCGTGTATAAACATATAGATGTATATAGGTGTGTGTCTGTGTGTGTGTGAGCGCGTGTATATCTACCTACCTGCCCATGTAACTATCTACCTATATGTGTGTATGTGCGTGTGTGTGTGTGTGTATGTACCCTACCTACTATATATGTGTGTGTCTGTGTCTATATCATAATATATATATATATATATATATATATATATATATATATATATATATATATATATATACATATATATACATATATAATATAATATATATATATATATATATATATATATATATATATATATATATATATATATTGCGTGTGTGTTGTGTGTGTGTGTGTATACCTATAAACACATAACATACACACAAATATACATACATCTTCCTGTTTCAAATGATTTCACAATCCTGACATGAATTCCTGCCAACAGCGACAATCATTTATGTAAGTCATAAGCATCCGTAAGAACATATATACTATTTCCGTTCCAATATTTTATATAGTTTATGTACCAAATGTTATAAGTCTCCGCGATCCCTGGCGTCGAGTTGCGCAAGTAATTTTTCACATCAGTAAGACAATAACAGTTTACGAACTCTAGCTATTGTTCACGTGTTAGGGAGCCTATCCTTGAGACAAAGGAGAAAAATCCTGCAATATGCTGTTTATTTCTCTTTGTTTTCGTTCTAGCTAAGGTCGGAGAGATTAGAAAAAAGGAACGTTCTTATTTTTCATTTCAAAGTTATCCGATTATTGCGGAAAGAAAAGGGAAAGAAAGACGAAAAATGTATATATATAAATAACGACCGAAAAGGGGTTTATAATTTCACAATTTTAAATGAGAGAGAAGTTTTGCCATGTTGTTAATGCTGGAATGGTAACTTTTGCAACACGATTATGCAACATATATATATATAATTCATCACAGCATTATAAATATTTTTCAGTATACATTTAAGTATTTTTGAGCTCCAGGTATATCAACAATTCTTGTGAAATTTGTATTCCTGTATAAACAGACATATATCTAGATAGATAAGTTAACAGACGGTTATCTAAATAGTTGAATATAGTAAGATCGCATAAACATATTGATGTATACCGTAGAGGAGGAAGATGGATACGCTCAATATATATATATATATATATATATATATATAATATATATATATATATATATATATATAGAGAGAGAGAGAGAGAGAGAGAGAGAGAGAGAGAGAGAGAGAGAGAGAGAGAGAGAGAGAGAGAGAGAGAGAGAGAGAGAGAAGAGAGAGAGAGAGAGAGAGAGAGAGAGAGAGAGAGAGAGAGAGAGAGAGAGAGAGAGAGAGAGAGAGTCAGATAGATAGATAATACATACAGAATATATATATATATATATATATATATATATATATATTATATATATATATATATATATATATATATACTTACGATACCCTTATCAAATGTAATAATCACAGATATGATGATAATGATTATATTGATGAAAACGCTCATGTTGATTACAGTAATGATGATAATGGTGATGATTATAATAATGATGACGATAATAATAATTTTTAAAAATAATAATGATAACGATAATAATAATAAAAACAATAACGATAATAATTATACTACTACTACTAGTAATAATTATAATGATAATGATAATAATAATAATGATAATAAAATTACTATAGTAATATCGTTATTATTGTACTAAACCTAATGGTAATAGTAGTAGTAGTGAATAATAGTGATAATAAAGTAATATGTACGTTATTTGTGAAACACACAATTTCGTGTAAACTGAATCAACACATTTTGATTTGTTCCTTCGCACTAATCTACCCTATTTGTTGACACAAGTAAATCAAAAGACGATTTTTTTTTTTTTTTTTTTTTTTTTGAAAACGTGGACCTTTTGTATAAAGTTTTCAATTACTCTTATAATTAGCTTCGAGAATCTCTTTGTTTCAGCTCCTTATAGAAAATGAAAAGAAGCAAGTCTTGGTCCCTGATGTTTTTCGTTATTTCACAACAAAGACATGGTGTAACATCTAGAAAACTTTCTCTTGTTCGTTAAACACAAGAAAGTCGTTCAGTGTCGAAGTCCGCTAATTGGTTTTTGTTGAATGTAAAAATGGAAGTATCTTGGTTAATGAAGAAGTAATTTCACAGAATTGTAATGCTCGGTGAAAGTTCTTCACAAAGTCTTTTAACAAGAAAATCGTATTTTTTTCATAAGAATCTTATCAAATGGTCATGTTGATAATTAGGGATGTAAAGGCTTATTACCAGAGATAATCACTCTTACCAGATTTAACAATTGATCCTGTATTTTAGAAGATTACCAATCAACGTTTTAATCCCCGACAGTCTTTATCTTTTTTTAGCACTTTAATTACCTACACACACACGCGGATATATATGTGTACACACGTACACGTACACACACACACACACACACACACACACACACACACACACACACACACACACACATATATATTATATATGTGTGTATTTTTTTGGGGTGGGGGTGGTGTCGTTGGGGGGTATGTGTAAAAACTGACTTTTCACTGGATATAAAGATAAATTAAGTCCAACTTACGTAGCATTAAGGATAGCACTTGTGATGAATACGAATGTATGCTTTATTTCAAGCACTTCAAGTATTTTATTTGAGTTAAATAGATTAGAAAGGTAATGAGGAACGTAATGTTCTATTAACATATGCCTCATATGTTACTACTCGCAAGTTACAGGAACTAATAATAACCATCATCATCATGAAATATAATTGCCATAATTTCCGGTGGCAATTAGGATACGCCGCGACTCCCAGAAGCTGTCTCGTGTTCGGAGGCGAGACGCGTCGCTAAGCTCCGCCCACTTTTGTGACGTAATAGGAATGGCCATAGTTGACGGCTCGCTATTTTTAGTTTTACTATACTGGTTATTATATCGACTGGCACACAGTATTTTGGAATATAAAATCCTAGATGGTATTTGATATCGTATGTTGGGTTGTGCTGTGTTATAGATATCCAATATAAGTACGAATATGCATAAAAATAACCAGGATAGGAGGAATGCATCTGGTAACTCGATTCCTGTCGCGCGAGAGGTGTCGCGGTTGCCGAAACTACTGGAAAAGACGGCATTAGATTTAGTTGAGTAGTCAAACCACTTTTGGAAACGCAGATATGGTTTTATTGCAGCTAATGAAAATCTTCCCTAATATATATTTGTTTCGTTCTCTTCACAAGGGAACAGATCATTGGTATTTTTATTTCCTGTGTACATACTTTACTATGTAATGGTTGCCTTTACTCGTGGATGGAAAATAATGTCCTGCTAATGAGAATTATATAAATAATTTCAAAGCAGTAAAGGTTAAATTAAAATAATTTATGTTTATTTTACATGTGGAAAAGGAATTTTGACGTGTGTTGATGGATGGGATTAAAAAAAAAAAAAAAAAAAAAAAAGGGAAATAGTAATTAGTATATTAATTAGAGATATGATGAGGTGTTGTGTGTGTGTGTGTGTGTGTGTGTGTGTGTGTGTGTGTGTGTGTGTGTGTGTGTGTGTGTGTGTGTGTGTGTGTGTGGTGTGTGTGTGTGTGTGTGTGTGTGTGTGTGTGTAAAAAGAGTTATTTAATTCATTTATAATTAAGGAGATACCTAATTCAATTTGTATGTAATTGTCATGAAGCATTCTAGTTAGCTTCAACAGAACTCGACTTTGACCAGGACTACCGGCATTACATACTTGTTATCGAAAAGCTGGCAATAGAACTACTTTTAATTTTGACCGAATTAAAGCATCCCGGGCTTTCGATTATTCCAGAGCCAGTATTATTGAAAACACAGTGTAGTTATACTTTCAATGACCATGATTCTGAAATAATAGCTAACGCTGATCAAATTTCGAGGAAAAATTAAAATGGGGACAAATAATATATTTCAACTGCAATTTCCGCGATGCAATACTGGTTTTAATGTAAAAGCACAGTGGGATTGTATATATATTCATATACATATGTATGAGTATATATAGATATATGTGTGTGTGTGTGTGTGTGTGTGTGTGTGTGTGTGTGTGTGTGTGTGTGTGTGTGTGTGTGTGTGTGTGTGTGTGTGTGTGTGTGTGTGTGTGTTTTCGTGCAGGGCGCGTGCGTATACATATGCATGTGCGTATACATATGCGTGTGCGTATATACATGTGCGTGTAGTTTCCTATTGTTTGTCAAGGACTGAAAGCTGGTTGTTTATCAAGGTGCAATTTGGAATACCGCACACACCCTTCATTGTGACCTGTTGATCCCACCGTGACAGAACACTCGCCAGCAGTACTTCAGCTGTAATCAAAGCCAGCGCTGAAGCCGACGAACTCACTTCACCGAATGCGCTTCTGCTTCCACTCCTCCGAACAGGAATCTTCGTCAGGGGTTTTGTTCACAGGAGAGAGCAGCCATTCCACGCGTTGCCAGCAGGTACGGTTGAACAAGGGAACTTCAGGATCAACATCTGAACATTTGAACAGGATGGGACAATCGTTTCTCGTTTTGCATAATCTGGAAGGGTTGGGGTGTGTATATTGTACATGTTCCTGGCCAATACCTTCGCGGGGAGACTAAGTGAACACGTATTTTTGAAGGAGATATGTAGCTAGGAATGAGATTAGATACTTTCTATATCACTTAAATTATATAAATTGAAGGAATATCTCTTAAATCATCAATGTGTTCAGGTTTCAATAGGCAAGAATAGGCAAGACATATTTATTGCTATTAACTCTATATTTATTTGTTTTATGTTGTAAGAGTAACCAGTGTAACAAGTGGAATTAAGTAATTTGAATTTGAAGTTATATCATAATTCATTACTTTGTCGTTTTTGTTCTCAGCGTATTCGTTTTTTGTTCTCAGCGTATTTCTTTTTTCTTTTTTAGGGTCAACAGTAGTCATTGCGACAAATGTAGAAAGAAAATCTTTGTCTTCTTACTTCCCGTCTTACGTAAGAAATGTTATGAAACGGACGAGAACTACGATTTTATTCTGGGTCTTTCCTCTTCATATTTCCTTCGACAACCGTACTCGCCTTGGCAAAACTTGTTGACACGAAATTTTCGCTTCTATTCATTGGTCCTTCCTTGCTATTCCGTTTCTATTAAGGACGGCAAACATGATATAGGGCCCTGCATATAGCCAAGGATATACTGTGTCCTGCGCAGTTTTGTGGTGTGTGTGTTTGTTTTGTTTGTTTGTTTGTTTGTTTGTGTGTGTGTGTGTGTGTGTGTGTGTGTGTGTGTGTGTGTGTGTGTGTGTGTGTGTGTCTGTGTGAGAGAGAGAGAGAGAGAGAGAGAGAGAGAGAGAGAGAGAGAGAGAGAGAGAGAGAGAGAGAGAGAGAGAGAGAGAGAGAGAGAGAGAGAGAGTATGTGAGTGTGCGTTGTGAATATATTGCACGGGTTTTTGTACATATTTGACACACGCACGTATATACACAAACGAACGAAAAGAGACGACAGTAACAGGATAACACTTTGAAATAGAGGCTAAACCTACAGTCAAACAGCTTTACATTTCACCTAATATTAAGAACAATCCTTTTGATAAATGGAAGAACCAAACCAGCATTAAGAATAACAATATGATTAATTAGCATAATAATAATAACCCTAATAGGAACTAATGAGAAAGGTCATATCAACACCATGAATGTTTCAATCATTATTATGTTTATCAAACGAAGGTCGAGAGAAAAGCGAGACCGAGAATTATATACAGAATAACAAAGCAGTAAAGGTTAGATTATAAATAATTAATGTATATATCACATGTGGAATTTCATCTGGAAAAGGTATTTTGACGTATGTTGATGGAAGAGATATTAAAAGGAGAAATGACATACGAAATACGAAACGGTATATTGCTAATTAGGATATGATGAGTTGCATATTAGCTAATTGAAGTAAATAGGTTTCATTTAGATGTTAGTAATGTAAGTTGACTAAGTAAGTATTTCAACAGGTATTACATTATTTTATAAATATTTGATATATCTTTACGATGATTTATTGTGTTTAATCAATTTAGTTGACCGGGGATGATTAAAACATTGGACACTAATTACACTAATAATAGTAATATTAATACCAATAATAATAATAATAATGGTGATGGAGATGATGATAAGGATAATAGTATTAACGATTCTAATAATATTAATAGTGGTAATAATGATAATAATAATAATGAATAATAATAATAGCAATGAAAATAACAATAAACAATAAACCAATAATAATAAAATGATAATAATGACAACAACAACAATAATAGCAATAACAACAACAATGATAACAATAACAGTGATAATAATAATAATGAAAATAAAAGCAATGTTAATACTAACGCTACTAATAAAAAAGTAATAATGACGATGATAATAATAAAAGTGATAATGATAATATTTATAATGATAATAATGATAAGAATAAGAATGATGATAATTGATAATGATAATGATAATATTAATAATGAAAATAATAATAATAATAATCGTAATAATAATGATAATGGTAATAACAACTATAATGATAATGCTAATATCAATAATAAAGATAACAATAATAAAACAAATATAATAATAATAATGATAATCAAACTAACAGTAATAACAAAAACAAACAAACAACAACAATGATGACAATGATAATGATAATAATAACAACAATTATAGCAGTGATAATAATAATAATGATAATGATAACTATGATAATAACGATTACAAAAAATAAGACGAACAACAACATTAATAATGGTGATAATAAAGATAAGGATTATAATGAAAATGATGGAAATATTAGCGAGTATAACAATGATAATGGTAATGCTAATAATAAAATGAATAAGAGTAAAGATACGTATAATGATGACAATGATGATGATAATGATAATGATATAATACTGATGATATTAATAATGATGATAATAGTAATGACAACAATAAAAATAAGTACAACAACAACAATAACAATAATGATGATCGTAATATGAATAATAATAATAAAGGTAACGATGATAATGATTATTATGACAGTAACAATAAGGACGATTTTACCCAAACGACTGTAGCTTACAGTACCTATGAGCTCCGGTCATTACGAAAGATCTCATCTCTAATTTTAGTCTAATATACACTATTCTTGATATAACATCAATTAGGAAAGAATGTTTGGACTGACAAAACAACAGACGTTATTTCTTTGCTTGTCAGATTACGAACTGAAATGAGATTTATACAGAACGGTAACTGCTTACGCTTTGTTAAAATGTCTGTCTGTTATTATTATTAGCATCACTATTATTTTTGTTGTTTTTATCTTCATCATTAGTATTATCATCATCATTGTAATTAGTGTTATATCATTGTTTTTATTTTTACTATTGCTGTTATTTGTATCTTATTTTTATCGTTTTTATTATTATCATCATCATTATTATTATGATGATGATTATCATTATCATTATCATCATTATTATAACAATAATAATAATTATTATTATTACTATTATTATAATTGGTATATTTTTCATTATTTTCAATATCATTAGATTTAGATCGGAGTTGTTATAACGTCTCTGCAGATATACACAGGTCGTACCAGGTGGTCAGCTGTGGAACTAAATGGAACAAATTATCTCAAAACCTAAGGATATTTTGTACAGTGTTGATAAGAGAAACCCAATTCATATACTGAGAAGACCCAGGAACACGTGTTTGTGACTGGATTTTAATAAACAAAAGGAAAGCGTAAGAGTTGTTGTGTAATTTCATTAAACTGAAATGCATGCAGATGCAGTTTCCGGAATGTTAAGATGCTTACAGAATAATTCATCATTTTTTTTACTACGAATTAAGCTGCTCGGTTTAGGAATGCCGTTTAGATCCTGATTTTCAGAATAAATTTATGTGTATATATATATATATATATATATATATATATATATATATATATATATATATATAATATATATATATATATTTTTTTTTTCTTCTTCTTCTTTATCTTTTTCTTTCTTTCCATTTTTCTTATGCCCGGCGGTATCTTCGCTTTAGTAAGGCGTAGAGTTCAAACCTGTTTACGACTATCCAGTACATTACAGTATTATCTTCTCAAAAACCAAACTTTGTCAACACAGTTATACCGTGATGAAAATGAACGGAGAAAAAAAACTGAAACATATCATTATCGAGTTATTTCGCAACTCATATTTACTCCATTGTCCTCAGTAAATCACAATAATTGTTTTCCAGCAAACACTCCTATTCATACTACTTTCAAACTCATATCTCCAGCAGTGATCATAATACTGCATTTCACAATGAATTTCATTTCATTCACATTTCATGTTTTCCAGCAATTATAAGCCATTTCGATAACTTTGCGTCTCGTAGTGAATTTTTGATCATGGTGATGATGATGGTGGTGATTGTGGTGGTTATGGTGGTGGTGATAATGTTGATAATAATAATGGTGATAGTGGTGGTTATGGTGGTGGTGATGATGTTGATAATAATAATGGTGATTGTGGTGGTGGTGATGTTCATTATGATGGTAGAAAAAAAAGAAAACAAAAAATAAAAAATGAAAAAAGAAAAAAAAGAAAAAAAGAAAAAAAAGAAAAAAGTATATATAAAAAGCTGTAGAACTACCTAATTGCCCTTAGCCTGGTAGCAATTACTCCAGTGAGGAATGGGAAGGAAATTAACCCTTGCCTTCCTGACATATTTCACCGCTGCAGACCTCGTTCTATGGTCGTTTTGTATTCTCCGACTTACACTGCACATTGTTACTAAATATTCCTTATGTCTCTCTGCAAAGGGACGTGTTTTGTTTACTCTGTATTTCGTATCAGTGTAGCATCGTTTGGTTA
>NW_020872745.1:129579-132079 GCF_003789085.1 Penaeus vannamei | reverse complement strand
TAGCGAGTGTGCATCATCTCGGTATCGAAATGGCAACCCTCTGACGGAGGCTTTAAGAAATAAACAAGATTTGTAATTTGAATTTATATGTGTTTTATATTTCCAGTGTAATATCTAGGTCTGGGAGGCAGGGTTTAGAGTGGAGTGGTGTCCATGAATAGGTAAATTACATGAATCCTCAAAAAAAAAAAAAAGAAAGAAAAACAAGAACAAAGAAAAAAAAATGAAAATAAAAATCCCGATCTGCCGATCCACCTTCAGAGGGAGTCTGAACCTGAACCATTTTTTTTTTTTTTTTTTTTTACTCTCTCTCATTATCGTAGTGTGATACTGTTAATGCGTTGGCTATACCAAATGGAAAAGTGCTTTTATTACATCTCTAGAACTTATGTTACAAAGAAGACACGATGATAATGTTTATGTGTTTACTTATCATAAGCTACGTGATAATTGTCACGGTTTATCATTAATCAGAACGCAGGAACTATTTTAATCTTCGTATCATTGTGTTACCATCACAATGTCATTCTCGTCGTTTCCAAATGCCATTAGTATTTAGCCTGTGTTTTAGGGCGCGCATGATATGTCATGAGTGTCATTACCAAGCAAATTCATCCAGATTCTGCGCCAAACAGACGACTAGCCCCCATCCAGAGGCCTACAAATTGATGAGTTTGCTGAATTCATGGAGCTAATGTCTGACAATGTAATTTCGAAGGGATCACACTGCACAGTTTCGGAGAAGGACTTAATTGTGGACCTGATTACGCGAATCTGTACACAGCAGGAGGAGCTTTCACACGCTACGGCCCTCGTGATGGGGGAGCTCCGTCACGCTGCCAACCCGGGCCACGAGCTCCGCGCTTGTCTCCGTAACTCACTCGCAAGCACTTTATTCGAACCGGAATGGGGCTGCCTGGGAGGTCTTTCACGCGGCCTCCAGTCTCTTACCGGTTCCCCTGGCGAAGGAAATGCCGCGACCGGGAGGCGGGGGATGTGATTCGCGCGCCGCACACTGGAGCGGCTGACAGACCTATTCATTCGGCCGCACCACGAGGGACGGCGTTAGGAATAGAGTCTCCGGCGGGCGATGCGATTCCCTCTCGACGCCTCGCATTCCCGCCGCCCTTTCATCCTGCAGGATACCCATGCCGCTGCTGTCATAACACTGATATATATATTTTTCCGACGCCTCATAAGCTCTCGCTCGTCGATTTATTTTCCTTTTTCAGACGGCGGGAACCCAGACCTCCAGTGATGGCGGCCACATCACTCTCGGGGCCTTTGGATTGGTTCGTCGGGCCCGGGGAAGTCCGTGAAATTGAAAAACATTTATTATCGCTGCCACGGAATTCCTTTGAAGATTTAGCGGTCCTTGTGCAAAGAGAATTTACTTGTTATAAGGTGTACAGAGGATTTTGTCTCTCTCTTTGTCTGTCTTTCTCTGTCTCTGTCTGTCTGTCTTTCTTTGCCTCCCTTTATCCCCTCCCTCCCTCCCCTCCCTCCTCCTTCCTTCCTTCCTTCCTCCCTCCCTCCCTCCCTCCCTCCCTCCCCTCCCTCCTCCCTCCCTCCCTCCCTCCCTCCTCCCTCCCTCCCTCCCCTCCTCCCTCCCTCCTCCCTCCTTCCTGTGCATAACCACCAACATTCCGAGCCCCACCTCCTTCAACTCGTTATAATTCCTCTCCTCAGCCTTTTTCTGTCTGTTTCTGTCTGTCTTTCTTTCCCTAACTCCCCTCCTCCCTTCTTCCCTCCCTCCCTCCTTCCTTCCTTCCTTCCTTCCTTCCTTCCTTCCCTTCCCTCCCTCCCTCCCTCCTCCCTCCCTCCCCCTCTCTCTCTCCACTCCCACCCCCATTCCCTCTCCTCCCTGTGCATAACCAACACCAGCATTCCGATCCCCACCTCCCAGCCATATTTTTCTGTCTGTCTATGTCTGTCTGTCTGTCTGTCTTTATCTCCTTAACTCCCCTTCTCCCTCCCTTCCTCCTTCCTTCCCTCCTTCCTCCCTCCTTCCCTCCCCCCCTTCCCCTTCTCTCTCTCCCTTCCTCCTTCCCTCCTTCCCTTCTTCCCTGTGCATAACCAACACCAGCATTCCTCACCCCACCTCCTTCCACCTCGTTCTAATTCCTCACCCCAGCCTTTTTCTGTCTGTCTCTGTCTGTCTGTCTTTCTCTCCCCTCCTCCCTCCCTCCTCCTCCCTCCTCCTTCCCTCCCCTCCCCCTTCTCTCTCTCCCTCCCCTCCTTCCCTCCCTCCCTCCTCTCCCTTCCTCCCAGTGCATAACCAACACCAGCATTCCTCACCCCACCTCCTTCCACCTCGTTCTAATTCCTCACCCCAGCAGCCGGCCTCTTAACGCCGACCCCCCACGGTCTCTCTGGCGTAAACAAATGACCGCCGATCATATGATCATCTGTTCCCCGTTGTCTTCGTTTCGTTTCATCTCCCTTTATCTTCCTTGTTGGGTCGATGGCTCCCCTCTGTAAAATTGCAGGGTCGTGGCTC
>NW_020872745.1:119579-122079 GCF_003789085.1 Penaeus vannamei | reverse complement strand
GGCGAGGGTGGGCGTCACCATGGGCGAGGGTGGGCGTAACCATGGGCGATGGGGCGTCACCATGTGGGCGTCACCATGGGCGAGGGGTGGGCTCACCAAGGGCAAGGGGTGGGCGTCACCATGGGCGAGGGGTGGGTGTCACCATGGGCGAGGGGTGGGCGTCACCATGGCGATGGATGGCGTCACCAAGGGCGAGGGGTGGGGTCCACCATGGGCGAGGGTGGGTGTCACCATGGGCGAGGGGTGGGCGTCACCATGGGCGATGGGTGGGCGTCACCATGGGCGAGGGTGGGCGTCACATGGGCGAGGGGGCGTCACCATGGGCGAGGGTGGGCACCATGGGCGATTGGGCGTCACCAAGGGCGAGGGGTGGGCGTCACCATGGGGTGGGCGTCACCATGGGCGAGGGTGGGCGTCACCATGGGCGAGGGGTGGGCGTCACCATGGACGATGGGTGGGCGTCACCATGGGCGAGGGGTGGGCGTCACCATGGCGAGGGGTGGCGTCACCATGGGCGAGGGGGGGCGTCACCATGGGCGAGGGGTGGGCGTCACCAAGGGCGAGGGCGTCACCATGTGGTGGGCGTCACCATGGGCGAGGGGTGGGCGTCACCATGGGCGATGGGTGGGCGTCACCATGGGCGACGGGTGGGCGTCACCATGGGTGAACCATGGCGAGGGGTGGGCGTCACCATGGGCGAGGGTGGGCGTCACCATGGGCGAGGGTGGGCGTCACCATGGCGTCACATGGGCGAGGGTGGGCGTCACCATGGGTGAGGGGTGGGTGTCACCATGGGGTGGGCGTCATGGGCGACGGGTGGGCGTCACCATGGGCGAGGGGTGGGCGTCACCATGGGCGAGGGGTGGGCGTCACCATGGGCGAGGGGTGGCGTCACATGGGCGAGGGGTGGGCGTCACCATGGCGAGGGGTGGGCGTCACCATGGGCGAGGGTGGGTGTCACATGGGCGAGGGGTGGGCGTCACCATGGGCGAGGGGTGGGCGTCAGGTGGGTCACCATGGGCGAGGGGTGGGTGGGCGTGGGCGTCACCAGACCGTATAGCGAAGCCAGGTTAAGAAACAACGGGCGTGTCTTTTCGCCCCGTTGTGAGGGTGAGGGGGACAGAGGAAGGAGGGGGTTGAAGGGAAAAGGGAGGGTTGTGGGATAGAGTGAGGGGAAAAGGGGAAGGGTTGAGGGAAAAGGTGAGGGTTGGGGTGATAGAGTGAGGGGAAGAGATGGGTAGAGGAGAGAGAGGGGTAGGGGGGATAGGATGAGGGAAAAAGTTGTAGGGTTGAGGGGATATAGTGAGGGAGAGAGGGGTAGGGGGATAGGGTGAGGAAAAAGGGAGTTAGGGCATGGAGGCGAGGGGAAAGGGGAGGGGGGTAGGGCGAGAAGGTGAGGGGAAAAGGGAGGGTTGAGGGCGAGAAAGTAAGGGGTAAAGGGGAAGGGGGTGAGGGTTAGGGGAATAGGAGGGGGCTAGCCTGGGGGGGGGAGGCGAGAAGAGGGGAAAGGCAGCGCTTTAGACGGCTGTTCCGGGTCATGCTGTGAGTCACTAAGGTCGGTTTCTGGGGGCTATAAGGCGGTGTCATCGACCGTGACGTCTCGCTGCTTTGATCTCGGGGATTTTATTATACCCTTTCGTCCTCCGTGCATTCTAGATGTGTCCTTCGCTCTCTCTTCCCCCTTTCATTGTCTTTCCTTCATTCCTTTCTCTCATTCCACCCTTTATTCGTCTCTTTGCTTCCTCCCCCGTTTCCCTCTTATCTGTCCTTCGCACCTTTCACAAATTTATTTTTCATAGAGTAGTTGTATTTACCATGACTGTGAACGAAGAGGAAGAAGTAGAATAAAGAGAAGTAGAAAAAGGAGAATAAAGAGAAGTAGAAGAAGGAGGAGGAGGAGAGAAAGGAGAAGTAGAAGAAGGAGGAGGAGGAGAGAAAGGAGAAGTAGAAGGAAGTAGCAAAAATAGAAAAATACAACAGACAGGAGTCAGGAAGATCGGACTATTAGCCACATTGATCGCAATTTTGTGAACGTCGTCAGGAGGTACTGGTGAAAATAACGATGACTTTTTTTTCTCTCCCTTTTCCTTCTAATTTTTTTGCCTTGTCTTCCCGTTACCTTTTACCATTAGTTTTATTCCGGATACACATACACACACACAATACACACACACACACATACACACATAACAACACACACAACACACAACACACACACATACACAGCACATATACTCTTACACGCACAAAACAACTCACACATACACACAACACACACAACACACACATTATACTCTTACACGCACAAACACACACCCGCACACAAAAACATATTTACGTTCCCTCGCTCTCTCTTGCCATTTTTCTCTCTCCCCATCACTCTATCACTGCGCACCCTCCCCCTCCCTCCCCCCCCCTCTCCCCTTCCCCTTCCCTTCCCCTCCCTCCCCTCCCCTCCTTCCTCCATTCCTCTTCCTCTCAGGCTTCGCAACTCCCGTGG
>NW_020872745.1:104579-107079 GCF_003789085.1 Penaeus vannamei | reverse complement strand
GGGTTTGTGCATTTACCAGTCTACAGAGAGAGAGAGAGAGAGAGAGAGAGAACGAGCCATCAGTGAGATAGCAAGGAAGAGAAAGAGAGACCGGAGGAACTTGTAATGACTCCATTGGATCTAATATTCTTGTGGTCTTAGGGCCAAGACTGGAGACGGGCAATGTGTTGGTGTTTTAGCTGTAAGGGAGTTTGCTGCAGAAGGGGGTGAAAAATGATTTTTTTTTTTCTCTCCTCTCTCTCCTGAACTGAACCATTACACACCCCGTGGACCACATTACCCTTACACACATGATGGGTCCCCGGGCAAACCAGTTTCATTTTTTTTGTAAGAATATATATATATATATATAATGTATGTATGTATATATGTATTTACATATATACATATATTTCCATATATGTGTTTGTGTATGTGTGTGTGAGTGTGTTGTGTATGTATGTGTGTTATATATATATATATATATATATATATATATATATATATATATATATATATATATATATATATATATATATATATGTATGTGTATAATATATATATATATATACATATATAATGTATATATGTATATATATGTGCACATGTGTGTATGTGTCTTTTATGTGTATATATATATTTACATTATATATATATATATATATATATATATATATATTATATATATATATATAATATATGTATGTATGTGTATATATATATATATATATATATATTATATATATATATATATATATAATATATATATATATATATATATATTATGTATATATATATAATATATATATATATATATATATATATATATATATATATATATATATATATTATATATATATATATATATATATATTATACATATATATATATATATATATATACACACACACACACACACACACATATATATATATATAATATATATTATATATATATATATATATATATATATATATATATATATGTATATATATATATATACATATATATATATATATATATATATATATATATATATATATATATATATATATATGTATATGCATGTGTGTTTGTTTACATCTTTTATTATTATCTATCTATTTATATCTATTTATCTATCTACTATCTATCTATCTATCTATCTATCTATCTATCTATCAGTATATATATATATATATATATATATATATATATATATATATATCAATATCTATATCTTTATCTTTATCTACCCATCTATCTATTTATTTACACACACACACATGCGTGCTGAGCATCTATGTGTGTGTACAGTAAGAGTCACAACCGTATATAAGCAGCGAGTATTTTATGTCCTTCTCCCCTCCTTCTTCCCCTTTCTTGTTATGCGGGTGAAGACGTGCTCTTAATGTTAGTGAGAATTTAGAGCAATTCTGTCAACGTCTCTTTTGTTTCATGAAATAATCCGGAATTTGGTGTGTTCGATTCCGTGCGCTGATTGTTGATTGTCTGCGTGGTTTGTCTTGGAAGTATGTTTTTCTCTATTCTTTTAAGGGACTTCTCTTTCTTCTGTGTTTTTTCTTTCTTTTTTTATTCCTTTCCCTTGCTAAAGTTGTCTGTCTGTCTGCCCTCTCTCCTTCTCTCTCTCTCTCTCTCTCTCTCTCTCTCTCTCTCTCTCTCTCTCTCTCTCTCTCTCTCTCTCTCTCTCTCTCTCTCTCTCTCTCTCTCTCTCTCTCTCTCTCTCTCTCTCTCTCTCTCTCTCTGAGCCCCTGTTTCTGTCTCTTTTTCTCTCTCTATCTCTTTGTGTGTGTGCGTGTGTGTATGTGTGTGTGTGTGTGTGCATATGTCTGTCTTTCTCTCATTCTGTCTGTATGTGTGTAAGTGTTCGTCTATATATATTTATTTCTATATACATTTCCATTTACATGTAAGGCCGTATTATACATGTATGTTTGTCTGTAGATAAATTGTTTACATCTCCCTACGCATCTATATACATTTTGTTCCATCTCTCCAAGCTTATGTGCGTTAGTGCGTGGGTCTATCTGTACACCCACTTCCTTTCTCTTTCACCATAATATCTTTACTCATATCACACCTTCCCAAAGGATCAGAAGGTCTTTGGTTTAATCTGGAGTAGGTTTATGACTTATCCAAGCAGGTTGTGAGTACAATTCCCACGCTATATCTGGAAGGAAATGTGCCTGAAATTGTGTTGATCTTATGGACTTCATTTCTCTACTTGGTTTGCTCTTTAAAACCATTTAGGTTCTTAAGTAATTTTTAATATGAATTTAGATACATGCACACACGGAAAAAAACAAACACATATACACATACACACAACACCCGTAGACATACACGTACACACAACACACGTAGACATACACATGCAACAACACACGCACACATACACACATACACATACACACAAATACGTACACATATACATACACACACACCACACAAAAACACACTCACACACATATACACATACATAAAACACAACTCACATAATCAGACACACACAAACACACAC
>NW_020872745.1:92079-94579 GCF_003789085.1 Penaeus vannamei | reverse complement strand
AACTGTATGTACAGAGCAAAAACAGCCCTACACGTGTTCGATATCCCTTGAGAGTTGAAAGAGAGGGAAACGGGGGTAAAAGAATTTACATTTAAAGTGGATTTCACACTCACGCAATGCTCATTACGTACTTCATTTATATAAAAGGAAAACTTCACCCTTGGAAACTTCGATTTCATGCCCATCGTGGAAGTTACTACTAAAAAACTCATTGTAAAGCCGGTACTTTAATTCTTGAAAAGATGCGTGCTCCAACCTCCCATTCACCCCCCCCCCCACACGACCCTCACATCCCTATGAAAAACTTAGTTGGGGGTGTGTTGGTTGCCAGTGTTTGGAAAGTTATTTCCATTATTCATCCAATATTTCGAGTGTGATTCTTTTAAATTGCCAAGACGTAAAATACTGTAGAAAATAAAGTATAAAACAAGATTATATACTGGCTATCAAACAGGATAACTATATATACATACATTTAATCTAATGCAATTGTCAATATATACGTCTAAATATTCTACGATAGCGTCTCTTAAAAAAAAAAAAAAAAATCTTTACCATATAAACATTATGCCTATATAAGCAGACTGTATACGCAATTCCTTGTATTTGCTATTGTTTACCTCATA
This sequence comes from Penaeus vannamei, assembly GCF_003789085.1. NCBI lineage: Eukaryota > Metazoa > Arthropoda > Malacostraca > Decapoda > Penaeidae > Penaeus > Penaeus vannamei. The sequence goes on along the minus strand of NW_020872745.1, from coordinate 93,953 downwards.
ATACATTTTTTTTCTTTTTTACTCTTTTTTATTCTTCTTAACTAAGCAAATATTGTAAGTGCTCTGATGTCATTAGACACTGAACACACACTCAAAACCTTTCATCTACACACACTTCCTCACAAAAACAAACAATCCTCCCACATATACATACACCCTCCCCCCATCTTTTTCCCGTCCCTCTCCCCCCAACACACTACACCCCCCCCTCCCCCTCTACCTCCTCTACCCCCTTACCCACACACTTGTCTAAAACCACTCGCAAAAGGCTGACCAATCTCCCACCCTCCCCCACCCCATTACCCCCCCCCCCTCCTCACCCCCCACCCCCACCCCATCCCCCCACCTCATGATTCACGACCCACCGTCATTCGGAGATCGATAGCTTTATCACCGCATAACTCACGCCAACATTAAGCGGTGGAATATCAATATCGACTTTCTATAAATCATCAGCAGATTTGACAGGGAGATTCCGTCGCCTCATCTTCCGAGTCTTACTCTGTCTGTCTGAGTCTGTTGGCATTCGACTTTCTATGTGTCTGTCTTTTCTGTGTCTGTCGTTTTCTGTTTGACTTCTCTTCTCTTTCTAATTCGTAATATTATCTCTCTCTTCTCTCTTTCTTTTCTGTTTGTCTGTCTGTCTGTCTGTCTCTCTCTCTCTCTCTCTCTCTCTCTCTCTCTCTCTCTCTCTCTCTCTCTCTCTCTCTCTCTCTCTCTCTCTCTCTCTCTCTCTCTCTCTCTCTCTCTCTCTCTCTCTCTCTCTCTTCTCTCTCTTTCTCTCTCCTTCTGTCTGTGTCCGTCTGTCTCTATTTCTCTCTCCCTCTCTCTCTCTCCACTACATACAACAATTACATACATACATACATACATAACATACATATTACATATATATATATATATATATATATATATATATATATATATATATATATATATATATATTATATATATATATAGTATATATATATAATATATATATAAATATATTATATATATATATATAATATAATATATATATATATGTATATTCATACAACACACACCACACACAAGAGAGACACACACACACACATATATGTATGTATGTATATATATGTATATATATATAGTATATATATTATACATATATATATATATATACAGATATATGTGTATACAACACACACACACACACACACACACACACACATATATATCCATAACATACACACACATATACATACATACATACATACATACATGCATTGCAATATATATTATATAATATTATATATATATATATATAGTATATAATAATATATACTATATATATATATATATAAATGTATATATATAATATAGAGAGTAATATACTAATAATAGATATCATATATATATATATAGTACTAGGAGATAATGCAATATGGTATAATAACTATATATATATATAAGATATTATATTATATATTTTATATATATATATATAATACGATAATATATATATATATATACTATATATATATTATAGTGTATTGATATATATATATGTTACTTCTATATATGTATAAATAAATAGACTATTATATATACCTGAATTTGATATTGATAGTCTATATATATATCTATAATATTTAATGGCTTGATAATAATATAATGGTATATGTAAAAGTCGGTTATATATAGTTATATATATTTAATATACTTATATAATGCAGTTATTATATTATTATATTATGTGGTTATATATATCCTATATGTAGATAGTTATATATATATATATTTATATATATATGTAATACATAATGTATATATGTATATTACACACACACCACACACACACACACACCACACACACACACACACCACACATCACACACACACACACATATATA
>NW_020872745.1:71827-76827 GCF_003789085.1 Penaeus vannamei | reverse complement strand
AGATAATGATATTAATAATAATTACATTGATAATGATAAATAAAATAATGAAAATAATAAGAATAATGATAATAAAGAAATAAATATAAATACATAAATAATAACAAAATAATGACAATAATAATAATATAATAATATAATAATAATAAATAATGATAATAATAAATAAGAATAATAAAATATTAATAATGATAATAATAATAAAGTAATGTAATAACAATATAATAATAATAATAAATAATAATAATAAAATAATAATAATAATATATAATAATATAATAATGAAAAAATAATCAATAATAATGTATGATACTGTAATGATAAAAAAAACATAATTATCATAATATATCTATGAAACGAAAGTATAAATGATTATGAAATGTTAAAATAATGAAAATACAATGAAAGTAACAATGTTAATAAGGATAATAATAATATAAATAATAATATAATAATCAAATAATAAAGAAAGAAGAAGAAGAAGAAGAAGAAGAAGCAAGAATGTTTTGCGTGCCTGCCTGCGGTCAACAACAACAACAACAATAGCAGCAACAACACTAATAATGGTAAACAATATTAATGATAATAATAATAATAATAAGAAATAATAATAATATAATAATAATATATAATAATAATAGTAATAAATAATAATAATAATAATAATAATGATAATGATAGTAATAATAATATAATAATGACAATAATAATGATAATGATAATGATAAATAATAATAATATATAATATAATAATAATATAATTATTATTATTATTATTATTATTATTATTATTATTATAATGATAATGATAATAATAACAACAACAACAACAACAACAATAATAATAATAATAATAATAATTAAATAATAATATTTTAATAATGAATAATAATAATAATGTTAATAATGATATAGATAATATCAGTAACAATAATAAAAATGATAACAAAACAATATAGATAACAATAGAAATAATAGAATATTAACACAACTACTAATAATAATATTGATAATAATAATAATAACAATAACAATGATAATATTAATAATCATAGCAACTGTGATGACAATAACAAGAAAATTTGTTGCAATAACAACAATAGTAATAATGATGATGATGATAATAATGATAGTAATAATAATGATGATGATAATAACAGTAATGATAATCATAACATAATCATAATGATGATAATATACTATGATATAATGATAATGTAATATAATAAGGATAACAATGATAATGATAGTTGATAATAGCAGTAGTAATGATAGTAATAATGATAACAATAACAATAGTGATAATGATAACAATAAGAATAACACTGGTATCAATAATAATGGTAATGGAAATAACAACGATCATGATAAAATTTATCGTAATAATAACGATAACAAGAACAACAAGAACAACTCCAATAATGATGATAAGAGGAACGATAGTGTATCCCAGGTAGCAGTAGTAATCATGATATACAGGTGCGAACGGATAAAATTGCTGTATCCTGTCCGCTGGCATACTCCTCCTAATTGGATTAGCTTCCTCGGGAAACAAGGAGAGGCAAGAAGACTAAAAAAAGAAAAAGGAAAAAAAGGAAAAAGAAAAGAATAAGGGGGGTGAGCGGGGAGAGATAGATAGTTAGATAGATAGATAGATAGAGAGAGAGAGAGAGAGAGAGAGAGAGAGAGAGAGAGAGAGAGAGAGAGAGAGAGAGAGAGAAGAGAGAGAAGAGAGAGAGAGAGAGAGACAGAGATAGAGAAAGAGAGAGAGAGATACAGGCTATAAACATCACATCATCTCTTACTTCTTGTTATTGTTAGTTTCTTCAAGACACCATACTGAAGCGAGAACCAACACACATTCTTAAGGATCATAGTAGGTTCTCAAGACCCAGCAAACGACACAGGATATACACGAAATTTGGGAGTAAACTTGCACACAAAGCTTCTCACTTTTTCTCTCTCGCTTCATAAGGGGGAAGTGTATAGAAAGTTATGACAAGCAAAGGGGGAAGACAGGATCTAGAGAGAAGAGAGAGAAAGATAGAGATAGAGAGAGAGAGAGAAGAGAGAGAGAGAGAGAGAGAGAGAGAGAGAGAGAGAGAGAGAGAGAGAGAGAGAGAGAGAGAGAGAGAGAATAGATAAATAGATTAACATATACGAATACGAGAGAGGGAGAGAGAGAGAGAGAGAGAGAGATAAGAGAGAGAGAGAGAGAGAATACATAGATTTACATATACGAATATGAAGAGAGAGAGAGAGAGAGAGAGAGAGAGAGAGAGACAGAGAGGGAGAGACAGACAAACAGACAGACAGACAGGCAGAGAGACAGAGACAAAGACAAGGATTCTTTTGTGAGGCAGTAAGCATTTTTCAAGCTCACATTTTCACACTTCGATAATTCAATTTCCGGCAGAGACTTCTTTTAATCTCTTTAAGGGGGTACAAGTAAGACCGAGAGAAGAGAGAGAGAGAGAGAGAGAGAGAGAGAGAGAGAGAGAGAGAGAGAGAGAGAGAGAGAGAGAGAGAGAAGAGAGAGAGAGAGAGAGAGAGAGAGAGAGAGGAGAGAGAGAGGAGAGAGAGGGAGGAGAAAAGGAGGGAGAGGAGGGAGGGAGGGAGGAGGGAGGGAGGAGGAGAGGAGAGAGAGAGAAGGGGGAGAGAGAGAAGAGAGAGAGAGAGAGAGAGAGAGAGAGAGAGAGACAGACAGACAGACAGACAGACAGACAGACAGACAGACAGACAGAGACAGACAAACAGACAGACAGACATACAGACAGCCAATTAAAGAAACAAACAAATAAACAAACAGATATCCCTTTTGTGTTATGGGGCACGCGTACATAGAGCACAAACACATACAAATGTACACACATTCAGAGAGAGAGGGGGGAAGGAAGGAGAGAGAGAAAGAATAAATGCACCTTATGTACCCTTACTATTTTTAGACCTAGAACATAAGCTTTGTAAATTGTTAATGCATATATACATTTATATGGAAATATCCTTTACAAATGTGCTATGAATACGTGTCTGAAAATATTCAAAGGTACCTGGGGTAAAGAAATGTAAAATTCTTGTTTATTAATCTTACAGTATACATTCTGAATATAAATATACATTGTAGATATAAGAGCTAAAAAAGAGGTACCCAAAGTAGGTGTATTCTATCGTATGTATAGTTCTTTTGCGTGTTAGTATTAGACTAACCAGCTGCGAGAAAGGAGGGATATTGCTCTTCGCTGCTAATGCATTTTTTTGCAACCTCGCTAACTTCACTGTATGTGTATTTAACGGTGGGAAAAGTGCCATTTTTTGCGGGAATGTTTAAGCAAACACGACACTTGAACACGTAAGAGCAACGCAATCTCTGATGATTACAATATCTCTTCAGCTGCTGTCGATTAAAAGTAGTTATCGTGATAGAGATTTTGATTACTGTTTTGTATAAAAAGGAAAGAAGCTTATACTCTACTTGTAATGATAATAACAATACATAGGAAATGGTAGTAATATCATTACACTACCTCTAACAAAGAGAAGATGCTATTTCTGCCTAGAACAACAGTAACCGAAATACAGCAATATTACCAAAATAATGGATAAATGATGAGACAGACAGAGACGGCGATAATTCCACAACCAACCTTCGATTAAATTGATAATCACGGTAAGACAGAGCACAGCGTTATCCCTACATTAACACGGGGACACACAAGAGAGAAGAAAATTGCTCCCCTGGCCTTGCACTCGCCGGCCAGACACACGGAATTCTCTCGCAGTCTGCATGGACGAACACTCCTGATTTCTTCCCGTGAGAGGAGGATTTTGTCCGGGTGGATTGTTTTTTTTTTTTTTTTCAAAATTCGGTCAAAGCAACTTTCTTCTCTTCAGGTCTTCTTTGAGGGGACGTTCTGATTTTAACGCAGACTCTCCTCGAATCCTACGGGCAATATTCTTAAGGCTTGACGAGAATGTGCGTGCAATCTCAGGAATTCTTGTCGGATACAATCCCTGTTTGCAATAATTTCTTCTCGGGCTAATCCCGTCTTGCTATAATTCCGTCTTGCCACTAACACCTCATGCGGGATTTTCCTGCACAATGATACTGGTAATCACGAAAGATTGAATTATATTAACGGAAAACCGTAGTGAATAGTTGTTTATATTAAATCTACTTTCAGTGATGAAATTCTCTCATGTTTATTTTATTTTGTTTATGAATCGATGTTCCGGATTTGGTGATCAAGAAAGTATGAACTATGTTAAGGGAAAACGCTAGCGTGTACTATTTATAACTCTATTCCCTAAAAAAAAAAAAAAAAAAAAAAAAAAAAAAAAATATATGAATATATATATATTATATATATATATATATATATATATATATATATATATATATATATATATATATATATATATATATATATGTATGTGCTGTTTTTCTTGTTACTGTTGTTGTTGTTTTTTTACTTATTCCCTTTTCGCATTCTAATTTGTCACTAATTTTTGTTTTCTTTTGAGTCCCCTTTTCATTCCAGAGATTCACCATATGCCTCTGTATACTGAAAGAGACACGTGCGGTATTTTGAGAAGCAACACCATTCTATACCGTGTTTTCCCGTGCGAGATTCTTGGACACAAACCGACATATCGCGTGACTTTTTTATATCTAGCGTCTGCGTGGGAAGCTCTCGTAACCTTTATTAAGAGGAGAAGGAGAAGCAAAAGCAGAAAATAAAATCTACAATTTCCTTGCACGTTCTCTGTCTCGTGTCACCCGATCCCCTTTTGGCAACACTGGTGGTGTCTGGAACCTTCTGAAGTAATGTGAGAGCTATTATTATTTTGGCATCCTCGTGCTCAAAAAAAATCGAGGCATTGAATCTTGTATCCGCACCAGCTGTGCTTCATTATCTATAACATGTATTCCGCCGCACACACACACACACACACACACACACACACACACACACACACACACACACACACATACACACACA
>NW_020872745.1:46827-56827 GCF_003789085.1 Penaeus vannamei | reverse complement strand
CATGACCGTCAGGCACGTACGTCCGCACTGCCAATCGGGCGTACGTTAAGGGAATGAAACACGGGCGAAGGAAACACGAGAAAACTTTAAACTTTTGTCGCGAAAGTTAGGATTTACAGAGTTCCAACTGTCGCGGAGTATTCCTTTGTCGATGTAATTGTTCTTAGGTGATAACCCCCCCCGACCCGACCTTGAAGAAAAACAACTCGATATATAAACTTTCTACGTTTTCTGTCATACCCCCAAATGAATTAATTCACAAAGGACCCCACGCCATAAAAATTAATCTTCGAAGGACTAAATACTGATAAAAAAAAAAAAAAAAAAAAAGGAAAAAAGTTAATATGCAGTTTCTCCTCTCGATTATTCCCCAGTGATTTGCCATCGATGTGGATTTAATAAATGCCAGCGACATGATTGCAAAAAACCCAAAACCCTAAAACTGTCGCTTCACTCGAGGCTATTAAATTGCATTGATTCCCCGTAAAAAATATATCTAAAAGGACCTTCCCTCCTCAATATTACAACTTTCACGCTCTTGCCATGATCTCCAACGTTAAACAACGGCTGTGATCCTCGATAAGATAATTATGTTTGTTTGAATAAAGCCTTATATAAGATTGAAGAGAACGTTTAACCTGGCTAAGAGTGATTACATGCCATTGTGCAAATAATCCGTAAATTACGGAAGCGATTAATTATGGTAGAGCTAACTTGCCAGAATGCAGGATGATATTTTTCGTTTCGCCTAAGAGAAAGGAAAAGAAAAATTATAAACTTATTTATTGTATATTTGTTTCTCGATAACGAAGAGAGAACAATGTTATGTGATGAATGGACAGTTTACGAAATGCGATAATGATAATAATATGTTCCATGACATGAGGTGAGATAACTAACGTAGAGTGATAATGAATATAGGTAGTTAAGAATAAGATTATTAATAAGAATAAGTGTGGTGATCCCAGATTAAAACATATACTTTGATAATGATGATTTTGATAATCAAAAATCTTATATCAAAAAGTTATGAAAAATAAATACAAATAATGTAAGATCGATAATAACATTTTATTGACAATATCAATGAAATAGAAATTTGAATATAATGATAACAATAATAATAAGAATAATAATATAATAGTAATAATAATAATAATAATAATAATAGTAATTAAATAAATAATAATTAATAATAATAATAATAATTAATAATGATAATAATAATAATAAAAACAATGGAATAATAAAAAGATTAAATAGTATAGAATAAAATAATTAATAATAATAATAATACATAATAATAATAATAATAATATAATGAAATAATAATAACAATAATACATAACAATAATAATTAATAAAATAATAATTATTATTCATTTATAACAATAATGAAAAATGATAACGATAATAGAAAATAGATAATGATGATAAGATCAAAATGATAATATAACAATATAACAATAAAATAATAATAGTAATCATAAATAGTTATGCCATATATAAAAAAAAAGAAGATAACGAATGAAATTGGTTATAATATAATATATTAATAAATAATAGCGATAATGATAAAAAATGAATAATAATGAACATAACAATTAATAACAGTTTAGTACTAATAGAATCATAAATAATAATATAAAATTATGATTATTGTTATGAATTAAATAATGCATCAAAGTAATAAAAATAAACTTAGCATAGATATTGAAAGAAAATCATCATTTACCTCATCCTCATCAATAATAATCACCAATGAAAATATAAAATAACAATAAAACGGTATGAAATAATAATCATAATGATGGTAATGATAAGAACAATGATATGAGAATAATTAACATTAGTGTTTTTTCTCCATATCTCTATCATTTATGATGATACAAATTCACAAATCATCAGTATATCATATAAGAATAATGGAAGAATAGATATACATATTTGGAAATATATTAGTAATAATAATAAGAAGAATAGTGTATTACTAATACTACTCAAAGCGAAAGTATATAGAATAATTGATGATAATAATGACAATCTAGGGAATAACCAATTAATGGAAAAATATAAACAACAATTATAATTAAAAATTTTAATTAGTGATAATAAACATAATGATTGTGATATACGGAAAAACTATTACTAAATAATGTATATTAATAATAATAATAACATAATAATGTTAACAATATATGACATCATAAATATAGTAATATACAGTAACAGTAAATATTAATTATACCGATAATAATAATAATTAATAATAATAAATGATAATGATAAGATAATGATGGAATGATAAATAATATAAGATAATAATAAGATTAATATAATGATAATGATAATATAATGATAATATAATGATCCTATCATATCATGATCATGTCATGATAATATATATAAGATATGAAATTATAATGATAATAATAATAATAATAATAATAATAATATTATAATAATAATAAAAAATATATATAACAAAAATAACATAAATGATAATAATAATAATTTACAACCAGCACCATAAAACGAAAAATTATGATATAATGATATCAAACTAATAATAACAGTAAATTTATAATATAACAATGAATACTTAATCACAATGATAATGAATATCTAAATCTAAGGATAATATTAATAATATAATCAGTAAAGCAACAATTACAACAATATATACAATAAATGATGATAATAATGTATTGTATGAAACAGTAACAGTGAATACCAAATGTGATGAAGAATAATAACAGTAAAAACATTTCAAATATAAATATATATTTATATCAACAATGGTTAAAGGCAATGATTATAATCCATTAAAACCAAAAAAATATAACAACAAAATAATGTATATTAATAGATTATAATTTTAAAAGAGGAAAAAATTTAAGGAAACACTCAGTCCATATTGAAAACTCGACCCAACTTTCCTTATTACTAAATGTAACAATTCACACATTAATAAATAAAATAATAAAAAAAAAATAAAAAAAAAAAAAAATATATAACAGCATAACCTTCTCCCTGCCTAGTTGGCAACATCACTCGCTTGTAACTCTTAGCTTGTAAACCGTAAGAAGTAAGTCCCAAGATACCCTGAGAAAATGAAAGCCCATTAAAGAAAAACACATAATCCCTTTCCGGTTACATGTAAGGACCAGTTATATTTATTTAATTATTTTATCATTTTATTTAATAGCAGCAATCTTTTGATAAATGAAAATGTCCTGGGGGAGGGAGAGCGAGCGGAGAGAGAGAGAGAGGAGGGAGAGAGATGGGAGGAGAGAGGGAGGGAGGTTATGGAGAAGAGAGAGAAGAGAAGAGGAGAGAGAAAGAGGAAGAGAGAAAAGAGAGAGAGAGAGAAAGAGAGAAGAGAGAGAAGAGAGAGAGAGAGCGGATAGAGAGAGAGAGAGAGAGAGGAGAGAGGAGAGAGAGAGAAATATAACCCTTCAGACTCCAAAATAAGACAGGTAACACTCATACCCTTACAAGATCCAGATGGTAAAGGAAATTGTATCATTCTAGCCCACCTGGAGGAAGTACTTCTGTCTTTGAAATAAAACAATCAAATGGAATTCGTCAACCAGAATTTGGTATTGGAAATCGAAATAAAAAATATTGACGATAACAATGAAATGACATTACATTTAGAGTAAGTAATATTCCCGTCAAAATATATCTACATTTGTTTTCAGGACGACAACATTACCAACAACAAATGAAGCATAGGACAAATTATTTATTTATTAATTTTTTTAAATTATTATATTTATTATTTTCGCTATCCGCGACTCACAAATAAACTCTCCTCTCTCCTCGTTGTAAGAAATATAACCCGCAAAAGAAAACAAAAAAAAAAAATAAAAAAGAAAAAAAGAAAAAAAAAAAATACAACAAGCACCAAATCAAAGCCCCGAAAACAAAAAGAAAACGAAAGACCACTCTAACACATGCCACACCAAATTACACCAAAAAACAAACTAACAACACACAAAACAAACGACCCCCATCAAAAAACACCACCCGACAAAAACACCATAGATACTCCCTCCGCCCCCCCCCCTCCCCATCCCCCCCCCCTCCCCCCCCTCCCCCCCCCGCCCCCCCCCCCCTCCCACCCCCCCACCCCCCCCCCCCCCCCCCCCCCCCCCCCCCCCCACCACAACAAAACCCAAAAAAAAAAAAAAAAAAAAACCACACCCCACAAAACAACCAAACCACAACACAACAAACCCAAAAACAAAAAAAAAAAAAAAAAAACACCAAACAAAACACAACACACAACAAAAACAAAAAAACAAAAAAAAAAAAACACCCAACTCCAAAAAAACAAAAACAAACAATAATCAAAACACACAACCAACAAACAAAAAACACACATAACACAAAAAGCAACACAAACACAAGCAAAACAAAACAACAACCACACAAAACAAAATAACAAATCAAATAAAACAACACAACACACATACAACAACACAACAACACAACACAACAACCACACACAAACACAACAAAAAACAACAAAAACAAATACACACAAAACAAAAAAAAACACAACCAACACAACAAAACACAACAAAAAAAACAATACAACAAACAAAAACACCCAAACCACAAACAAACAAAAACCCAAAAGAATGAAAACACAACAAAAAAAAAAACACAAAACACAACTCAACACCAAAAACCAACAAAACAAAAAAAAAAACCACAAACAAACAATCCAAAACCCAAAACAATACAACCAAAACAACCACAAAACACCATCAAACCAACAAAACAAACCACAAACTACACACAAACAACCAAACAAATCAAACCACAAAACACTACACAAAACAACACCCAAAATAAATGGATCCGAATAAAGAAAGCCTAATCATAACAGTAATCAAATAAACTACTACGACGCATTCAGAAAAAAACGCATACAAACCCTTGTTCAGATTAATAATCTGTTTTTCTGTGATACTGTACTGTCAACGCTGATCTTGATCAATATCCGCTTGTATAGATGATACAAAACAAAAAGTGGTCTCTGGAATGACTCGAAATGAAATCTCATCAGGCACATCAATAAGCATACCAACATATAACAAAAAAAGCTCCTCTATTATACGAAATTTTATTTCAAGAACTATAAAGAATTAGGATAAACTAATAATATATATATTAAATATAATATATACCACTATATATACTATATATATATACTAATAATATATTATTAATATATGTGTGGGGGTGTGTGATGTGTGTGTGTGTGTGTGTGTGTGTGTAAGTGACACAAAGATGTGATGTCGCTGTTGTGCTGTGTGTGTTGTTGACCCGGACTCACCCCATAGTGATCTGTGACCCAACCATCCACTCCTGTTCGTGTGTGTAAGATATGAATAAGTGTACATGTGAATGTATGGTGCTGTGCCCCCATCGCATATATCGCCCCTGTGTATGTGCTGTGTAACAACTGTGAAGACAATCACATGTGCAACATCCGTGCTGTGTGTGTGTGCTGTCGAACGAAACGGCTTGTGTGATAGATCCGTGTGGTGTGTGTGTCAGCTGTGCATTATATACTATTTATCATATATCTACATGTATATATTCATCTATATTTGATTTATAACATGTAATATTTATTATATCACATAAATATAGATATAGATAGAACAAGAATAGAAATACTAGATAGCATAAGAACTTACATGACCACGATCTCCCATGCCACACAGTGACAGAGACAATATAGCACAAACATACCCTAACCGATCTCCACATGATCCACAGTTAGAGCTACCATCCCTATACTAACAGTGTCACATGCTGCAACCATCAGCGTACAAAAACAACCACACACGACCAATAAATATTGCCTACTAATACATGAAGAACTAGCCCTGATAACAACTAAAACCAAACGGATTCGCCACGACTGTCTCATTACATAAGCACGCAAACCCTTGAGCTGACTAGCAGATCAGCAAAAAGTAAGTAACCCAGTCGCCGTAAGAAGGAAAAATGTTACATAGAAGCAACGTGAGTAGAGAGAAAAATCAGTCAAGCAGTGAGAATAAAAATCGCAAGAATGTAAGACGCAAAAGACTGTTGTTATGTGTAGAAATTGACTAGACCATTGAAAGCAAGAATTAGGGACGAACGTGCGAGTGTGAAACGGTGATCGTGACCTCCGACGGTTGACTACACTAGAGATGGAACGAATGCAACATGACAACACGAATTATACGAGGTAATAGAACACGCACCGTCGAAGAGGGGAATGAAGGGAAAGGCGAGAAGAAAGAGAGAGGAAGAAATAAGAGAGAGAGAAGAAGTAAAAAAAAAGAAAGCAAGAAGAAAGAGAATAAAAAATAAAGGAGAAGAAGAGAGATGAGGAACAGGGGCAAAAGGACAGGAAGAAAGAAAGAAAGAAAGAGACCGAGAGAGACAGACAGGACAGACCAGAATACAGACAGAGAGAGTGTTGTGTGAGAGAGAAGAGACGAGAGGAGAGAAGGGAGAACAGAGAAGATCAGAGAGAGAGAATAAATGAAGGAGCAGCGAGAGCAGAAACGAGAAGAGAGAGAGAGAGAGAGAGAAAGAAGATGCAGGCAAGAAAGGAGAGAGAGAGAGTTTAGAGAGAAGAGACGAGCAGAGAGAGCAGAGAGAGAGGAAATGTTGAGAGAGATGAGAGAGAGAGGAGAGAGAGAGAGAGGAAGAGAGGAGAGAAGAGACTGAGGTGAGAGAGAGAGAGAGAGAGAGAGAGAGAGAGATGGGGAGGGAGGAAAAGAGAAAGAGAGAATTAAATTAAGGAAGGCTCTGCTCCTAACACGCGCACCTATATCTTTATGTTGTAGATCCATGTATACATAACACGAGTGCAAATTTGTGTCTACGCTCGCACATAATACATACATTCACACACACACACACACACACATACAAAAACACACCACAAATACACATGCACACAAAAACTCTTAAATACACACAAATACGACTGCACACAAACTTTTGCACACACAAATAAACACGTAAAATCTCACACACACATATACACGTACACACACAAACTCTTACACACATACAGACGTTCTCTGTGTGCAAGTTAGATTAATTCTGCGTTTACCTGCTTCAACTCACCCAGTTAATTCAGAAACCTCCTAAAAAGAACATATTCTCCCCTCTACCGAGAAATTATACGCCTCATAGATAAGGTCTAATTGAAGAAAAATCCAAACTGCATTAACAAGCCTTCATCAAAACAAAAACATTTAACAATACCCAAAACACTATACAAATTTTCATCTACTACCATAGTCCCGAGTGTACACAAGCCTCATGCAGACCCTCATCTAATCTCATAATTCCAACTCACGGACCAGCCAGACTTTCCTACTCGTGAGAAACGAAAGAATTATGATCTTGTTATTTACGTCTTCATAAATCTCTGCCAGCAAAGTTGTGGTCAAACATGGGAAGGTGAAGGTCTGGGCAGGGAGAAGGAGGAGGAGATTAGAGGCGTGGGAGGAGAATGAGGATGAGGGGGAAGGTGAGGGGACGAGTGAGAGTGAGGGTGAAGGTGAAGAGTGAGAGTGAGGGAAGGTGAGGGGACGAGTGAGGACGGACGAGTGAGAGTGGGGGTGAAGGTGAGGGTATGAGTGAGAGTGAGGGGGAAGGTGAAGGGACGAGTGAGAGTGAGGTGAAGGTGAGGGACGATGAGAGTGAGGGGGAGGTGAGGGGACGAGTGAGGAGAGTGAGGGGACGAGTGAATGAGTGGGGGAAGGTGAGGGGACGAGTGAGAGTGAGGGGAAGGTGAGCGAGTGGGAGTGAGGGGAAAGTGAGGGTACGCGTGAGAATGAGTGTAATAAAGAAAATGAGGGTGTAGGTTAAAGTATAGGTCAGGATGGGGGTTAAGTCTAACAGAAGAAGGGGATACTGAGAGCAATATGATGAGGATGAGGTGGAGGGTGAGGGTGAGGGGACGAGTGAGAGTGACAATAGGGAAAATGAGGGTGTAGGTTAAAGTATAGGTAATGATGGGGGTTAAGATAAGTAGAAAAATGAGGGACTGAGAGGAATGTGATGAGGATGGAGGGTGAGGGTGAGAGGGCGAGTGAGAATGAGGATGAAGGTAAGGGTGAGGTTGAAACGAGGGTGATGGTGAGGGTGAGAGTAAGCTTCCAGGAAAGATGAAAGAGGATGGCGCTAAGGGGGAAGGAGAAGGTAAACATGAGAAGAGATAAAATGAAGATAGTGAGGAGGGCGAAGGTGAAGGTGAGGAAGAACTTGGAGGGGATGAAAATGAGGAAGAGATGATGATGAGGATAATAATGAGGATTCGGGGAAAGGCAAGGATGAGAGTGAGGGCAGGATAAGTAGGACGGTGAATGCGAGGGAGAGAATGAGGGCTAGGATGAGGATAAGTAGTGAGTATAAGGGTGGGAGATAAGGATGAGAAGGCTTCGTTGTGAAGCGGAGGAGATGGAAGAAGGAGAGAAATGAAGAATAAGAAATAATGAACGAGAGAAAGATGGGATAGAGGAAATGACAAAGAATGGAGAAGGAAAGAATACGAAAGAGAGAGTAAGTAGCTACAAGGAATTAATAGCGTGTGTGAAAGGAGGGAAGAGAGGGATGATAATGCTTAAATAAAAAGTGAGGGGAAAGACAAGGGTGGAAGATAAGATGACAAATGATAATACGAAACTGGGGGGGGGGCTATGATGAAGTGGGGGGAGGTGGAAAAATGTAGCTGATCTTGATGTAAAAGAAGAGATTGGTTTTATAGAAGATGAATTGCAGCGGGAGGGGGAAGGGGAAGGGGGAGGGGGGAAGGGGGCACCCATGGAGGCATAGAGTTTGAGAGATAGATGGGTAACATCCATTTTTGAGTAGATAAGAGGATAATAGATCAGAATAGCATAAGCAGCTACAATAGAGAGGGATTGATACATGGATTAATAAATAGATATCAAACAATAAATACTCAAATAGATAAAAAAATATAAAGATAAGAATAACATAACCAGCTACAAAACAAATAATCAGATTGCACATGTGCTTAATAGATAAAACAAATGAATTAATAAACAAAAAAAAAACAACAACAAATTAATGTATTTATATAAAAAAATGGTATTCTATGATCGGATATGCAGATTCCATAGTATGACAGGATGGATAGCTGCAGTATATCATGAGGGGAAAAGTGTTATATTTAGCCCATAACTAAGAGGATGATAGAGATATGTATAACATTGATGTGAGGTGAGATTATGAGGATGAGTATAAAAGGGAAGGAATGTAAGTGAAAGAAAGAAATAAGGAAAAAATGAAAAAAAAAAGAAAAGAAAAGGAAAAAAAGAAAAGAAGATGAATACAGGAAAGAAAAAAGAAACAGACAAAATGCATAGCAGAAGGCAGGAGACATAAGGTTGATATATGGACGAATGATGAATAAGGAGGTGAGGGGGGGATATGAATAAAGGGATAAGAAATGAGAATCCAAGTGGGAGAGTGAAGGACAGTAATGAAGACGAATGAGAAGGAGAGGGAGAGAGAAAGAGAGAGAGACCAAGAACACCTTCCCCACATAAGGAGAAGTATATATACATTTATATTCTTTTATGCATTCCAACTATCTAATTCTAACTCGAATGTGGAATAACTAATAATAAAAAAAGTTAATTCATACTATTGAATTCTGAAGTATATATACATTTATATTCTTTTATGCATTCCAACTATCAAATTCTAACTCGAATGTGGAATAACTAACAATAAACAAAAAATAATAATTCATACTATTGAATTCTGATTCGCATGTGGAGTTGTATATTAATGTATTTTTTGATGGTGAGGACAAATATTTTATCGTGATTTTATGGCCCAATAAGCGCTGAAGATGGCCCACTGAAACAGCTGGAATCACCATCTACCATAAGTATAAAAAATGAATCACCGGCAACCGCAGGGAAGAGGTGACAAA
>NW_020872745.1:31827-44327 GCF_003789085.1 Penaeus vannamei | reverse complement strand
ACACAATTCCACACATAGACAATCACAAACACACATCACAATCACGCACACATCCACACATAGACAATCACATCACACACCGGCACCATCATTCCACACATCAGACAATCACAAACACACCATGCACACACAATTCCACATCACAAACATTCACACACACAATTCCACACACAGACAATCACAAACACGCACACACACACTATGAACATTCCATATGATCCTGCTATGACTCCCCATCACATTTACGTTAACCCTGATTACAACGATGGTGGTGACAATAATAATAGTAAAAATGATAATAACAATCCGGTTTTACGTCACGATCTCCCTCGCAAAGGCCTAAGACGGTACCAATTTTTTTTCCCGAAAGACATTGGTTTTGGTAATGAGAGACCCGTACCTCGCGCGAATACCCTCGTACCTTTTTCTAATCTCGAACCCTGGGCTGGACACGTACCCACACGTACCCAACGCGCGGTGGATGACTGACCCACCCGATACCCACCGTGTGTGTATCGGTGCATCAAGGCGGTCGCTAGAGTGATGATGGTGATGATGATAATGAGGATGAGGATGATCACGGATGATGTGATGATGATTATGATTATATGATTGATGATGATATGTAATGATTGATGATTATTATGATTATCATTGATAATGGTAAGGATGAGGATAATTAATGATGATGATGATGGTGAATGATGGTGATGATAATGATGACAATAATGATGTGATGATCCTGATTATAATTATGATTGATGATTGATAATGGTGAGGATGAAGATGAGGATGATTGATGGCTGATAATGTGATGATAATGATGACAATAATGACGTAATGATGCTGATTAATAATGAAAAGAATGATGATGAGGATTGATAATGGTGATGATGAACAAATTGTCCGAAATGTAGAGGACAAATACCACACGAATTAAAACAATAGTAAGTTATTCATCAATATCCTGAAGGGCCAGGGAGGGAGATGAAAGACAAGTTGAAGGAGGAAGAGGAAGGGGAAGAAGAAGGCGACGAAGGAGAAGGTGAAGGGGAACAAACGAAGATGGGAGAAGAAGGCGACGAAGGAGAAGGTGAAGGAGGGAGAACAAACGAAGATGGGAGAAGAAGGCGACGAAGGAGAAGGTGAAGGAAGGGGAACAAACGAAGATGGGGGAGGAAGATGAAGAAGGGAGATGGAGGATGAGACAACGAAGGGAGAAGAAGGAAAGGATGAAGGGAGCGAGGCAAAGGAGACGAAAAAAGACAAGGGAGCAAAGGTCAACATGAAGAACCAAACAAAGAAAGGTAGATGAAGGAAGAAGATGAATGAAAGACAACAAAGGATAGAAAATTAACCACAATGAAAGACAAAAACAGAGATACCAAGATCACCCCCCAAAAAAAAAAAAAATAATAAAAAATAAATAAATAAAAATAATAATAATAAACCAATAAATAGACAAATAAATATACTAAATAAAAACAAAACAAAACAAAATAATGATAATATAAAAAGTAATAATAATAACAATAAAAGAAAAGAGAATAAACAAATCAAAAACGAATAATGATATTCAAAATCGTACATACAAGGACCATACATGAAACACACGCGGTTCATTTAATCCAAATATCCTGACAATTTGACTTTTAGATTTAAGAGCCGGCGACCCCGCAAGCATGCTAAGCAGGGCAAGTGAATATCACGAGGGAATTGTATTTCTGGGTCCAAGGCGAGCGAATTTGCATACGGGGTCGTGCGGGTGAAGATTTATTTATATATTTTTATTCCTTCGTTTTATGACGCCGCTCCAGTGGTGCTTGACACACAGCTCGGTACTAACAATGATATGTGACCGAATGTAAAGTTGTGTTCTGATCTCTTTAGTGTTGTGTTGTGTTGGTGTGGGTGTGTGGTGGGTGTTTGTGTGTGTTGTGTGTGTGTGTGTGTTGTTGTGTGTGTGTGTGTGTGTGTGTGTGTGTGGTGTGATTTTGTTTTATTTTTTTATTTCTATTTTATTTCGTTTTATATATGTTGGTATTAATGGTTTATGCTAATCAGCATAATGTGAGATGATCTCAGGAGAGCAGATTGCAGATTCCAGCGCAAATGATCAGGATTTCTCATCATCATTATGTTACAATTATTTATTTATCTTTTTTTGCAACAGTTTCCGAATTAATGATTATTGCTGTCCATCAGTGTTACCAATAACATTGCCTACAACAACAGGGCCTAATATCATAATTTCTGTTATTTCTTCTTATTTGGTTGCAGGTCATTCAAGTTTTCGATCGAGAGGAAAACATACAAAATATTCATCAAAATACATTCAATGCAAGAATAACGAAACAAAGATTTAACTAAATTCCTTTTAAAAAAAATACCATCTTCAGTTACTACGAACCTCTCTCTAAACCTTAAGAGAATCAGAAACCAACAAAAGATTATGAAAGTACACTACAAACGCTAAGATAGAACAACAAACGTTACTCTCTGACACACATTAATGGGTCTGTTGACGAACAAAACACTAATAGAACAATAACAACATGTAGCCTGCAGGCCTCTTGCCAGGAGTGTGCTCGGACTGAAAGGCTGAACAAATAACAAGTCGCTAGACTAAGTTATTGTTTTGGACAGTAATGGCTTTCTCGCTTTCTTTATGTACATTGGTTTGTTTGTTTGTCTTTCTGTTCTCTGTTTCTGTTTCTCTGACTGTATCTTTGTCTTTCTGTCTCTGTCTCATTCTCTCTTTCTATCTCCCTCCCTTCCTTCCCTCTCTCCCTCCCTCACTCTCTGCCTCCCTCTCTGCCTGCCTCCCTCCTCTCCCTGCTTTCTTCCCTCCCTCCTTCCTTACCTCTCCTCCCTTCCTCCTGCTTTCTTCCCTCCCTTCCTTACCTCTCTCCCTCCCTCCCTCCCCCTCCTCCCTGCTTTCTTCCCTCCCTCCCTTCCTTACCTCTCCCCTCCCTCCTTCCTCCCTGCTTTCTTCCCTCCTCCCTTCCCCTCTCTTCCCTCCTCCTCTCCCTGTCCCTTGCCTCCTCCCTCCCTCCTTCCTCCCTCCCTCCCTCCTCCTCTTTCTTCCCTCCCTCCTTCCTACCTTCCCCTCCCTCTCTCTGCCTCCATGCCTCCCTCCCTACCTCTTTCGTTCCCTTTCTCTCGCCCTTTTTTCCTTATCTCTCACCTCGTCTTAATTCTGCGTATGTCATCTTAATTGTCTCCTCGGCTTTTAATCTCTCGTTTGGGACCCCTTAGTTACGAAAGACAAGCATCTGTACGACCACTGTGCGGCTCTCCCTTACCATTAATTGTTGTCGGAGGCATTAGGCCTAATAGCATCCCTTCCCTCTGTGAAATAAAAAAGGGGGAGAGGGAAGGAAGGAGGAAGAGAGAGAGAGAAAAAGGGGTGAGGGAGGAGGAAGGAAAGGAGGAGATAGAGAGGAGGGAGAGAGGAGGAGGAGGAGGGAGGGAAACAGAGAGGGAGGAGGAAGACAGAGAGGAGGGAGGAGACAGAGAGGGAGAGGAGGAGAGAGAGAGAGAGAGAGAGAGAGAGAGAGAGAGAGAGAGAGAGAGAGAAAGGGATGAGAGAGGAGGAGAGAGAGAGAGGGGGGGAGGTGGAGAAAGAGAGAAAAGAAAGAGTTAAGAGTTTGTTAGTGAGAGAGAGAAAGAGACGGAGAGAGATATGAGACAAGGAACAAAAGAAAAGAAGAAATCGAGTCAAACAAAGAAATCAAAGCAAAGGAAAATGGCTCAAAAACAAAGCAAAAAAAAAAAAAAGAAAAAAAAAAAAAAAAAAAAAAAAAAAAAAAAAAAAAAAAAAAAACGGAAAATGAACGATACAATAAGAAAAGACCCAAGAAATTTCGTTAACAAGTAGAGGTTTAGAAACCCAGCAGTAGGGAGAATAAGCCTATCACATTACACCGTTGGGAATGGGACAACGCAAGTTCAATGGACCAATCCTATCATGTTTCCTTAAACTACTTACGTATTACGTATATAGATAGATAATAGAACTTTTATTTTGTGGTTCATATTTCAGTTTTCTCTTGTTTTCTCTTTTTTTTTTTTTTTTGTGTGTGTGTGTGAGTGTGTGAGTGTGTGTGTGTGTGTGTGTGTGTGTGTGTGTGTGTGTGTGTGTGTGTGTGTGTGTGTGTGTGTGTGTGTGTGTTTCTGGTGGATTCATTTGATCGCATATAGAATGATTTTGTTTGTTTGTTTCTTCTATTTGATTTTACTTCACCTCTTTGTTCATACGATAGAAACTTGACCCTACGTGGGTGTATGAAACAGGTGAACATAATGCAGTGTGTATTGATTCTTCATCAAAGTAGCACTGTCCTGTTACTCTTTCTGTCGGCCGTGAATATGACACAGGGATATATAAACCATTATCAAACCATTAAAACTAGCAAACCATCAATATATCATCAATGGAATCGTTTGTAACAATATAACCATAATTAAGGTTATTATATGAACCATTATCATACCATTAATAAGGCATCATATAAACTATTATAAAACCGTTAATAAGGTTTTATATGAACCCATTATAAAACTGTTATTTATGCATTATATGAAGCATTATCACAATATTGATAATGTAACATATCAACTGATACTAAGCCATTATGATATTATATCAACCATTGTTAAACGATTGTAACTATTTGTACCATTAATAAGGCATCATATCAACCATTATTAAACCACTGATAATGCAATGTTTGGGCCATTTTTTAAACCACTGTAACTATCAAACCATTAATAAGGCATTATTTGAATGACTGTTAAACAAATAATAATCCATTATCTTATTATAAAACCCTGTTCAGACGAGCGACTGTAGTGGGAGTCTGCTAGAAGCGCGACTGCCAGGTCAATGGAAGTGAATAGGAGCAAACACACGTAGTGGCTTCGGCTGGCTCACTCGACTGCTCAGCCACTGGAAGAACATGTGATGCTATGCGGCTGCACACACACGGCGACAGCTACTGCATTTTCAAGGTGATGGCGCGCCTCATTGGCTGGAGGGGTTGGGATTCGACCAATGAGAGATCATTACGCGGAGGCAGACAGACAGGCGACAGTAGCTTCGCTTCCCCTAGCCTGTCATCCTGATTTGATGGACATTCTCATGTAATTGAAGAACTTGGGTTCATGTTCTCGTAACTTCGGATACAATGTGAAGAACATTCCATGGGGTTAATCTGTCATTTAAGATAGGATGAACCCAATAACGTCTGCTCTTCCGCCGCTGCAAATGACGATATAAAACCCATGTACATGCCAGTTCTTCTAAATCCATTACCAGCTATATATGATCAGCACCGAAGAGAGAGAGAAAAAAAAAAAAAAATATTGGGCGAGAGACGAGTCGGGCCAATGTAAACGCCGTGTGTGAACATTCACTCAGTAGCCGCGCTTCTAGCAGTCGGGCCACTAAAATCGCTCGTCTGAACAGGGCCTATCAGACCACTAAAATTAGCTACTATAACAAAGAACCACTGATAAACTAGTATAACTATTAAACCTTTAATAAAGAATCATATTGACCATTACTAACCATTATAGCACTTTAACCATTAGAACTATTAAGCTATCATATGAACCATTATTAAAACAACACGCATATCCTTTCATTTTTTGTCGAATCTTAACATATGGAAATTCTGTCGTGGATGTCTTTATAGCAAATCTACGGTTTGCTTCCCTTCAAGGTGGTATTGGTAGATTAATTATTGCATATTATTGGTGTTTTCATTGCATATTATTGTTTTTTTCATTGCATATTATTGGTGTTTATCATGTTTTTTTTTGTTTTGTTGTTGTTGTTTTTCATGCTTAAGAGGCGAGTTGTGTTGGTATTTGCTAGAAGTATCGAAGCTGACTGTAGAAATCATAGTATTTTTTCTTCGTGCGTTTCTGCTCATCTCAAATTCAATTTTCACTTTCTTATCCTCATCCTCACTCTCCTCTCTAGATATATTATCCTCTTTTTTACTTCTCACTTTTCACTTCAACCTCCCACTTCTCCTTACATTTTTTTTCTTCTTTTCCTCTTTTTTCTTCTACTCCTATTGCCTCGTTTTCCTTCTTCTACTGCTCTTCTTCGTTTCCTTACTTCTCGTCCTCTTCATTCTTCTCCTCCTCATCTTTCTCTTTTTTTTTCTTTTTCTTCTTCTGCCTCCTCCTCTATCTTCGTCTTCTTCCTCCTCCTTCTTCCTTCCTTCCTTCTTCCCTCCCTCCCTTCTTCCTCCCTCCCTACCCCTCCCCCTCTCCTTCCTTCTCCCCCTCCTATTCCTCCATTTGTAGTCTACATTTCCTCCTCTATCTCCGTATTCTACTTTTCATTTTCCGAGCCTCGTTATCATGAACTTAATCCACAGCGCTGTCAATGATTCTCAACATCTTTGTCATCCCCGTTATCTTCATCTTCATCACCATAATCCTTAATCTTTCCTATCATCACCACCATCACCATCACTATCACCTTCATCGACCTCATTTCTTCTCATTGTTGTCCTCATCACTAATCCACCATCAATCGTCATAATCACCATATTTCTCCATTTTCTGCTATTCCTTCGGTTCTTTTTGCATGTCGCTTCTCTCCTCTTCTTTCCTCCTCGTCCTCCGTCTCCTTGTTAAAATACTATTGCTCATTTTTGTTCATTCTCATCTTTATCTCCCTCCCTTTGTTCTTCCTTCCTCTTCCTCTTACTCCTCCTTATTCCCTTCCCCCCCTCCCCATTTTTCCTTCTTTCATGCTTCCCTTCTCGTTATCCTTATTCCCTCTGTTCCTTCCTTCTTACATTGCACTGATTATCCTCCGTGTCATTAGCACATAAGAATGTTAATACATCGGGGTACAATGAGTTTTTAATTCGGAGATTGTACTTTTTCCTGCACCAAGAGTCATTCAGGTCGTTTAAGGAAAGGTGGAGTGGATCGGGAAGTGTGGAGAGGAGATGGAAGGGATAATGAGTGGAGGAGGAGGATGGAGGAGGATGGAGGGGGAGGGAGAGGAGGAGGTAGGGGGAGGTGGTGGTGGTGGTGGAAGGAGGGAGGGAGGAAGAAGGGTTAGGAGGGAGATGTAGGAGGAGGGTGGGGGGGGAGGAGGAGAGAGGAGAGGGGTTAGGAGGGGGGAGTGTTGGAGGAGGATGGGGGTGTGGGGGAGGAGGAGGGTGGGGGGAAGAGGAGGAGGGAGGGAAGAGAGGGGGTTAGGAAGGGAGTGTTGGAGGAGGAGTAGGAGGGGGAGGAAGAGGGGTTAGGAGGGGAGAGTTGGAGAGGATGGGGAGGGGTTAGGAGGGAGTGTTGGAGAAGGAGGAGGAGGGTGGAGGAGTAGGAGGAGGGAAGAGGGTTAGAGGAGGAGAAGGAGGATGGGGAGGGTGGGGAGGAGGAAGAGGGGAGTGTTGGAGTAGGATGGGGAAGGTGGGGGAAGGAGGAGGAGGGAGGAACAGGATGAGGAAAACGAAAAGGAGAAGAAGAAGAAAATGAAGGAAGAAGAAGAAGGAGGAGGAGGAGAAAGAGAAGGAGGATTAAAAAGAAGAGGAGGAGAATGAAGAAGAGGAAGAATAAGTGGGGCATGTAGGAGGAGTAAGAGAAGGAACTTTCATATGAACTACCTTTTTAGCAAAAAAAAAAAAAAAAAAACGAGGAATTGGGAGAGAGAAGGAGAGTCTGGGATGGAGAAAATAGATAAAAAGATAAATAAATTTAGAGAGTGAGTGGAAGAGAGAGAAAGAGAGAGAAAGAGAGAGAGAGAGAGAGAGAGAGAGAGAGAGAGAGAGAGAGAGAGAGAGAGAGAGAGAGAGAGAGAGAGAGAGAAGAGAGAAGAGAGAGTGTGTCAGTCAGACAAACAGACAGACAGATAGACACCCAGACAGACAGAGAGAAATAGGAAGAGTCAGACAGACAAACAGACAAACAGACAGGCAACCAGACAGACGGAGAACAAGACAAAAAGAGAGCAAGAAAGAGATTCAATATCCAGCGAAACAGAGTATCTCACATTTTCCTTTCAATCTCTGTCACGGCTAAGGAAAAGACACAGCGTGTATGTGCAGTGACCCCCAGACTGAAGATGGATTCGATTCGTGACCAGGATTTATTTGCAGTGGCGGAAAAGGTGAATGATTTTATACACACAGACTTTGGAGAGGTCATTGAACTTGAAAAGAGAGGAAAAACAAGAAAAATTAAAGAAATAAAAATGCTTCGACCTCAAAAAGGAAAAAAATAATAACGGTAATAATTCAATGCAGAATATAGTGTAATGTTAATGATGATGATTATGTCGATATGATAATGATAATTAATATGATGTAGGAAATGATAATACTAACGACTGGACTTCTAACGATGTGTATACACTGTATGATATGAAAGTATCACCACCACAAAGATTTGTACCACCACAAAAATTGGTAACATTGCTAATGCAGTATAAGGTCTCTCTAGCACTTAGTATCAAGTTCTGGGTAATCTAATAATATTAAAAATGGTAGTAGCAGTAGTAGCCGTAGTAGTAGTGGTTAGTAAAGAAGTAGTAGTAGTAGTAGTAAAATAGAGTACAGTAGTAATAGTAAGTAGTAGTAAGTAGTAAGTAGAAGTAGAAGTAAAATAGAATATTAGAAGTAATTCTAATAGCAATAGTAATAAAAATAATTTTAAAAAATGCCCATAATAATAATCATGACAAAAATGATAATAACAAAAATAATAATGACATTCATAATGATGATAATGAAACATAACAAAAAATAATAATGAATGGTAATAATGATAATAATAATATGATATAATAATGATAATATAATAAATTGATACTAATATAATAAATAATAACATAATGATAATGATAATATATAATAGTAATAATAACAATAATATGATATGATATTAATGATAATAATGATGATAATATAATATAACATCATAATTATAAATGATATAATGATAATGAATTAAAAAAAAATAAATAATAATAAATGACAAAGACAACATACATGAACAAAAACTTTAATGATAAAAATAATAACAATAACATGAATGAAACCACGAGAGAGAGAGAGAGAGAGAGAGAGAGAGAGAGAGAGAGAGAGAGAGAGAGAGAGAGAGAGAGAGAGAGAGAGAGAGAGAGAGAGAAGAAGAGAGAGAGAGAGAGAGAGAGAGAGAGAGAGCAGAGAGAGAGAGAGAGAGAGAGAGAAGAGAGAGAGAGAGAGAGAGAGAGAGAGAGAGAGAGAGAGAGAGAGAGAGAGAGAGAGAGAGAGAGAGAACGAGAGAGAGAGAGAGAGAGAGAGAGAGAGAGAGAGAGAGGAGAAGAGAGAGAGAGAGAGAGAGAGAGAGAGAGAGAGAGAGAGAGAGAGAGAGAGAGAGAGAGAGAGAGAGAGAGAGAGAGAGAGAGAGAGAGAGAGAGAGAGAGAGAGAGAGAGAGAGAGAGAGAGAGAGAGAGAGAGAGAGAGAGGAGAGAAGAGAGAGAGAGAGAGAGAGAGAGAGAAGACCCAGAGAAGAGAGACAAGGCGATAACCCTCACCTCAAGCATGTAAACAAAAAAAACGAAAGACCACTAATATTCCTCGTATTCTCAAAGTCAAGGATATTCTCACTGGGGAAGGTAAGATGAGACTCTGTCTCGATGTCTCTCACCTTTATAACAGCGCAGAGGGTTCATTTACTCTTCATTTAAGAGGAATGTAGGAATCTGGTATCATTTTCTCACGCGGGGATGAAGGCCTCGGGGTTGGCATAGTGAAGAACTGGAGTCTTGGTGTTCGGGGAATCTGCATTATGGTAAGGAATTTGCCTTAAGCTTTTTTTTTTCGTGTTATTGTCTTTTACAGTGTCATTGTGATTGGGTTTCTTGTTAACGTTGTTGTTGTTGTTGTTTTGTTATTATTATTTTTAGTAGTAGTAGTATTTTCATCTATATCATAATCATTATTATGTAGTAGAAATGGAGTAGTATTGTTATTGTTTTTGTTATCATTATAATTATTTTCATTATTACCATTATCATTATTGTTATCAATATTATTATTACTGCTGTTGATGCTGTTAATGTAGTTGTTGTCACTGTCAACATCATTATCGCTACCATTGTTATTATCATCATTGATTTAGCCTTAATATCACGATTGTCATCATTATTATGATAATTAACATTATTATTATCACTTTTTATCATTATCATTATCACCGTTTTTATCATTAGTATTACTGTTGTTCATGTCAACACATCACGCACCTTTTGAGATTCCTAGTCTTTGCACCAAAGTTCAGGCAGGGAAGTTTTCTGTGAATTGTCGGTTGGAGATGCGTGGGTAATTCACAGAAGTTTTCAACGACTCCCTCCTATTTGAGGTCTTTTGGCTGCAACATGAAAAGGAGTTGTTATTGCTAGCATTGTTGCATTTACAGTTCATTTAGAAAGTGAGGGCTGACTATTACATTTCTCTGACGTGACAACTTGTCTTGGATGTTGCCTGGGATAATGGTACGTTTGGTGTCAATAAATGACGTCTGCTTACGGTATGCATGTTGTTGTAGTTATCGTAACAGTAGCATCGTCGTGTGTTAGACTACAAATCGAGTGTTTGGAAAATATAAGAAGATTACACACTTTCTTGCCGAAGTCGAGTCCCGAGAGATGACTTTGCAATAATACCTAGGCATTCGGTCGCATTCCTTTATAGGATCAATTTCCACGAAGCCTTTGCTGCATAAAATCACAATAAGGCCCGTTCTTGCATGCAGTTCCGTGCCGCTTCGCTAAGCGATAAAAGACTTTAGGTGAAAAATCAAGAGCCTGGAAACGGGTTCTCAAAGGCAGTAATAACGCTCGAAGGAGAACCATGAACCAGCCCCTTCCGCCGCCGTCAGGAAATGCACCTTCCGCCTCCACAGAGTAACTCCAAATACGAATCACTTGCTTCAGGTGCTGGCTGATTCGGTATCACGGAGCTTCCCCATCAACGCTTCTCTGAATAGTGTCTGGAAATTTCAAACACGACCCGCGCCTTTGCTGTATAAACTAGCCTCCCAACATCAGTTAACTTCAGGACTGTTCTAATTAAATGGATGCTGATCTTGAATGAAATAACACATACACGCATCACTAAGTAAATAACAAGAAAATAACGATAAAATCCAAATACTTAAAATGAAAAAGAAAAATCTAAGAGACATCACAAAGGCATCTTAAAAGTCAGATTGAAGCAGCAAGCACGCCACACAAGCCCCTTTTGCGTCGTCCCTGATTCACCTCAAGAGTCCTAAGTCCTTCCTGTTGGCCACTTAAGATTGCTATGATTCTCGCTCGTGGTCCCTGCTGCTCTCCCTTTAGTTCCTCTTTTGTGCCGTCGCCGTGAACGATCTTGCTTTGTCTCGAGTCAACAGGGTTGTTTAAAGGGGCTTGTTTACTCCTGGGTCGCGGAAAACATACCGTACGATTCCTTGTGCGCTTTGTGTTCGTTTAGTGTGAACTGGGCTTTTGGAATTCTCACTCCTAGGGAGGGGAAGATGAGAAAGAATAGTGAATTAATTGCTGAATTTGGTCAGAATAATTATAGTTTTCCGGGGAAAAAATCAGAGATCCTTTACCTTTATCTCATTTAGTTAACGTAGATAAATGT
This sequence comes from Penaeus vannamei, assembly GCF_003789085.1. Taxonomy (NCBI): domain Eukaryota; kingdom Metazoa; phylum Arthropoda; class Malacostraca; order Decapoda; family Penaeidae; genus Penaeus; species Penaeus vannamei. The sequence goes on along the minus strand of NW_020872745.1, from coordinate 32,685 downwards.
TTGGCCAGGATTTTTTTATTTATTCATTTTGAAAAAAAGAAGGAAAAGAGTAGACTCCTTTTGCTCTCTCCTAACCATACGTATGAAAATACTGAACAGAAAAATGAACATAAATGGGAAAATAACTCTCGGAAATTTCTTATTCCCCTGTTCCTCTGTCTGCATTTTCAATCGTGAGTAGCTGAGAAAAAGCCTTTACTGGATAACAACAATATTTAGAAATAAGTAGATAAGCCAAAACTATCCCAGTTCCGGCATCTGAAGCGTTCCAAATTGAATTAGTTATAACGAAAGCTCTGAACACCAATTTCCGGGAATTCAGGAAAGTTAAATTGACTAAGGAAAATGCCATCAGAGATTCCAGATAAAGTACAAATTACTTAACGATTAGTGGAGTTTTTTCTTTAACGTGTGTGTCGGGGGATCGAAGGGGTCAAGCTTCTGGCTGTGTGTGTGTGTGTTTGTTTGTGTGTGGATGGGTGGTGTGAATGTTTGTTGTTTCATAAAATAATATGGGCATTTATTCGAATGTGTATACTGTTTGTGGGTGTGTGTGTTCGCATGTGTGTGTTCTTTTGTGTGTGTGTGATAGGGAGAGAGAGACTGTCTGTGTGTGTGTTCATATGTGCACGCATTTAATTATATGTATGTACATATGTATATATGTATCTATGCATGTACACACTTATACACATACAAACGTATATATATTTTGAGAATCTATAACATACCAATTGAACTTAGATCCCCGTCCATTATTAAAAAGCAAACTTGAATTAGCACAGCGATGGCATGACCCTGTGACGGATAATCCACCTTGTCAAGCCGCCCATTTTTCTTCCCCGCTCTCTCGTCTGC
>NW_020872745.1:5000-20307 GCF_003789085.1 Penaeus vannamei | reverse complement strand
TTTCCTGTTTCCGCAATTTTTATTCTCTCTCTCTCTCTCTCTCTCTCTCTCTCTCTCTCTCTCTCTCTCTCTCTCTCTCTCTCTCTCTCTCTCTCTCTCTCTCTCTCTCCTCTCTCTCCTTCTCCCTCTCCCTCTCTTCCTCTCCCTCTCCCTCTCCCTCCCTCTCCCTCTCCCTCCCCTCCTCCCTCTCCCTCTCCCTCTTCCTCTCTCCCTCTCCCTCTCCCTCTCCTCTTTCTCTTCATATTCCGTGATATATAACCTCTTTCATCGGACATTTTGCTTGTATGCTTATCGACAGGACTCTCAATGGCATTAGCATTCCAGTATTCCAAAAGCACTCGGGTTTAGACTGGAATATCCATCATTTCTTAGACACAAACACATTATCCTGTGTGTTTGTGTGGGTGGGACGTGTTTGTGTGTCGGGGGTGGGGGGTGGGGTGGGGTGGGGTGGGGGTGGGGTGGGTGGGGTGTTGGAGGAGGTGTATGTGTATCTTTGTGTGTGTGGGGGGGGGAGGGGTTGCGTGAGTGTGTATGTGTGTGGGGGGGTTGTGTTTGTGGGGGGGTGTATGTGTTTGTGTGTTTATGTGTGGGATTGTATGTGTGTGGGGGCCTATCTGTGTGTTTTTGTGTGTGTGTGTATTTGTGTGTGTGTGTGTGTATTTGTGTGTGTGTGTGTATTTGTGTGTGTGTGGAGTATATGTGTGCGTTTGAGTGTGTGTGTGTGTGGAGTGTATGTGTGTGTTTGTTTGAGTGTGGCGGTATATGTGCATCTGTGTGTGCGTCTCTACCTGTGTCCGTGTGCCTGCGTGTGCATGTCCACATAAAAAAATATCCAAAGAAATGTATCATAGCGTAGTTTTTATATATATTCACACACACACCATCTTAATTCCCTGTTTTCCACATTTCTCGTTTGTCATTTTTTTTATTTTCTTTTTACATTAGCTTCCTTGCGAGAACGCCGGATCGACTTATCGAATAACTGAAATGGATAGCCCCTTCCCCCCCCCTCCCCCCCTACACCCTCCTAATTCCTCCCCTCCTCCCCCCCGACATCAACTTACCTCCCCCCTCCCTCTTTCCCCCTCTCCTATTCCCTTGGTCTGCCCTTCCCTTCCTATTGTTCTTATCGTATCTCTTTCACTATCTCTTCTTTCTTTCTTTCACTCTCCTTCGTTTGGGTCTTTCTTTAACTTTTCCTTCTCTTTCTTCTTTTTTCTTTCACTCTCCTTCGTTTGGGTCTTTCTTTTTAACTTTCTTCTTCTCTCTTTCTTCTTTCTTTCTTTCCCTCTTTCATTCCCGTTTTTTTTCTCACTCGCATCTTAATATCTTTCTTTCACTCTTTCTTCCCTCTTTCTTGTACGTTCCTTTCTTCTCTCTTTCATTCACTTTCCCTCCTTTTCTCCTCTTCTCGTTATTTCAATCTCTTATCTCTTTTCTCTCCCTTCTTTATCCTCTCACAAGTCCTTTTGTCTCCTTCTTTCTCCCCTTCCCCTCTTCCCATTCTCAACTTCCCTCCTTTCTACCATTCAGTCTTCCTACTCCTCCTATCTCCCTTTTCCTCTCTTCTCCCTTTCTCATCCGTTTCCTTATCCTGTATCCTCCCCTCTCCCCTCCCCCCCCACTCCCTACCTCACCCCATCCCCCTACTCCTCATCCCCCCTCCCTATCTTCTTCCGCTTCCCCCCCTCCTCTTCCTCCTTTCCTACCTTCGCCTATTCCTTCTTTCTCCCCTTCATCCTCTTCCTCTTCCTCCCTACCTTCCCTCCTTTCCCCAACCCCCCTCCATCTACCCCTGCTCCTCCCTAAGCCCCCTCCCCCGGGCCTCCCACCTCCCCCCTCATCCTTTTCCTCCTCCCCCACCCCCTCCCCTACCCCTCCTTCCATTCCTCCTGCCCCTCCCTCTTTACTCATTTTCCCTCCCGCCCTCCTCTCCTTCTACCCCAGCTCCTCCTTTCCCCCCCCCTCTCCTTTTCCTTCTCCTCCCAACCCCTCCCTCCATCCCCCCGCCCCTCCCTTCCTTATTCCTTTCCCTCACGCCCTCTCCTCCTCCCCCCCCCACCACCCCCATCCGCCCCTCCCTCTTTTCCCCCCCGCACAAACACCTGATCCACGACTCCCCCCCCCCCCTTCCGCCCCCAATCCCCCCCCCTCCTAATCCTCTCGAATCCAATCAGCTCCGAACTGATCCTCGCCGACCGGGGCTTCCTCCTCCTCCTCCTACTCTCTCTCTCTCTTATTCTTATTCTTTGTCTTCCGTTTTCTTCTTGTTCTTCTTGGGTCTTCTGTTCGCTTCTTCTCTTCTTCTTCGTCTTCAATTTTCTTGTTTTCTTCTTGTTGTTGTTCTTCGTCTTCTGTTTTCCTGCTTTCTTCCATCCCTGTCTTTCTTCTTGTCTTTCTCTTCCTTTTTCGTTCTTCCTCCTCCATTCTCTTTTCTTTGTTTCCTTTTTTTTCCTTCTTTCTCTTCTCCTACTCCTCCTCCCTTTTCCCCCTCTTTCTTCACCCCCTTTCACCTCCTTCTCCTCCTCTTCCTCCTTCCTCCTCTTCTTCCTACCCCCCTCCACCCCCTCCTCCACCTCCCCTCCAACCCCCCCTCCTCCCCCTCCTCCTCCCTGCCTCGCCTCCTCCTCCTCCTTCCCCCGAGGTCGAGCTGGAAACCTAATCACTTCCCTTCATTTCCCTCTTTGGCCCAATGGAAACGAATGGCTTGAGATAAGAGAACCATTTCTCTTTTTCTTGTTCCTGATCCGCCGCGGGTGAGGAGGAGGAGGAGGAGGAGGAGGAGGAGGAGGAGGGAAGGAGGGAGGAGGAGGAGGATGGAAGGGGGGAGGAGGGGAAGGAGGATGAGAGGAGGAGGAGGAGGAGAAGGAGGAGGAGGAGGAGAGGAGGAGGAGGAAGGGGAGTGGTGGCGGTGGAGGAGGATGAAGAGGAAGAGGAGGAGGAGGAGGAAGGGGGGAGGGGGTGGTGGTGGTGGAGGAGGAGGCGAGGGAGAGGGGTGGTGGAGGAAGAGGGGAGGGAGTGGTGGTGGGGAGGAGGAGGGGAAGGGGTGGTGGTGGAGGTGGAAGAAGAGCAGAAGAAGGGAGGAGGAGGACGATTACGAGAAAGAGAGGAAGAGAATGCCAGTAAGGGAGAGAAGGGAAGGGAGGATAGAGAGAAGAGATTAATGAGAAAGAGGGAAAAGGAAGAAAGAATGTAAGAAAGATAAGAGAAAAGAAGGTAAGAAGGGAAGAGAGAGAGAGTAGGAGCAAGAATAAAAAAAAGATTAGGGAGATGAGAGAAGAGAGAAAGGACAGAAAGAAAAGAAAAAAAAATGTAATTGAAGGAGCGAAATAGATAAGTAGAAAGAAGGAGGAAGGAAGATGAAAACGAAAGAGAGAAAGAAATTTGCCAGAAAAGAGAGAGAGAGAAAGCGCGGGAATTTACGACAGGATCCGCGTATTTGCTACCAGACGTTGGGTGTATTTATCTTCGGTTAAATTTTTATTTTGGTTCTATCATTTAGAAGATCATAGATCAAGCCGCAAAAAAAAATACCAAAAATATATATATTGGTCGTTCAAACAGACCAGGGGTGTTTGCTTAACATGTTCCTTTGCAAATGGGAAATGTTCAGTTGTTTTCATATCGATTTGGAAGTAAACACGAAAATGTTGTACGTTTGTATCCTGTCAGTTGCGATACAATTCCGTAATGAGTGTGTGTGTGTGTGTTGTGCCTGTGTGTGTGTGAGAGAGAGAGAGAGAGAGAGAGAGAGGGAGTGAGAGAGAGAGAGAGAGAGAGAGAGAGAGAATGAGGGAGTGAGAGAGAGAGAGAGAGAATGAGGAAAGTGTGTGTGTGTGTGTGTGTGTGTGTGTGTGTGTGTGTGTGTGTGTGTGTGTGTGTGTGTGTGTGTGTGTGTGTGTGTGTGTGTGTGTGTGTGAGTGAGTGAGTGAGAGTATGTTTTCGTACATGTCTAAATACAAACCCAAAAAAGATATAGAAACAAGACATAACTATACTCAAACATACATGCGTTTGCGTCTAACCTACATCCCTGCTCGCACACTACCAACAAAAACGAAAAAAGGAAAATTCTACAATAAAAAAAAAGAAAGTAATCACCATATTTCTCCTTCGTAAAACCCCAATGAAGAACCACTTATTATGTCCAATCAACACCGCACTGTGCAGAAAACCATGAACCTCTTGTTCGTCTGGAATTTAATCCACTAATATCAGAAAATATTTTACGATCATCCACACTTTGCTACCGCCCGCTGAGTGGCTGCCAAGGCGTGGTAAATAGAGCAAAATGGGCGGATTGTGTGATAGAAGATGATTGCGCGAACGAACTCTCCGTGATGTACGGGCTTGCGTTAGATCAAATATTAATGCCTTTATTCGATGGAGATTGTATATATATATGTTTTTTTTCTTTATACTTCTTTTTTTTTTAAGCGAATGTGTCAATAAGATTAAAGACGGTATTTTTTCATACCTTTTTTTTTTTACGTTTCTTCCAATACCGATACTAAAGTTCGTATCGAGGACAATCTTTCTTCTCTTATTTATTTTCTCTCTCTCTCTCTCTCTCTCTCTCTTTCTCTGAGGGACAAAGGATGAAATTAGAACGCCATCCGTCAGCGGCGCAACGTATCAAGCCGTAAATAAGAGAAATGAAGGCATAAAAAAGAGAGAAACGAAGGCATAAAAAAGCGAGACAGGAACCGACTGCGCTTCTCGTCTTTCACTTGTTGACTGACGCTGGAATGGCTTCGTCTTGCGTCTCCTTTTGAGAGATTTGTTTTGATATTGTTGTGATCGGGTGTTTCTTTTCTTTGCTTTCGTTCTGCCTGTTCTTTTGTTCGGTGAAGTTGTGGTTTTATTGGGTTGAAGAATGGGTTTGGTTTGTTTTTTTTTATTATGGTTTACGGTCGGTTTTGTGTTTTGATGCTATTGTCGTTGTTGTCATCAGCTGTGTTATGATCTGTTGCTGATATCATTAACTTTAATGGTATTATTTTTAATGTTACCATTGTTGTTATTAATAATTCATTATCATTAGTTACCATCACCATAATCGTCATCGTCATTATCATCATTATCATCATCATCATCATCATCATATCATCATCATCACCCTCATCATCATCATTCATCATCATCATCATCATCTTTCATGTCAATCACCATCCCACACACTCATCATCATCCTCATCATCATCTCTCTATCATCATCACTATCACCATCATCATTAATACTACTACAACTTCAACAACTGTCAATATCATCACCATCACTACTGCTAGTTCAAACACTCTTAACACCTTTGTCTGGTTTATCCTTTTATCAATAGATTTTACCGATTTTTTTTTTACGAGCCACAGGTATATCGGGTCCCTCCTATTTCTTTTTTAAAAGTTTTATGATTTTCTTCTTCCTGTTTTCTTAATATTCTTGTTTTTCTTCTTGTTCTTTTTGCTCCTCCTCATTTTCTTCTTCTCTTCTTCCTTCCTCCTTCTCCTTTTCCTTCTTCCTCTCTTCCTCCTCCTCCTATTCTTCCTCCCTCCTCATCCTTCCTTCCCCTCCTCATTCCTCCCCCACTTCCTCCTCCTCCTCCTTCCTCACCCTCCTCCTCCTCCTCCTCTCTCCTTCCTCCTCCCCCCACCTCCCTCCTTCTCCTCCTCCCTTTATCTCGATGCTTATCTGCCACACGCAAGGAAGTCCAGGAGGCCAGGTAATGGGGAAGGAAGCGTCCTCCTGCTCGAGAAGGGAGATGCGGGGGGAGACAAGGATCGTGGGAGTTACAGCGTCTTAATGAGGAAGCTAGTTAAGCAGGTGCTATGGAAGGGGGGGTGGGGGGAGGGGGGAGGAGGTGTTAAAGGAGGGGGGAGGGGGGAGGGAGGTGTTAAAGGAAGGGGGAGGGGTGAGGTAGGGGTGAGTGGTGATGGGGAGAGAGGGGAGGGGGAAGGGGAGAGATGGAAGGGGGGAAAGGGAGAGAGAGAGGGGACGGGGAGAGATAGAGGGGGAGGGATGGAGGGGGGAGGGGGAGAGATGGAGGGGAAGGGGAGAGAAGGAGGGGGAGGATGTTTCCTGGGTGATAGGGAGGGGGTGAGGGTGGTTAGAGTTATGGGGAAGGATGAAGGGGGAGGGGTCGGGTAATAGGGAAGGGGTTGGGGAGAAGGTGAAGGGGAGGGAGTGAGATGGAGGTAAAGAGGAGGGGGTTGAGATGGGATGAGGGAAGGAGGAAAGAGAGGGGAGAAGGAAGGAGGGAGGGATCTCGGGTAATAAGTAATAGGGAGGAGAGAGGAAGGGAGAAAGAAGGGGGGGGTGACGGAGGGTACAGGGGAGGAAGGGAATGAGGTGTTATCTTAAGCAATAGTAAAAGAGTGGGAGAAGAATAAGGGAGAGGAGTAGAGAATAGATAAAGGGAGAAGGAGAAGAGAAGATCTAGAGCAAAAACAATAAGGGAGATGAAGGAATATGAAAGGGAGAAGGGAACTATTGAAAAAAGGAGGGAATGGGAGAAAAAAGAAGAGAAGGGTGTCAGGGAGAAAGGTATATTGGTGTCAAGAGGAGGGAAGAGGAAGGAGAGGAGGCATAGATAGAGAATCTTGACGAGACGAGGAGAGAGGGGATAAGAGGAGGAGCAGAGCCCCATAGAGCATGGAGGGAGGGGAGTGATAGAGATGGAGGGAGGGAGAGGGAGGTTAAGGGAGGGTATTGAGGGAGGGGAGGGAGGGAGATAGGGGAGGGTAGGGCTCAGCTATGGGGAGGGGAGGGAGAATGGAGGGAGGGGAAAGGGAGGGGATTCCAGCCAAGGGATCATTACAAAAGTACTTAATCTCGGAAACACACGAGGCATTTGAGGGTAAAGTACATCCTTCTTTTAAGTATGTACAAAATTAGTACATGTGTACAAGATGATTTTTTTTTTCTTCTCGTTTCCCTCTTCCTTTCTCTTTTACATTCTAATTTTCTTTCTCTTTTAGTTTTTTTTTCTTCTTTATTTCTTCTTCTTCCTCCATATCTTCTCGCGTCTTTCTTACTTGTCTTTTATACCCTTTCTTTCCCTTTTCTTTTTTTTCTGCTCTTTCATTTGTCAGAAAAAGAAAGAAAGAAAAAACGATGACGGATGAACAGACAGACAGACAAATGGATAGAATGGATAGATAGACAGACATGCAGACAGATAGATAGACGGATAAACAGACAGGCAGTTAGACAAACAGACAAATAAACAGACAGATAGACAAACGAGAAGACAGACAGGAAGCTACAGACAGATAGACAAACAGAATGAAGAGACAGACATAGATAAACAGACCGTCAGACAGACATAGACGAGCAGACATGAAGAGACAGACAGACAGGTAGACAAACAGAGAGACAGACAGACAAACAGATAAAGATAGATAGATAGATAAACAGACAGACAGATAGACAAACAGACAGACATGAATAAACAGACAGACAGGAAGACAGACAGACAAACAGACAGAGACAGACAGACAAACAGATCAAGACAGACATGATAGACAGAAGACAGTAGACAAACAGAGAGACAAACAGATCACATGATAAACAGACAGACAGGTAGACAAACAGAACAAAGACACAGACCAAGACAGACAAACAGATCAAAACAGACATGAATAAACAGACAGACAGACAGACAAACAGATAAACAGACAGCCAGATCCCCACAAGACACCTCCCAACACAGGCTCTCTCGATCGCCAACCACAAGTTAATCGAGAGAGAACACAAAGACACATTTCCCCCTTATCGCTTATCAGTCTAATGGCTCTTATCTAAATCTCGGCGCTGATAATCCCTTCCCCCTCCCCCCCTCCCCCCCCCCGTGGAATCCGGGAGAATAATCCCCCAGCCCGGATGTTTTTTTTTTTTTTTTTTTTTTTTTTATTCTCGCGGTTTCACACTATTGTCTTTGTTTCTCTTTGTTTTCTCTTTTTGTTTTTGTTCTTTTTTTCTGTTTCTGTTTTTGTTTGTTTGTCTTTTTTATGTTCTGTTGTCTTTTTCTGCACTTTTCTTTTCTTTTATATTCATATAATGAACGGATTCTTTTTTTTTTCTATTTCCTTCTCCTTTTCCGTCTGCTCCCCTCTCCACTCCTTCCCTCCTTCCTCCTCCTCTTCCTCTTCCCTTTCTCCTCCTCCTTCCCTCCCTCCTTCCTTTTTCCATCCCTCTCCCATCCTTCTTTTCACTCTTCCCCTCCATCTATCCCTCATCTCTCCCTCTCTCTCCCCTTCCACCTCTCTCTCCTCCTCCCCTCCTTTCCCTCCTTCCTTCCCCTTCCCTCCTCTCCCCTCCATCTCTCCCTCCCCTTCCATCTCTTCCACCTCTCCCTCCCTTCCACCTCTCTCTCCCCCTCCCCCCTCCTCTCCTCATCTCTCCCTCCTCTTCCCCTCCTTCCTTCCCTTCCCCTCCTCCTATCTCAAAGAGCTTGTTATGCCGTCTTCCAAGAAGCTGTGATCCCCAAGAAATTTCCCCAAATTCCCCGAGCACGCTATCGTCTGCCCTGAAGATCTCGACCCTAATCCCCCAATCCCGCATACCTGTGTACCGCTGACGGAGGGGAAGGAGGGAGAGAGGAAGGGGAGAGGGGAGTGGAAGGGAGAAGGAAGGGGTGGAGGGAGAAGGAGGGGAGAGGGGGAGAGGGTGAAGAGGGAAGAGGGGAGGAGGGTGGGAGGGGAAGGAAAGGGGGAAAAGGGAGGGGGGGGGAGGGGAGGAGAGGGGGAGGGGAGAGAGGGGAAGGGGAGGGAAGGGGAGGGTGACAGGGGAGGGAAGGGGAAAGGGACTGGGAAGAAAGGAAGGGGAGGGAAGAGGGGTGAGAGGGAGAAGGAGAGAGGAAAGGAGGGGTGAGGAAGAGGAGGGAAGGGAGGGGTGAGGAAGGGGAAAGAGGAGAGAAGGAGAAGGGGACTGGAAAGTAGGGAAGGGGAGAGGGAGAAGAGGACTGGGAAGAGATGTAGGGGGAGGGGAGAGGGGGTAAAGAAAGGGAGAGGAATAGTGGATGAGGAAGATGGTGAGAGAGAGGATGAGAAGGGGGAGGTGGATGCCAGTGTGAGGGGAAAGAGACATGAGTGAGGGAGAAAGGGAGAGAGACTGAGGGAAGATAGGGAGGGGAAGACAGAGTTGGGGTGAAAGGGAGAGGAGACAGTCGGGAGGGAGGAGGCTGAGGGGAATGGCCTGGGGTTAAAGGGGAAAGGAGATAGGGAAGGCGAAGAGGGGAAACATAAAAAAAAGAGATTGAGGGGAGTGTTGTTGAACGAGTGATTGGCCAATGGGGGGAGGAGGGGCTGAATAGGAAGGGAGCGAGGGAGGGGAAGGGGAAAGGAGGGGAAAGAGAAGTGAGGGGAGACGTGGCATTGTCTCTTTGCTGTCATCCGGGAATCTGAACAAACAAATTTTAAAAAAATGTAGTCTGCGGTATCACGTGACACAGGGAAGGGAGGGGGGGAGAGAGGAAGGGAGGAGAGAGGAGGAGATAGGGGAGGGAGGATGGTGGAGGAGGTGAAGGTTAAAAAGAGGGTGAGGGGAGAGGGGAAGAGAGATAAAGAGAGATGGCGAGACAGAGTGGGTACGAGGAGGGGGAGGTTGGAGGGGGAGGGGAGGGGGGAGGGAGGGGTTTGCAGAATTCACTCTGGGTTGACATCATTTCACGTTTGCTAACGCCCAGACGCCCATTGCAAGAGAGAGGGGGGGTGAGTAGTTTTTCGTGTGTGTGTGTGTGTGTGTGTTTGTGTGTGTGTGTGTGTGTGTTGTGTTGTCTGTGTGTGTGTGTCTGTGTGTGTGTGTTGTCTGTGTTGTCTGTCTGTGTGTGTTGTCTGTGTGTGTGTATGTCTGTGAGTGTATGTCTGGTGTGTGTATGTCATGTGTGAGTGTATGTGTGTGTATGTCGGTGTGAGTGTATCTGTGTGTGTGTGTGTGTGTGAGTATACACACACACACACACACACACGCCCACGAACAAACACCGGGCCGGCCACGCGAGGGCTATACCGCCAACCCGAAAATCCGGCCGAACCAGTTTTCCGTTTCCGAATCTTCTTCCCCGCGAGAGGAAGGATTCGAGACGACCCACGATTACTTGTTGGCAGGAGGCGTCTTTCTCTTTTTCTCTTTCTCTCTTTCTCTTTCGTCTTTGCGTTTTCTCGTCTTCTTTCTTTTTTATTTTATTCTATCGTTCGTTTTTTGTTTAGTTTTTTAGTTTTTTTTTCTTTCTTGTTCTCTCTTTTATTTTTTCTTCTCTTTCTTTTTATTTTTCTCTCTCTATTTCTTTTTTCTCCCTTTTTATTTTTCTCTTTCTCTTTCTTTTTTTTTCTTCGCCTCTCTTTTCTTCCATTTCCTCTCCTCTCTCTCTCTCTCTCTCTCTCTCCTCTCTCTCTCTCTCTCTCTCTCTCTCTCTCTCTCTCTCTCTCTCTCTCTCTCTCTCTCTCTCTCTCCTCTCTCTCTCTCTCTCTCTCTCTCCCTTCCCTCCTCCTTGTGACTGGGTTTTATCCAATTTCTGTTTCGTTATAGGATTTGGATTGTCTGGTTAAGGCGCAGGAAGAATGTGAAAAAATGGGATTATTTTCATCCTTTGGGTCACGTGACAAACTGTATACAGAAATTTTACAAAGCAAATACATTTTTTCTTTTACATGTGCGGGTAGATATATTTTTTTATCTGTGTATGAGTGTGTGTGAGAGTATGGGTTTGTGTATGTGTGTGTATGTGTGTGTTTGTGTGTATGTGTGTGTGTGTGTGTATGTGTGTGTGTGAGAGAGAGTGTGTGTGTGTGTTATTTATATATATATATATATATATAATATATATATATATATATATATATATATATATATAATATATATATTATGTGTGTGTGTGTGTGTGTGTGTGTGTGTGTGTGTGTGTGTGTGTGTTGTGTGTGTGTGTGTGTGTGTGTAGACAGATAGACAGACAGATAGATAGATGGATAGATGGCTAAAACGCACACCCAATCTCACCATTAAGAAATGGAGACGAAAAAGTAATCTTTCTTTTTCCTTCGACCTGCCTTTCCTTTTTCGGTTCTTCCATTTCTGCTTTTTAATCTCTCTCCTGCTGGTCCTCGTCCCCAGATCCTTCTCCCTCAGGCCCAAACGGTCTCCTCTAACCTCCCCTCCCCCCCCTCTCCCCTCCCCCCACCCCCGTCTCCTTCCCCTTTCCCCTACCCTACCCTTCCCGCCTTAACCCCCCCCCCACGTCTCCTTCCCCTCCCCCTTCCTACCCTACCCTTCCTTAAACCCTCCCCCACGTCTCCTTCCCCTCCCCCTTTACCCTACCCTACCCTTCCTTAACCCTCCTCCCCCCGCCTCCTTTCCCCTCCCTCACCCTACCCTACCTTCCTAACCCTCCCCCCCCCGCTCTCCTTCCCCTCCCCCTTCCCTACCCTACCCTTCCTTAACCTCCACACCACACCCCGTCTCTTCCCCTCCCCTACCCTTACCCTTCCTTAACCCTCCTCCTCCCCCCCTCCCTCCCCCCCCCACCCCTTATCGTGACGTCTACTCTCATTTTTTTTTCTTTTCTTTTTTTTCTCTTTCTATTAGGCGATTTTTTTTTTATATATCAACATTTTTTATTTTTTTTTTTTATTTTTTTTTTTTTTTTTTTTGCTATGGAGAACTTCGAGTGATGATCTGGTCTTGTTATAAAAAAATTTAAATAAATAATAATAATAGTAAAAAATAGATTTAAGATTAAAAAAAAAAAAAAGTTAAGAAGGAATACACGATGAAGAAAGTCGTATTGTAAGCTTTGATTATATAAAAAAAATGTTTGATTATCGTTTTTCGAGGATAAAAAAGAGAGAGAGAGAGAAAAAAAAAAAAAGCCTGACGGCATTCCTCAATGCCTGGCCTCCCCTCCCCCACCCCCATTCCCCCACCATTCCCCCATCCACCTCTCTATCTTGAGTCACCCATTCCTTCGATTTTAACGTCAAGATTTTATTTTGGGACGAAAGTGGTTCCGTATTTTAGTCTTCAATTTCTTTTTTTTTTTTTCTTTCTTTTTCTTTCTTTCTTATCTTTACCTCTGTTTTTTCTCTCTCTCTTCTCTTTCATGATCACTTTTAATTTTTTTTTCCTCTTCCTTTTTCTCCTTCTTGTTTCTCTTCCTCTTTCTCTTCTTGTCAGTTTCTCCCTCTCTTTACTTCTTTTTCTCCTCCTCCACTTTCTTCTCTTCTCTCTCTCCTTTCTCGTTCTCTCGTCTTGTATTCTTCCTTTTTTTCTACCTTTTGTCTCCTTCTCTTTCTCTTTTCTTACTTTAACCTTTTTCTCTTTCNTCCTCTTTTCTTCTACCTTTCCCTCCGACCTCCTCTCTCCCCCCCGCCTCTCACAGCCCCCCCCCCCCCCTCCCCACGTTGACCTTTTAACAAGAACAATATTGAAAGAAACGGTTTCAAGATGGACGATCAATTTTAATTAATTTTGAGTGTCTTTTGTTTTTTTAATATCTTTTGTTTCGACAAAAATCTCTCATAAATAAAGATGGCGATTAAATTGAATTAAATTTTTGAGTGTCTTTTTTTTTTAGATATCTTTTTTCGACAAAATTCTCATAAATAAAGATTATATTTTTAAGGGGAGACTCAGATGTTCTTTGTTTTAGATAAGAAAGAAAAGAAAAAAAAAAAAATAAATTAATATTAAGACAAAGGAATATAAATGGTTATAATTTTTAATATACTTTTTAATGTTTTTTATATCCACTATTCCTTTTATAAAACTTTTCTTTATGATCATTTTTATTTTGGGTAATTAGTACATTCGCTAAAAGAAAACCGTTCTATTAATATAAGGAAGAAAAATTAGCTTCTGTATTAACCATACGGTCCTACTCCCCAACCGGATGTAGTGACGTCATATACCCCGGCCTTTTGTGACGTCATCCGCCTTACCCTTTTGTGACGTCACTCCCATTGGCTTTTTGGGGACGTTATAACTTCATTAGTCTTTTGTGTTATGATTTTTTTTTTTTTTTTTAGATTTTAATGTTAATTAGGTAACTGTATTACGAATCAGAAACATATGGGAATAATGGAATTAAAAAAATAGAAACATATGCTTTTTTTTTTTTTTCTTTTAGAAGGGAAGAAAGAGAGCGAATTTTGTGCTAGTGTAGGCATATATACATAAATATACATATATATGTACATGTATATGGATGTATGTATGTGTGTTTTGCGAGTGTGTGGTCTTCTGTGTGTGTGTGTGTGTGTGTGTGTGTGTGTTGTGTGTGTGTGTTTGCGATTGCTTTTGTGGTGTGTGTGTGTGGCGGGTGTGTGTGTGTGTGTGTGTGTGTATTTGCTTCTGTGTGTGTATGTGTGTGTGTTTGCGATTGCTTCTGTGTGTGTGTGTGTGTGTGGTGTTTGTACGTGTGTGTGTGTGGTGTGTGTGTAACGGTGTGTGTTTGCGAGTAAAAACGTGCGTTTGTGAGTATATGAGCGTGTATGTATTCGTGTGTGTATGTATGCATGTGCGCGTACATACACACATGGCGCGTGTATACAACAAACCTTTCCACGCCAACACACAAACAGTTCCCCCCTTGACAGCTAGAAGCCCTCTCGACCCAGAGCAAAACAGATCGACATTCCAGAGCTGGTGATAGGGTCAGACGTCCCCCCTCCACCCTCCCCCCCCCCCTCATTCTCTCTCTCCGTTCAGTCCAATCTCTCACCCTCACTCCCCCTCCCTCTCCGCCCGCCCCCTCTATCTCACTCTCTCTCTCTCACCCTCCCCACCACCATCTCTCTCCTTCCTCTCCTCCTCTCCCTTCCGCTCTCCCCTCCTCCACTTCTCCCATCCTCGCCTCCGTCCCATGCCTCCTCCTCTCTCCTCTCTTCTCTCCCACGATTCTCCTTCTCACCACGCTCTCGCTCTCCCAACCGCTCCTCGCCATCTCCCTCCTCTCCTCACTCTTTCCCTCTCTCTCCTCCTCTCCTCTCTCTCTCTCTTCTCTCTCGTCTCTCTCTATCTCTTTCTCTCTCTATCACTCTCGCTCTCTCTCATCTGTCCCTCTCTCTCTCCATCTCTCCCCTCTCTGATCTCCCTCTCTCCCATACTCTCACCCCAGGTGCTCTTAGGCCTACCCACTAATCTTGCCTAATAGTCACACGCCAAAGGCCTACGCTATTATCTTCTTCAATAAACGATAATAAATCAAAATGCCGAGAATCGCAGAATTTTCTTCTTAGTCAACGATTTCCAATGGGGTGGGGGAGGAGGGGGAGGGGGGAGGGGGAGACCCAGGTGGTTGAGAGTTTTTTATGTATGTAGTGTGTGTGTTGTGTGTATTGGGTGTGTTTATGTGTTGTGTTGTGTGTGTGTGTGTGTGGGTGTGTGTGTGGTGTGTTTTGTGGTGTGTGTGTGTGTTGTGTGTAGTGTGTTGTGTGTGTGTGTGTTCGTGTGTGTGTGTGTGTGTTGTGTGTGTGGTGGTGTGTGTGTGTATGGTGTGTTTGTGGTGTGTGTGTGTGTGTGTGTGTTCGGTGTCTGTGTTGTGTTCGTGTCCTGTGTGTGTGTGTATGTGTGTGTGTGTGTGTTTTGTGGTGTGTGGTGTGTTTGTGTGTGTGTGTGTGTGTGGGTGGTTGTGTGTGTGTGTGTGGTGTGTGTGTGTGTGTGTGTGTGCGTGTGTGGTGTGTGTGTGTGTTTCGTGTCTGTGTCTGTGTGTGTGGTGTGTATGTGTTTTGTGGTGTGTGTGTGTGTGTGTGGTGTGTTGTGTGTGTTGTGTGTGTGTGTGTGTGTGTGTGTGTGTGTGTCTTTATATTAATATAGTGTGTGATGTGTGGTTGTGTGTGGGTGTGTGCGGTGTGGTGTGTGTGTGTGTGTGTGGTGTGTGTGTGGTGTGTGTGTGTGTGTGTGTGTGTGTGTGTGCTGTGTGTGTGTGTGTGTGTGTGTGTGTGTGTGTGTGTGTGTCTTTATATAATATATATATGTGTGTGTTGTGGTGTGTGTGTGTGTGGTTGTGTGTGTATGAATCATTAAAATCAACATGATTCATACAACATACGGAAAAGTATGATATGATAATAGACTTATAAATATAAAAAAATCTAAATATATTTTTCTTTGGGCCTTTTTGCACGTGTCATGGTAAATTGCAAGCCTTCATTTTCTCTTGCAACATAAGATCTAAAATCAAATTCAGGTCTAGCTTTGTTTATTTCTCGCCAGAATTGAGAAACAGGAGACGAAAAGAGGGAGAGAGAGGATAAGTGAGAGAAGAGGTGGAAAGACAGAGAGAGGGAAGTGAGAGAGAGAGAGAGAGAGAGAGAG
>NW_020872744.1:106276-109619 GCF_003789085.1 Penaeus vannamei | reverse complement strand
TCTTGCTTCTCCTCCTTTGCTTTTCTTCTTCTTCTTCTGCTTCTCCTCCTCTTCCTCTTTCTCCTTCTTCTTCTTCTTCGTCTTATTCTTTTTCCCCTTCCTCCTCCTCCTCTTTATTTATCAAATGTTAAACAAGCACTAGATCGCTTCCCTTTTCCGTTCGTGAATCTGTAATGACGTCAAATTACGCCCACCTTGCTGCTACGGGCAACGTAATGGTCGTAACTCGGAAGCGGATCTGTGAGTGCGTTAATGAGTAGCAAATGGAAAACAGCTTGCGTCGTGGCGCCGGGGAACGGGCGGAAATAAAAGGCTGTTCAGTTGCATGACGTTTCGAAAGACTCATCTACGTAAGCTTATCAAACGTCAACCGTCGACTGAGTAAGAAGTGACTGGCGTCTGACCCGAGCGAGAGTCGTGCAGGGTCCTCGGTTTACGACGGTCTCGACTTACGACGTTTCGTGCACACGGCGCTAGATATCATGTACAGTATTTACAGTTCTCTTCCGTGTGTTCCTTTAGCACTAGTTATGTTTTCATGTACGTCATACGTGCCTTGTTATGTTTTAGAATATGACTAATACGTGTATACATACTGCATTAGCATATGTGATTGAATTATATATGTACGTACATGTACTGCATTTAGGTTTGTTCTGACTTTCACCAAAATTCGGGTTACGACGCCATCGTAGGAACGGATTTCCGTCGTAAGTCGAGGAACCCCTGTATCCAGATGGAGTATGAAATGTAATATCTCATCGTTCTTCCTAATCTTTGGTCGTCTATACGAGAGAAAAAACCATTTCTGTCTGCAAAGTCATACATTTTGCCGTCATTCTGAATCAGCTCTAAAGTACACAGAAAGTACAAGCCTCCACTTACACAAATATATATAAATGAATAGATAAATAAGTGAAACTTCCATCTTAAATTGGTGAAGATTCCTTTAAATTCATATATACAGATACATTAATACATACATATAGATAAGCTAACAAAGAGGGAAAGATATTAAACAAACATAAATTTCCTAATACATAAGTTTACCACAATTCACAATGGCGAAATGTGCCTTCGCTTCATAAATAGTTCTAAAGTCTAATCTTATATAGAGATTTGATCCGTTTCACAGATATATCTTAATCGGCCTCTTTGTCTTTTTTTATTCATTTATTTATCAATTGTATAATAGTTCACGAACCAATAAACGCCAGATAAAAGCACAACAAAGCCTCCTTGACAGTGGTAAAAAGAAAAATCACAGTATCATATACACATTTCAATTCCTTGTTTCTTAGAGATACGGGTGGACCTCCGAGCTGAGTGGCTCTCATTCCAACATTTCTTGGGTTTTTGCTTGGTTCGGCCCCTTATTTTCCTTGCTTGTTGTGAAATGCGAAATTGTTAATGTACAGTGTTATCGTATGCTGCAATAGAAACCATACACATAGACATAAACACACACACACACACACACACACACACACACACACACACACACACACACACACACACACACACACACACACACACACACATATATATATATATATATATATATAATATATATATATATATATATATATATATATATATATATATATATATATATATAATTGTGCGTCCGTTTTTCCCTAACGTATGCATTTCTCTGGAAAAGAATAATGAAAGTGTTTGCAATTTAAATGTCCCATCTACATAAGTCTGGGTAGGGAAAGTAATTCACTGGAGTTCACAATTTACAGTATATTTTGTATGTTCATATTTTTTTTCTTTTTGAAGTTCTTCGTTTGTTTGATAGGGGTATTTTCTTCTGAAATTATCACTACGATCCCTCTTTGAATTGAAAACACGAAAACATGCATGCACACACACACACGCGCGCGCGTCTCCCTCACCCTCCAAATCAAAGACAGAAAGCGAAATAAGACATAAGAGAGTAAAGTCGACGCCGGAGTCTTTCCAGGAGCGTTATCCTCCTGTGTTCTCTCCCTGACGCTGAAATAACACATAGACGCCTCAGGGAACACCGAGAGCTTCCGGTGACATTTACAAAACGTCCGCTGTTCAGACGAAGAAACTGCGTCTTTCCTTTTCGTTCCCCCGACGTGGTGAAGTTACCATTTACCTTATCCATTCATCTATGTGTTAGTCTACCTTGCGTGGGCAACAGACTGATCTTTCTTATGGTTTCCAGTGTGAATGTCTCGTAGGCCACGCCCTTCCCACCCTCTCTAACAGGACTATAATTTGATGCGGATCCACTTAGCCAAGTATTCGAGCTTAAGGGCCCGGAGTAGGACTGTGATGCGTGGCGTCCCCGCGTTTCCCGAGCGTGGCGTGTAGGGTCGTGGTGCAGCGTGCAGGAGACTGTACTATGTGCCCTGCGTGTCCGCGGGAGAGTCGCGACCTTCCTCCCGCACTCCCTGCCACGCTCCCTCGGTTCAGACAACCCCCTCAGGCCTGCACCACGAAACACATGAGCAAGTCCTCTCCTCCCGAACAAACCTCAAGACACACGCGTCTGCTTCTATATGAAACTCAGAGCAATTACTTGTATTTACGCCCTCGAGGACTGCCTGTCGTGGAGGAAGACTGCGAACCTCAGAGCCGCGGAGAGGAAGAGCCCTGCTCCCGCGGGGCGAGGCCGTCTGTGCTAGACGAAACGAGTACAATTCAAACAATGTGTCGGGCGGAAGACAGGCTCCGCTCAGATCTCCCGCAGGAGGCACCCTGCCCAAGCTCTGTCGTCAGGAGGAGCCTTTGGGGGAGGGAGAGCCTCGCACACCCCCCCGCTGCTCCTAGTGGCACGCTTTGTGTAGCACCCTCAGGACGCTATTTGCTCATGTCTCTGGTCCTGTGCCTCCTGCTGGCGGGAGGCGCGAGTGGCAGTGAGTTCCCTGACAGAGAGTGCTGCGACAGCGTGCCACCACCGCCGCCGAACTACCATCACGCCACATCCACCACAACTACCACCACACCGCCCTCGCCCAGGGCCGCCAACAACTCCTCCTCCGCCAATGGTGGTAAGTGCCATTTTTCGTCTTAATCTTTTCTCTGCTCCCGCCAGCCGGAAAGTAAGAGGGGCCTGCTAACGACACCGACACTTATACACAATGCATTTCCTTTTTTTTTTTTTTTTTGATTATTCAAAGATCCTTTTAACTCTATTTGTGTTAGGTTGAAATTGATTTCCTGATAGACGGAATGGCCGGAGGCCGGAGGTCCCACAGTCGCGTCTCGGAAGACCTATTTCCGGCTTCGAATGTCACGTTTGGATGGTTACTCCAGAAGAGGATGCTTGTAATCTGATTAGGTCTATGTCACGTAAAGTCAAATG
>NW_020872744.1:76276-78776 GCF_003789085.1 Penaeus vannamei | reverse complement strand
TGATTTATCATGTATGATATGATTACTTGTGATTTTACATACTATATCATACACTTCATATGTTTCACATGACATACATACACACTTACTCGCACACATACACAGCTATTCACCATTCACATCACCACACACACACACAGCACACATCACACTACATCACATTATGTCTATATTAGTATAAATAGTAATATATATAAGTAGCATAATATATAAGATTATAATAATCTAATTCAAATTAACTTATATATATAATTTATATTTGAGACTATTGATGTAGTAATGTATTGTGCTTGTAGTATTTGTGATGTGTGTTTGATTGTGTGTGTGATGTCGTGATGTAGTGTGATTTAGGTGTGTGTGTGTGTGATATGGTTATGTGATTGTAGATATTGTAAATACATACACGTACACACATAGACACACACACACACACATATACACTACAACACACATCACACACACATTATATACTTATAGTATACAACTTAATATATATATAGATATATATACATCATTATCAACATGATCTGTATATATATATTACCATCATTATATTAAATCGATATTATATTAACTATTCTATATTAATTCATATTATAATCCTACATTTCTAGTTTATTATTATATATAATATATATTATAATGTTTTTCTACATGCTTCAATATTTGTTCTCGCTAAAACTCTCCCATTTTTCTGCTCTCTCTTCATTCTCTCTCTAAATCTTTATCTCTCTCTTTACTCTGTCTCGTGCATCTTATTCCTCTTATGCTTATCAACTATTCGCACCTCTCTCGCATCGCTCTCCCTGTGCCTCGCTCTTTTATCCTCTTTATCTGCTTCTCAATTTCCCCATCACCTTCTTCTACTCTCCTGTAATTCTTCGCTGGCCCAGTCCCGGACTGAGCCATCTAGTTAAATAACAGCACCTAACTGACCCCAATCTTTACCTATACGCGGCACCGTCATGCTAATCGTTAAGAATGTCCGAAACGAATCTCTGCTGAAAATCATGTTATCGTACAAGCTTCCCGCCTTACAAAAGGATCAAATATTTCAACTGAGCGCAAATGAAAGGCGACAATAAAAACGACAACGAATCACAAATTACACTCAGTATGCTATTCGTATTTTTGTTTTTTTTTTCTCTCTCTTTAAGGTGGAATTAATACAGTTTGTATGTAACGTGTGAATGGACCTTATGTCGGTTAATCAAGGTTTTCGGAATTATAGCTTTTATTTACTGCTCTCTTTTTTATTTTCTCCTTTTCTTTAAGAGGAATGGGGTTATATATTTATGAATGGCTTATTTGGGAAGTATCTTTGAGGTAGGGAAGTATACTTGAGAAGTACCCTTGAGAAGTAGAGTATATTTGAAAGTGTCATTGAGAATCATATTTTTCAGAAGTATCCTTGAGAATGTTTAATCAGAGAACTATGTTTGAGAAAGGTATCTGAAAGATATCCCTAAGAACGGCAAGTTTCACTGTTTTATTACTAACGGCATAATCTAAGAGTATTGTTGAGAATTGTTTATTTAAGAAGTACATACTGGTGAAAATATACACAAGATCAAGTGATTAATGCATACATGTAAATCTAAAGCTGTCACAGGAGAGGTTTAGTACAGACAATCCTAGGATTACTTTAGCAAGCCTCAGAGTACAATATCCGATAGCACTGCACTCGCTGATTGGAGGCACGAGAGACATAGCAAGGGAGAGGGGAGAGAATGAGAAGGTAAAAAATGTTAGGACGTTGTGGAGAGATTAAGAATAAGGCATCGGGGAGAGAATGAGAGGAAGAAGAAAAGGAGGATAAGAAAGATCGTGTGGGGAGTAGGAAAATGAGATAGGGAGAAGAATGAAAAAGAGTATAAGGGAGGTCGTGATGTGAGGAAGGCGTAGGCGAGCGGGGAGAGAATAAAAGAGGAGGAAGAAGAAGAAGAAAAGGAGGATAAGGAAGATCGTGTGGTGAGTAGGAGAATGAGATAGGAAGAAGAATGAAAAAGGGGATAAGTGAGGTCGTGGGGTGAGTCAGAAGTAGGCGGGCGGGGAGAGAATGAAAGAGGAAGAAAAAAAAAGGATAAAAAAGATCATGTGTGTAAGAAGTTGACTACGGAGAGAGAATAATAATAATAAAAAAGAGGATATGGAGGTCGGAGAGGGAGTAAGGAGTAGGCAACACATCTCGTATTATCGTCTCCACACACACCCAAGCCCTGTTATAGCTGACTCGGGAAGCATCTTGTAAATCTCGCCCGATCTACCGGTAGATATCTCCGTCCCCCTTCCCAAAGGAATAGGGAAAGGAGAGAAAGAAGTGAGTAGAAGGCGAAGGAGGAAGAAGACGGCGGTCTAGTTCAAGGGAGAGGCCAGAGAGGGACCGGAAATATGAAGGGAAGGAAACGGGGAGAAGATTCTTAAGGAAAGAATGAGAAGCAGAAGCATCGGCGAGGAAAAGGAAGCAAAAAAAAAAAAAAAAAAAGAAAGAGAAATAAAA
>NW_020872744.1:41276-43776 GCF_003789085.1 Penaeus vannamei | reverse complement strand
CGCGCGCCAGAACAAAGGACGAAAAAGGTGTGTGCGTCGATGTGTGACTTTTGTGAGGGTTGTATTGTGTAGGTATGTGGGAGTGTGTGCGTGCATGTGTTTGGATGTGCGTTGTATTGTGTATGCATATAGGAGTATGTGCTTGTGTGTGTTTGTATGCGTGTGTGTTTATATGTGTGTGTGTCTGAGGACACTCACTCCCACAAGCACCCGTAACTACAGACCTTTCCACACTTTCTAATTACCCGTATCCTAATTAAGTAAGGATATTCACAAGATTTCGCCTCGCAACCAAAAATCTTCATTAGTCTTACGTACTTACAAAACTATCGTTCACATTCGTTCAGAGCCCCTTTACCTATTTCAGCTCCCCTCATGTCCCCTCCCCTACTCTCCCATGCCTTCCCCTTCCACTCCCTTTCTTGTCTACCCCTCTCTTCACATCCCTTCTCTCCCCTTCCCTCCCTTCCTCTCCCCTTTCTCTCACTCCCTTCCCCTCCCCTCTCTTCATATCCCCTCCCTTCCTCTCCCTTACTTCCCCTCCCCTTCCTCTCCCTTCCTTCTCATCCCCTTCCTCTCCCTCCCTTCTCCTCTCCTTTCTCTCCCTCCCTTCTCCTCCCCTTCCTCTCCTTTCCCCCAAAGAGGAAAAAATCATTTGCTTTCTCCCTTTCCTTCC
This sequence comes from Penaeus vannamei, assembly GCF_003789085.1. NCBI lineage: Eukaryota > Metazoa > Arthropoda > Malacostraca > Decapoda > Penaeidae > Penaeus > Penaeus vannamei. Next base: position 43,100 of record NW_020872744.1, on the reverse strand, counting down.
CACACCCCATTACGCCTCGAAAAAATGTCTCTTTAAGGGGAGAAAAAATGCCGTTCCCACTTCCCGTTTTCCCCTCGTCCTGTCTCAGTAGCCCGGAGTACGTCAATGAGCTAGTGTTAAGGTCGAGTCTGGTCCTGACAGATCGCAAAAATTTTCATCGCTTAATTTTCCTCTCATCTTCTGCTCCCCTGCCTTCCTCTTTTATCGTTCTTTATTCCCGTGCTTTTCTTCTTCTTCTTCTTCCTTTACTTTTTCTTTTCTCAGCTTTGGTTTTCCTTCTTCTTGTTCCTTCGGTCTTATCTTCTATGTCTTTTTTTACTTTCATTTCCCTAACAACCGCTGTTCCTGATCCCCAGTCTCACCATCGATCCATGTCCGTTCGTTCCCGTAATTCTACAGAGGAGTGATTTGTGTTCTTTTTACTCTAAAACGAGTTATTATTGCACACACCTACGTGTTTATGTGCATATTCATGTGTATCAGCAATAATGTGCATACATGAATACATACATATATACATATATATACATACATAATAATATATATATATATATATATATATATATATATATATATTATATATATATATATATATATATATATATATATATATATATATGTATATATGTATACTGTGATGTGTGGTGTGTGTATGTGTGTGTGTGTGTGTGTGTGTATGTGTGTGTACATTTGTGTACCACACACATACACACGCACAACACATACATGATATTAGATAAGCGCAACAAATATATATATATATATGTATATAATATAGTATATATATATATATATATATATATATATATATATATATATATATATATATATATATATATGAGTGTGTGCGCGTGTGTGTGTGCATATATACCCACGAAGACTGTATGGAATATGAAATAAAGTAAGAGAGAAAAGTCGCTATCGTCATCACTTCCGAGGCTAGAAAGGGTACTAAATCGATAGGTAATCTGCATCGTCGGAACATTTCTTTTTTTTCTCTCAGTCTCTCTTCTCCTTCTTCGTCCTCTTTTCTTCTTCTTCTTTCTTTCTATTTTTTCGTTTCTTTTGTTTCCTTTTACCTACAACGAACACCTACTTATCAAGGCAAAGGCGAGTAAAGACGAAGGTAGATTTTTCACCACGGAATTAGTGTACATCACTATTTTTTTATCTAGTAATTATTATACATGTATCTTTTCTATACTCACTCACACATATACTAACAAAGCAACATGTTTACACATAAAGACACACAAACACACACACACACACAAGCATATGTGTGCGTGTGTGTCTGTGTTCTGTGGTGTGTGTGTGTGTGTGTGTGTGTGTATACATATTCATAGGCAGATAGATAGATAGATAGATATAGATATATACATTTACAAGTATATATGTATATATATATATATATATAATAGATATATAACTATTACTATATATATTATATATATATATATATATATATATATATATATACTATATATATATAATATATTATATATATATATCATATACATATATATGTATATTATATAGATAAATTGTCAGAACTCCGAAGAAAAGACATTACCCCCCCTCCCCCCCAAACTCTGGACAGTGAAGGAAACCGGACGTGAACCGAGCGAGTGGCCCGACGCCTGTGGCGCCCGCTCTCGGGCCTCGCCGGCAAAATCCAAGAGCGGATGGAATTCGGGTCCGTCTTGCATATTCTTGCAAGAGTTTCGAGAGAGAGTTTTCCCATGCGGCTATGAACGGCCAAAAGACTTGTAGATGTTACCTTAGAAGCATATGCATCGGCTTTCCTCGCCTCCGTCTCTTTAA
>NW_020872744.1:27276-29776 GCF_003789085.1 Penaeus vannamei | reverse complement strand
TCCTGGTGGCATTGGAGAGGCAAAAAAAAAAAAAAAACAGCCGCAAAAACGCTAAAGAAGGGAGGGGGAAAGATGGAGGAGAAGGAAGGGGGGGAGGAGGAATAGGAAGAGATGGAGAGATGGAGCTGGAGAGGGAGATGAATGGAGAGGGGCGAGGAAATGATATAGAGTGAGATAAATTGAGGGAGAGGGATAGAGCGAGAGAGAGAGAGAAAGGGATAGAGAGACAGTGAAAGGGACAAAGAGAGAGAGAGAGAGAAAGGGATAGAGAGACAGTGAAAGGGATAAAGAGAGAGGAGAGAGAGAGAGAAAGGGATAGAGAAGTGAAAGGGATAAGAGAGGAGAAGATAGAGAAAAAATAGCAAAGAGAGAAGTAAATCCAGAGGGAGAGGGGAAGAGAGGACGAGGAATAAGAATAAAAAAAATCACTGCAGTGGAAAAGGTTAGAAATAAAATCATAAAAAGAATATAGAAAATGGAGAGAGAGCAGAGAGAGCGAAAGGCAACCGACGACATAAGCAAAAGAGAAGAAAAAAGAGATAGAAAAACGATAAAAAAAAAAGGAAAGACGTAAAATATGAAAATATAAAAACAGATCAAACACTAAGAACTTAAAAAAACATAAGATATAAGACATGTATGGATTTCCCCCTCCTCCTCCTCCCACTCCCTCCCCACCCCACCCCCCCAACCCCCGCCACTCACACAGTAAACAAAAGCAGTGAGATTTGTGGAAAGTCGATTTCAACAGTAGAATAATGATTGGGTTAGGACACACAGCCCTCTCTCTCTCTTTGATCTCTCTCTCTCTCTCTCTCTCTCTCTCTCTCTCTCTCTCTCTCTCTCTCTCTTTAATTCTCCTCTCCTCTCTCTCTCTCTCTCTCTCTCTCTCTCTCTCTCTTCTCTTCTTCTCTCTCTCTCTCTCTCCTCTCTCTCTCTCTCTCTCTCTCTTCTCTCTCTCTCTCTCCCTCATCTCTCCTCTCTCTCTCCTCTCCTCTCTCTCTCTCTCTCTCCTCTCTCTCTCTCTCTCTCTCTCCTCTCTCTTCTCCTCTCTCTCTCTTCTCTCTCTCTCCCTCCCTCTCCTCCCTCCTCTCTCCCTCTCCCTCTCCCTCCCTCTCCTCTCCTTCTCCCTCTCCCCTCCTCTCCCTCTCCATTTTTCCACTTGTTGACAAATTGCATCAACCCCTCTCCAAAAAAAGAATGGGGGAGGGAAATCTAGACCCTTCCCTCCCCTGCCCCTCCCTACCCCCCCCCCTTCCCCTTCCAGTCCCGAGGAAAGGCCAGCAACCCGACGGCCAAGGCAATACTCCAAGAATTAAAAACTGGAAAGCAAAAGAGGGGAGAGAGAGAGAGGGGGGGAGTAGGGAGGAATAGGAGAAGGGCGCATAGTAGGAAAGATGAGGGCAGCGATAGATGGATAAGATCGACAGATAGATGATAAGAGGAGGAAAGAGGTAGGGAAAAAGGAAAGAGAATAAAAGACACAGAAAGAAGGTAAAGAGAATAAAGACACAGAAAGAAGGAAAAGAGAATAGAAACACAGAAAGAGAGACAGATATACAACAGAAAGAATAAGAGACAACAGAAAGAGACCAAATAAGATCAACAAGAGCTTGAAAGACCAATCGAGAGACCGAAAAGAGAGAGAGAGAGAGAGAGAGAAGAGAGAAGAGAAATGAATCTCTCGAGACCTGTTTCGAACACTCAACTCGAGGTCTCAAACATCGACCAGAAGATTTCCTTTTTCTCTTTCTTTTTTTCCTTTTTTACTCTTCTTTTTGTTTTAAGTCTTTAGGTCTCTCGCAGGCTTCCCTCTTCTGGTTCCATAAATGTCATCGGGGCTTCGAAGGTCGTAGGCAATTATATAGAAATTAATTATTGTTGATATTTAGGCCACCTCCAAGGATGCAAGTGCGAGGGGTCGGATCGCTTTCGGAGCTTCGCAGAGACTCCTTATAAAACAGGATGAAGCTGTCAGTCAGAGAGAGAGAGAGAGAGAGAGAAGAGAAGAGAGGAGAGAGGAGAGAGAGAGAGAGAGAGAGAGAGAGAGAGAGAGAGAGAGATGAGAGAGAGAGAGAGAGAGAGAGAGAGAGTATAAAAGACAGAGAAAGGAACAGAGATAGAGAGAGAGAAGAGTATAAAAGACATGGAGAAAGAAGACAGAGATAGAGAGAGAGAGAGAGTATAAAAGACTGGAGAAAGAGAGACAGAGATAGAGAGAGAGAGAGAGAGAGTATAAAAACATGGAGAAAGAGAAGACGAGATAGGAGAGAGAGAGAGATATAAAAGACATGAGAAAGGAAGACGAGAGAGAGAGAAGAGACATGGAGAAAGAGAAACAGAGAGAGAGAGAGAGTATAAAAGACATGGAAGAAAGAAGACAGAAGATAGAGAGAGAGAGAGAGAGTATAAAGACATGGAGAAAGAGAAGACCAGAGATAGATAGAGAGAGAGAGTAAAAGACATGGAGAAGAAGAGAAAACAGAGATAGAGAGACAGA
>NW_020872744.1:10734-24696 GCF_003789085.1 Penaeus vannamei | reverse complement strand
TTCTCTCTCTCCCTCTCTCTCTCCTCCTCCTCTCTCTCTTTCTCTCTCTCGTCTCTCTCGCTCTCTCTCTCTTCTCTTCTTCTCTCCGTCTTCTCTCTCATCCTCTCCTCTCTCTCCTCTCTCTCTCTCTCTCCTCTTTCTTCTCTCTCATCTCTCTCTCGCTCCTCTCGTCTCTCTTCTCTACTCTCTGACTCTCCTTCTGCTCTTCGTCTCATCTCTCTCTCTTCTCTCTCTCTCCTCTCGCGCATCTCCTCCTCTCTCTCTCCTTCCATCCATTTTCTCTCTCCTCTTCTCTCCTCTCTTTCTGCTCTCTCTTCTTCTCTCTCTCTCTCGTCTACTTTTCTCTCTCATCTTCCTCTCTGCTCTCTTTCTCTTCTCGTCTCTCCTCTCTATTTCTCTCTCTCTCTCTCTCTCGTTCTCTCTACTGCTTTCTGCTCTCCTCCTCTCTCTCTCCTCTTCTACTCCTCTCTCTCTCATACTCTCCTCCTCTCTCCTTCTCTGTTCTCTCTCTCTCTCCTCTCTCTCTCTCTCTCTCTCTCTCTCTCTCACTCCTCTTCTCTCGTCTCTCTCTCTCTCCTCTCTCTCTTCTTTCTCTCTCTCTCTCTCTCTTTCTCTCCTTCTCTCTCCTCTCTTCTCTCTCTCTCTCTCTCTCTCTCCTCCTCTTTTCTCTACTCTCTCTCTCTCTCTCTCTTCTCTTCTCTCTCTCTCTCTCTCTTTGCTCCTCTCTTCTCTTTCTCTTCTCTCTCTCTCTCTTTTCATCTCCTCTCTCTCTCTCTCTGCTCTCTCTCTTCTACTCTCTCTCTCTCTCTCATCCTTCTCTCTCCTCTCTCTTCCTCTCTCGTCTCGTCTTCTCTCTCTCTTCTCTCTCTCTCTCTCTCTCTCTCTCTCTCTCTCTCTCTCTTCGTCTCTCTTCTCTCTTCTCTTTTCTCTCTTCTCTCTTCTCTCTCTCTCTGCTGTCTATCTGATCATATCTATCTAGGGCGCGCCTTTGGATTTTTTTCTCCTATCTCTTGGTCTGATATAGCCAAAAAGCATCCGAGTATTTTTTCTCCACATAACAAAATTCACCTCTATCTACTCTCACTCCATCATCGCCTATATCTATTACTCTATTCTATAATCTTATCTATCTATCTATCTATCTATCTATCTATCTATCTTATTCTATCTATGCTATCTATCTACTCTATCTACTCTATCTATCTATTCTAATCTATCCATCTATCTATCTATTTCATCTATCTATATCTACTCTTATCGTATATATCCTATCTATCTATCTATTATCTATCTATCTAATCTATCTATCTATCTATCGTTATCTATCTATTCTATTCTATCTATCTATCTATCTATCCATCTATCTATCTATCCATCTATCTATATCTATCTATCTATCCTATATCATCTATGCCATCTATTCTATATCTAAATCTATCTATTCTATACTATCTATCCATCTATCTATATCTATTCTACTCCATCTATATCTATATCTATCCTATCTATTCCTATATCTATCTATCTATCTATCTATCTATCTATCATATCTATCTAAATCTATCTAATCTATCTAATCTTATCTATCCTACTATCTATCTATTCTATCCATCCTATCTATTCGTATCCATCTATCGTATACTCTATCTACTATCTATATCTATCTATTCAATCTATCTATCTTCCATCTATCTTATATCTATCTATCTATCATATTATCTATCTATCTATTAGTCTATCTATCTATCTATCTATCTGAATCTATCTATCTATCTATCCATCTATTCTATATTCTATCATCATATTCTAATATCTATCTATTCTATCTATCTACTATCTATCTATCTATTTCTATCCATCTTCGATCATCTTTTATCTATCTAATCTATATCTATCTATCTATCTATCTATCTATTCTCTATCTATCTATCTATTCGTATTCTATCTAATCCATCCTATCTATATCTATCTATCTATCTATATCTTATCTATCTAGTCTTACTCCTATCTATGCCTATCATACTATCTCCATCTTCTATATCTATCTATCTATCTATATCTATCTTATCTAATCTATCTATCTATCTATCTATCTATTCTATCTATTCTATCTATCTATCTATCTATCTATCTTATCTATCTATCGTATTCCGATCTAATCTATCTTATTCCACTCCTATCTATATCTATCTATCATCGTTATATCTATCTATCCATCTATCATATCTATTCCATCTATCTATATCTATCTTATCTATCTCATATTCTATCTAATCTATCTCATCTATCTATCATATCCTATCTATCTATCTATCCCTAATCTATCCAATCTATCTATATCGTATCTATTCCTATCTATCTCTATTTCTATCATCTATCTACTCTATCTATCTACAATCTCTCGTATCTATCTATCTATCTATCTTATCTATCTATCTATCTATTCCTATCTATCTAATTCCAATCTATCTATCTATCCAATCTATCCTATACTATCTATCTGATCTATATCTATTCTATCATCTATCTATCTATCCATCTATTCTTATATCTATCTATCTATCTATATCTATCTAGTCTATCTACTATCTTATCTATCCATCGTATCTATCTATCATCTTCTATCTACTCCATCTATCTATATCTATCTATCTATCTATAATCTATCTATCTATCTATATCTATCTATCCATACTATCTATCTATCATCTATCATATCTATCCAATCTATCTATATCTATCGTATCTATCTATAATCTACTCTATCTATCTATATGCTATCATCCATCTAATCAGTATCTATCCATCTATCTTATCTATCCATCTATCTATATCTATCTATTTTCTATCTGTATATTCTATCTATCTATCTATTATACTATCTTACTCTATCTTATCTTATTCTATCCTATCTATCTATCTACTATCTATCTATCTATCTATCCTATCCATCCTATCTAAATCTATCCATCTCATCTTATCTATCTTATCTATCTATATCTATTCACTATTCCATCTATCTATCTATCCATCTTATCTAGTGAGATCTATCTATCTATCTATCTATCTTTATCTATCTATCTATCTATCTATCCTATCTATTCCATCTATCTATCTATCCATCTATCTTATATCTATCTATCTATCCTATATTCTATCTATCCATCTATTCTATCTTTAAAATTTTCCCATTCTTTATTCTATATACTATCTATCTATCTATATCTATCTATCTATCTATCTATCTATCTATCTATGCTATCTATCTATCTATCTATCCATCTATTCTATATTCTATCTATTCCTATCTATATCTACTCTATCTATCTATCTATCTTATCTATTCTATCTATCTATCTATCTATCAATCTATACTATCTATCCATCTTCTATAATCATCTATCTATCTATATCTATCTATCTATCTATCTATCTAATCTATCTTATCTTATCGTATCTAAATCTATCTATCTCATCCTATCTATCCTATCTATCTATCTATCCATCTATCTATATCTATCTATCTATCTATTATCTATCTATCTATCTATCTATTTTATCTATCTACTCTATCTATCTATCTATCTATCTATCTTCTATCTATCTATCTATTCTATCTACTCCATCTATCTTATATCTATATCTATCGATATCTATATCTATCTATCGTATTCTATCTATCTATCTATCTATCTATCTATCTATCCTATTCTATCTATCTTATCTATCTATCTATCCTCATCTATCTATCCATCTATCTATATCGTATTCTTGTCTATCTATATATCTATCTATCTATCTGAATCTATCTATCTATTCTATATCCTATCTATCTTATCTATTCTATCTATCTATCTATCTATCTATCTATCTATCCATCTATCTATATCTACTATCTATCTATATCTATCTATCTATTCTATCTATCTATCTATCTATCGTATCTATCTATCTATCTATCTAATCTATCTATCTATCTATCCATCTATCTTATAATTTATCTATCTATCATATTATCTACTCTTATCTATATCTAATCGTATCTATCTATCTATCTATCTATTCTATCTATCTATCTATCTTATCTATATCTTTATCTATCTATCATCCATCTTATCTATATCTATCTATCTATCTAGTATCTATCATCTATTCTATCTATCTATTCTATCCTAATTCTATCCTATCTAAATTTTTTTTTATTCATATCTGATCTATCTACTATCTATCCTATCTATTCTATCCATCTATCTATATCCTATCTATCTATCTATATCTATCTTATCTATCTATCTATCTATCTATCTATCTATCGTACTCTTATCCATCGCGTATCCTATATCTACGTATCTATGTCTATATCTATCTATCTATCTATCTATCTATCTTCTATCTATCTATCTATCTTATCCTATCTATCTATCTATCTATCTATCCATATCTAGTATCTTATCTATGCTATCTTTATCATTTCTTATCTATCTTCTTATCTATCTATCTAATTATCATCTATCTATCCATCTATCTATATCTACTCTCACTCTATCTATATCTAATCTATCTATTCTCTTCTATGCTTCTATCTATCTATCTATCTATCGTATCTATCTATCTATCTATCTAGTGCATCTATCTAATATCTATCTATCTATCTAATATCTCTATCCTTATCGTACATCTATCTATCTACTTATCTTATCTATCTTATCTATCTATTCTATTCTATCTATCTATTCATCTATCCTATCTATCCATCTATCTATATCTATCTATCTATCTTATATCTATCTATCTATCTATCTATCTATCTATTCTATCTTTATATCTATCTAGTCTATCTCTCTATTCTATCTATCTATGGCTATCTAATCTACTTCTATCTTATCCATACTATCTCACTATCTATCTTAAATCTATCCTATATAATCTATCTATCTATCTATCTATCTATCTATCTATCTATCTTATTCTATCTATCTATCTATCTATCTATCTATCTAATCTATCTAATCTATATACATATATATACATATATATATATACGTTGTATGTATGCATATGTGTGTGTTGTGTTGTGTGTTGTATATTATATAGTATATATATAATATACATATACTATATATATATATACTATATAGTATATATATATATCATATATACTATATATATTAACATATATATACATATATATTAGTATTATATAACTATATATATACTATATATATTATATATATTATATATCCTTATATTTCTCTAATGATTGTCGTTTATAACTTTTATCTTTCATACTTTATCATTACTGTTATTATAACTTTTCAAAACATCATCACCATTCGCTAGTTTCACACCTCAATCTTCTGTTAGATCTTGGTTATAAGTTAATCAGTAATATTGGTCTGGTCTAGGGAAAACTATTTTCATAATTATCACATTATATCATTAGATTAAGTCTGATTTATCTTCTCTCTCTCCTCTTTCTAACTCTCTCTCTCTCTCTTCTCTTCTCCTCTCTCCTCTCTCTCTCTCTCTGCGCCTTCTCTCACTCTACTTCTCTCCCTCTCTCTCATCGCTCTCTCTTCCTCTCTCTCTTCTCCCTATCCTCATCTTTATCGATCTATCTGTCTACTCTATTCTATATTTCTATCAATTTATTTACTATATCTCTATCGTATCTAGTTATCTTCCCTCTCTCTATCTATTTTCTCTCCTCTCTGCTCTCTCTTCTCTCCTTCTCTCTCTCTTCTCTCACTCTCTCTCATCTCCTCTCTCTCTCTCTTCTCTCTCCTCTCTCTCTCTTCTCTCTCTCTCTCTTTCGATTCTTAACTTAATTTCCAATAAGAAGTTAATCTATTCACCTACCTATCTATTCTGTATATATATATATATATATATATAATATATATATTATATTATATAATATATATATATATATATATAATATATATATATACGGAATACAAACATGTAACGTGTACACGAGGATGGCAGAGAGTTCATAATATGAAAAGAAATTGAGCAAAACGTTTTTCGAAACACGTCAGATCACCTCATCAGACGAAGCTAATGACTGAAGTGGCTGTTCTCTTCCTTGCTTCGTCTGGGAGAGGGAAATCTGGACGGAGTCTGAGGAGTTAATTTTCCTCTCATATTGTTGGCTGTGTCTCCTCTTATTATCTCCGCCCCCGGTTTGTTGTTGTTTGTGTTGGTTTGTTGTTGTTTTTTTTTTTTGTAGCGTTGGTTAGTTTTTTGGTACGTTAGGTTCGTTATGAACATATTTTTATTTTATTTTATTTATTTTTTATTTTTTTTTTTTCATTTTTATTTATTTATTTATTTATTTATTTATTTTCATTTTTTTTTTTTACCAGAGGTGCGTCTTAGACCAACTTATATGCCTTTAAATTCTGGCCAAATCATGATACGAATTCAGTTGTTGTGTTGTTGTTTTTTTCAAGGAATTTATTAGTTACTGCGAGAAAGTGAACACGGACTTTACGAGTGTGATAAAAAAAAAAAAAAAAAGAAAAAAAAAAGTGATTTCCTGTAATTTTTTAATCGTGAATATTTTTTTTTTATTGGCATCCGTGATTCTTCGTTTGCCTTGGCGGAGGTAATGCGCTATCTTGTGTTTTCTAGTTATATCTATATCTATCTGTATCTGTATTCAACTTTTCAATCTGTCGGTCTGTCTATCTAAATGTCTAAAAAGAGAGAGAGAGAGAGATGAGAGAGCATAGAGAGAGATCAGAGAAGAAGAGATGAGACGAGAGAGAGAGGAGAGAGAGACGAGAGAGAGAATAGAAGAGAGAGAAGAGAGAGACAAAGAGGGAAAGAAGAGAAGAACACAAGAGAAACCACCGATAGAAAAAAAAATTGAGAGACAGATTGAGAAGAAGACAGTGAGAAAAAAAGAGAAAAAAAAGACGAGAAAAGAGGCAGAGAAAGAAAGGACAGAGAGGAGAGAGAGAGAAAAAGACGGTAAAGAGAAAGAGAGAGAGAGAGAAAGAGAGAGAAAGAGAGAGGAGAGAGAGATTGAGAAGAGATGAGACAGAGAGAGAGTGAAAGAGAGGATAAAGGGGACAGAGAGATAGAAAGACCAGAGAGGGCAGGAGAGAGAAGAGAAAGAAAGAGGCAGGAGAGAGAGAGAAGAGAGAGAGGCAGAGAGAAGAGAAAGAAAGAGAGAGAAGAGGCAGATGAGAGAGAGAGAGAGAAAGGACCAAGAGGAAGAGAAGAAAGAGAGAAGCAGAAAGAAGAGAAAGGAAAGAGACAGAGAGAAGAAGAAAGACCGTGAGAAAGGGAAAAAGAAAGAGGAGAGAGGAGAGAGAGAGAGAAAGCGACCGGGAGAAACAGAGAGAGAGAGAGAGAGAAGAGAGAGGAGAAAGAGAGAGAGAGAGACCCGTAAGAAAGAGAAAGAAAGACCGAGAGGCAGAGGCAGAGCAAAGACCGTGAGAAAGAGAAGGAAGGAAAGAAAGAGAGAGGCAGAGAGAGAGAGAAGAGAGGCAGCGAGAGAGAGGAGAAAGACAAGAGAAGAGAAGAAGAGAGAGAGAGAGAAAGCAGAGAGAAGAGAGAGGCGAGAAGCAGAGAGAGAAGAGACGTTGAGAAGAGAGAAAAAGAGAGAGGCAGAGAGAGAGAGAGAGAGAGGGCAGAGAAAGAGAGAAAAAAGAGAGAGGCAGAGAGAGAGAGAAAGACCGTGAGAAAGAGAAAGAAAGAGAGGCAGAGAGGAGCAGAGAGAGAGAGAGGGAAGAGAAGAGAGAAGAGAGAAAGAGAGAGAGAGGGCACAGAGAGAGAGAGAAAGACCGTGAGAAAGAGGATAGAAAGAGAAAGGAAAGAGAGAGAGGAGAGAGAGAGAGAGAGAGAGAGAGAGAGAGAGAGGCGGCATGCGTTAAGCGTTGAAGTTACGGTCACTTATGCAGATGAGTCGAGCTTCCATGTAGGCCTACCTAGAAATTCCGACAATAAATGAGATGTAATGTTAACCTTTCCCTTTTTTTACATTTTTTCTTTTTTTTCTCTCCCTTTCTCTCTCTCTCTCTTTCTCTCTCTCTGTCTCCCTCTCTCTCTCTTTCTTTCTTTCTTTCTTTCTTTCTTTCTTTCTCTCTCTCTCTCTCTCTTTCTCTCTCTACATCTCTCCTTCCCTCCCTCCTCCCTTCATTCCTTTCCCCTCCTCCACCCACCCATACCACCCATACCCTCCCCATACCCCTCACCCCCTCCACCCATACCCCCCCCCATACCCCCCTCCAACCCACCCACACCCCCTCACCCCCTTCCACCCCCTCCACCCACCCATACCACCCCCTACCTTCCACCCATGCCACCCACCATACCTCATCCACCCCCCCTCCTTTCCACCCACCCATACCCTCCCCATACCCCTCACCCCCTCCCTTCCACCCATTACCCCTCCTCCCCCCCCTCCACCCCTCCACCCCCTCCACCCCCCACCATACCACCCCCCCTCCTTTCCACCCACCCTACCCTCCCCCATACCTTCTCCACCACCCATACCCCTTTCCCCTCCCTTCCACCAACCCACCCCCTCCACCCATCCACCCCCTCCACCCACCCACACCCTCGGGACACAGCGCGACGGCCCCCCATCTGTCGCCGCTGCGGTAATTCACTTCCGCTAAAAGTCCCTTGGGTCGGTCCCTGTGGTCCTTCCGAGGCGTCCTGGCCCTCGCTGCGGCTCCTTCGGGAGGGCGGGTCCTTCGGCTCGGGAGGGATTGGAGGGTCTCGTCGTCTTGTTGTTTGTTGTTTTTTGCGGCTCCTTCGGGATGGTCGGTCTTTTGGGATTGGCTCGGGAGGGAGGGATTGGGGAGGGTCTCGTTGTCTTGTTGTTTGTTGTTTTTGCGGCTCCTTCGGGATGGTCGGGTCTTTTGGATTGGCTCGGGAGGAGGGATTGGGGGTCTCGTCGTCTTGTTGTTTGTTGTTGTTTTTTTGTGTGTTTTTGGGGGGATCTGGGTTTGTTTCTGTTTTTTTTTTTTTTTTTTTTGTCAGTCTGTTGTTCGGGTGCGTCTTTTCGCCATCTTCTGTCTGTCTGTCTGTCTGTCTCTTTCTTTCTTTCCCTTTCTCTCTTTCTTTCTCTTTCTCTTTCTCTCTCTCCCTTCTCCTCTCTCTCTCTCCCTCTCCCTCCTCCCTCCTCTCTCTCTCTCTCTCTCTCTCTCCCTCTTCTCCCTCTCCTCTCCCTCTCCCTCTCTCTCCCTCTCCCCTCTCCCTCCCTCTCCCTCCCTCCTCTCTCTCTCTCTCTCTCTCTCTCTCTCTCTCTCTCTCGTTCTCACACACATACACACTCACCCTCAAACCCTCAAAATATCCTTACCTTTACACACTAACTTTCACTTCAACCTCCGTACTAAATTTTACTTAAGAATATGTAGATGTAAACTGATACATTATACAAGGTTCGATCTCTTACAGGACGTAGAATTATTAGTTACACGTAAAAGCTGTGGTAGGGAGAATGCTAAAAAATAATAATAAAAGATTGAAAGAAAAGAAAAACATAATAAAAAATAGAAAAAAGACAAAAAATGAATAATATGTCTTTTATTTCTATACTTTCCCTTCTGAAGGTTAATTGATAAAGAATAAAGAATACACACAATTAATCTGGATAGAGTATCCATTCATCCAAAGTCCACACAAGAAATTTGCATAAAGTATCCACACAAGAACATTTTTTCTCACATATTCAGAGTATGTGGATAGTTTTTTCCTTCCATAAAAGTACAGTATCTATGGTGGTATTCTAAGCACAGTTAACTATTTTTGTGTGTGATTCTTCTTAAACCTTTATGCTCGATTCTATATATATGTGTGTGCGGTGTGTGTGTGTGGTGTGTGTGTGTGTGTGTGTGTGTGTGTGTGTGTGTGTGTGTGTGTGTGTGTGTGTGTGTGTTGTGTGTGGTGTGTGTGTGTGTGTGTGTGTGTGTGTGTGTTGGTGTGTGTGTGTGGTGTGTGTGTGTGTATGTGTGCGTGTGTGTGTGTATCCTTTTCAGACCCAGCTTAGAATAATATATAAAGATTTATTTAACATATTATAATGTCTAATGACCCCATACAGAAAGATGGATAGGTAGATAGAGATAAATAGACAGACAGATAGATATGAATAGATAGATGAACAGAGACAGATAGATATGAGTAACTAGATAAATAGACAGATAGATATAGATAGATAAATTGCTATGATATATATAGGGACTCATTATACAATTGACAAGTCCAGAATGAGTATAAAATGTCTATAATCACATTCTTCTTTTCCTCCTTCCTTTTATCAGCCACAAATTTTATTAAATTTAAAGTAGTAGATAAAAAATATCAATGTCTAATATACATCTCCTGATTACATAGATAGATTTTTTTAAGAAATTGTAATAGCAATCACGTAACAACATATTGGTCTGGAATTTATTTCTTACATACATAACTTGAATTATTGATATTCTGACATTTTGGAGAATTTTAAGAAAACCCAAAAATGTACAAAGATCTTCTTTATAAATACAATCAATTAAGTACACTTTTGTCGCTGTATTTTCATAAAGTAAAGAACCTATGTACCAATTTCTAGTTTGTTATTCAATACAATGAACATCAACACAGGCCATGAGAACACGAAATTATATACACCAGAGAACCATGATATATCAGTCGAGAACTATAGATTATAGAAAAAGAAGAAATTATTAAAATTTGCCTAGTATAATGATAATGGTGATAATGATAATGATAATAACGAGAACAATAATGATTATGTTAATAATGATAATAATATGATGATGATAATGAGAATAAAAACAATAATGATAACAATAATGAGAATAATAATGATAATGATAATAACAATACCGATCATAATAATGATGATGATAATAGCAATAACAGACGACGAGTGGGACTGTCAGACGAGTGGGACTACGAGACAATGGGACTGTGAGACGGGACTGTGAGACGACGAGTGGGACAGACGATGGGACTGTCAGACGAGTGGGACTGTGAGACGAACAGTGGGACAGACGAGTGGGACTGTGTGACTGAGACGACTGTGAGACGACGAGTGGGACTGTCAGACGAGTGGGACTGTCAGACGAGTGGGACTGTCAGACGAGTGGGACTGTGAGACGACGAGTGGGACGACGAGTGGGACTGTGAGACGACTGTGAGACGAGTGGGACTGTGAGAGACGAGTGGGACTGTGAGACGAGTGGGACTGTGAGAGACGAGTGGACTGTGAGACGAGTGGGACTGTGAGACGAGTGGACTGTGAGACGAGTGGGACTGTGAGACGAGTGGGACTGTGAGACGGAGTGGGACTGTGGACGAGTGGGACTGTGAGACGAGGGACTGTGACGAGTGGGACTGAGACGACGAGTGGGACTGTGAGACGAGTGGGACTGTGAGACGAGTGGGACTGTGAGACGAGAGACAAGTGGGACTGTGAGACGAGTGGGACTGTGAGACGAGTGGGACTGTGAGACGAGTGGAACTGTGAGACGACGAGTGGGACTGTGAAACGAGTGGGACTGTGAGACGAGTGGGACTGTGAGACGAGCGGGTCTGTGAGACGACGAGTGGGACTGTGAGACGAGTGGGACTGTGAGACGAGTGGGACTGTGAGACGACTGTGAGACGACGAGTGGGACTGTGACGACGAAGTGGACTGTGAGACGAGTGGGACTGTGAGACGAGTGGGACTGTTGAGACGAGTGGGACTGTGAGACGAGTGGGACTGTGAGACGACGAGTGGGACTGTGAGACGAGACGAGACGAGTGGGACTGTGAGACGACTGTGAGACGACGAGTGGACTGTTGAGACGAGTGGACTGTGAGACGTGTGAGACGAGGGACTGTGAGACGACGAGTGGGGACGACGAGTGGGACTGTGAGACGAGACGGACGAGTGACGACGACACTGTGAGACGACTGTGGGACTGGGACTGTGAGAGAGAGTGGGACTGTGAGACTGTGAGACGAGTGGGACTGTGAGACGAATGGGACTGTGAGACGAGTGGGACTGTTAGACGACGAGTGGGACTGTGAGACGAGTGGACTGTGAGACGAGTGGGACTGTGAGACGACGAGTGGGACTGTGAGACGAGTGGGACTGTCAGACGAGTGGGACTGTCAGACGAGTGGGACTGTGAGACGACGAGTGGACTGTCGAGTGGGACTGTCAGACGAGTGGGGCTGTCAGACGTGAGACGACGAGTGGGACTGTGACGAGTGGGACTGTGAGACGAGTGGGACTGTGAGAGTGGGAGTGAGACTGTGGGACTGGGTGACTGTGGACGACGAGTGGACTGTGAGACGAGTGGGACTGTGAGACGAGTGGGACGTGAGACGAGACGAGTGGGACTGTGAGACGAGTAGGACTGTGGACTGTTGAGACGAGTGGGACTGTGAGACGAGTGGGACTGTGAGAACGAGTGGGACTGTCAGAGTGGGGCTGTCAGACGAGTGGGACTGACGAGACGACGAGTGGGACTGTTGAGACGAGTGGGACTGTGAGACGAAGTGGGACTGTGAGACGACGAGTGACTGGACGAGTGGACTGTGAGACGACGACTGGTGAGGACTGTCAGACGAGTGGGACTGTCAGAGTGGGGCTGTCAGACGAGTGGTGGGAGACGACGAGTGGGACTGTGAGACGACGAGTGGGACTGTGAGACGAGTGGGACGCCAGGAAACATCTTCCAAGGAGCGAGGAGGTCTAAGCCATAAACCTTCTCGATAAACTGTAATCGTTAATAATTACCTCAGCCGGGGTGACCACTTTGGGGAAATGACAGTAATCTCTTTTTTCTTCTTCTTTTTTTTTTCTTACTTTTTTTTTTCGGATTTTTTTTTTTTTTTTTTTTTTTTTTTTTTTTTTTTTACTCGAGGGTTCTTTCTTATCTCCATGCCATCTTGGGCTGTGCCAACACCAGGAGTGAAATGTGCTTTTTGTGCTGGCTCTTCTATTTTTTTCTCTCTCTTATCTCTTTCTATTTTGTTTTTTCTCTCTCTCTCTCTCTCTCTCTCTCTCTCTCTCTCTTTCTCTTTCTCTTCTCCTTTTTCTCTCTCTTTCTCTCTTCTTTCTTTTTCTTTCTCTCTCTCTCTATCATCTCTCTCTCCTCTCTCTCTCTCTCTTCTCTCTCTCTTCTCTCTCTCTCTCTCTCTCTCTCTCTCTCTCTTCTCTTTCTCTTCCCTCTTTCTCTTCTTTTTCTCTCTCTCTTCTCTCTCTCTCTCTCTCTCTCTCTCTCTCTCTCTCTCTCTCGCTCTCTCTCTCCTCTCTCTCTCTCGGGCTTCTCTTCTCTCTCTCTCTCTCTCTCTCTCTCTCTCTCTCTCTCTCTCTCTCTCTCTCTCTCTCTCTCTCTCTCTCTCTCCTCTTCTCTCTCTCTCTCTCTCCTTCTCTTTATCATTCTTGTGTTTTCTTGTGTTTCATTTGTGGGTTTTGTTTTTGTTTAAAGATGATTGCCGTTTTAGAGAAAATATTAGAAAGATGTGTTATATTGATGTTTTTTTTCTCTCTTGGTCTACCTGGTTTGTGGGCTTGTTCAGTCTTTTCTATCTATACTATCTATCTATCTCTATCTCTCTTTCCTCTCTCTTCTCTTCTCTCTCTCTCCTCTCTCACTCTCTCCTCTAATCTCTCTATTCTATCTCTCGTCCTCTCTCTTCTCTCTCTCTCTCTCTCTCTCTCTCTCTCTCTCTCTCTTCTCTCTTCTCTCTTCTCTCTCTCTCTCTCTCCTCTCCTCTCTCTACTCTCTCTCTCTCTCCTCTCTCTCTCCCTCTCTCCTCTCGCTCTCTCCATTCTCTCTCTCTCTCTCTTCTTCTGTTCTCCTCTCTCATCTCTCTCTCTCTCTCTCTCTCTTCTCTCCTCCTCTCTTCTCTCTCTCTCTCTCTCTCTCTCTCTCTCTCCCCTATCTCTCTCTCTCTGCCTCCTCTCCTCCTCCGCCCGCCTCTCTTTTCCTA
>NW_020872743.1:447910-450410 GCF_003789085.1 Penaeus vannamei | reverse complement strand
AGTTGTCCCTCTACACCTCCCAGGGCGTAACCAGGAGGATTTTCTTCAAGCCTGAAAAAAGAGACGAGAAAACGCAAGAATGAAATTCGTGCCTCGATTGGCTGCTGGCTGTCCCGTGGGCCCCGAGAATAAACGCACGCACACACGGCCCTTTATAAATAGATAGACAAAAAATTCTGCTCAATGAAGAAAAGCCAAGCCACCGACCGAAAACAAAGACCTATCGGCTGCCGCATCTGCACCACGCGGAGTTAGTTGCCTCAAGATTCCTCAAGCACATTATATAACTAGAAATATTTCAGCGCGAGGAGCAGCAGCTGCCCGCGATATGTTGCTAAGCTCCGTGCGCTTTGGCATCGGCGGGACAGAGCCACAGAAACCTCGCACGGTTGATTAAATAACTTCGTTTTTTGTGGACTCCCTGGCTGCCCCTTCCCTTAAGGCGGAGGCGGGGAACTCGGGACGGGGTCCGCATCGGCGGGAGGCAAGGGCAAAGGGAGGCGGCCGAAGCGGGTGAAGGAGAGGGAAAGGAGACGGGAGAGGGAGAGCGGAGCAGGGCGAGCAGGCGAAGGAGAGCAGAGCGAGAGACGAGAAACGAGTGCGGAAGGAAAGAGAGAGAGACGAGACCGACTCGAGGGGAGCGAGCCGGGAGACGAGACCCGACCGAGAAGGAGAGCCGAGAGAGACGAGACGCACCGAGCGATGAGAGCACCAGAGAGAGACGAAGAGAGGGAGAGAGACGACCGAGATCGAAGAACGAGAGGCGGGGGAGAGCGATTCGAGAGAGACGCCGAGAGAAACAGACGAGAGAGAGGGAGAGAAGAGGTGAGCACGAGGCAGAGAGGGAAACGGAGAGGTGAAAGAGAGAGCAGAGAGAAGAAGGAGAAAAAGAGATGCGAGAATCCCAGAAGGCGAGGACGACGAGAGAGAAGAGAGCAGGGAGAGAAGAGAGAGAAAGAGAGGAGAATGAGAACGGGGAGAGAGGGGAGGAGAGGGATCGACGAGAGAGAGGAGAGAGAGAGGAGGGAGAGGAGGAGAGAGAGAGAGAGAGAGAGAGAGAGAGAGAGAACGAGAGAGACGAGAGAAGACGAGAGGGCGGGAAGGAGGAGGGAGGCGAGGGGAGGGAGGCGAGGGGGAGGGACAGCGAGGAGGGAGGAGGAGGGGAGGGAGGGAGGGAGGGAGGAGAGAGAGAGAAGAGGAGGAGGGAGAGAGCAGGAGAGAGGAGAGGAGAAGAGGAGAGAGAGAGACGAGCACGACCAGAGAGAGCGGCAGAAGGGAGAGGGAGATGAGAGGAGAGACGGAGAGGAGAGAGAAGAGAGATGGACGAGGGAGAGGGAGAGACGGAGAGAGGGGAGAGGGATTGAAGATGGAAGAGATGGAGAGGAAGAGGAGAGCAGGAGAGGAGAAGGGGAAAGGAGAGAGAGAAAGAGGGAGAAAGAGAGAGAAAGAGAGAGAGAGAGGGAGGGAGAGAGAGAGAGCATTAGGGATAGGGAGAGAGAGAGAAGAGGAGAGAGAGAGGAGGAGAGAGAGGAGCAGGAGAGGAGAGAGAAAGGAGAGGAGAGAGGAGAGAGAAGGAGAAAGACGAGAGAGGAAGAAGGAGAAGAGGAGAGGAGAGAGACGGCGAGCAGAGAGGAGAGAGGAGAGAGCGAGAATGAGATGAGAGAGAAAGAAAGAGGAATAGATGAGGCAGAAAGAGAGAGAGAGAGAGAAGAGAGAGAGAAGAGAGAAGAAGAGAGAGATGAGAGAGAGAGATGAGAGAGAGAGAGGAGAGAGAGAGAGAAGAGAGAGAGAGGAGGATTAAAAAAGAAAGAGTGAGTGAGAGACAAGACAAGAAAATAGCGTGTGTGTGTGTGCGTTCTGATAATAATGATTATATCAAAGTTAATAGAAATGGTCGTTACAGTAAAAATAATAGGAAGGATAACATGAATGATAATGGCAATAATGATAGTAATAATGATGATGATACTAAAGAAAAGGTGGTAATAGTGATAATGACAGCAATGATAATAATGATAATAATAGCAACAATAATAACGAAAATTATAATGATAACAATGAGAATACCATTAATAAAAAATAATAGCAATGATAAAAATGGGTCATAAAAAGATATTGATAATGATAATAATGATAATGATAATAACAATAACGCAATAATAATGATAATAACATTAATGAGAATGATGATAGGAATAATGGAGGTAACAATGATAATGATAATGGTAATGATGATAATTAATAATGATGATTAATTATGTATAACAATAATATGATAATGATATGATAATAATAACAACAAAAATAAAGATAAGATGAACAACAAACCAATATAAATACTGATAATAATAATAATGATAATAATAATAGCAATGACAATAGCAATAACAATAATGAATATGATGATCAAAGTACTAATAACTACAAGCACTTGTAAAGCGCATACGTCTATCTCAAGTACAAAGGCGACGTCTGTAAACGCAACCTCCTTGGCAGAGGT
>NW_020872743.1:415410-435410 GCF_003789085.1 Penaeus vannamei | reverse complement strand
TATTGTCTGGAGCTGACATCTGAAGTTCCATCTGCTTGAGCCCCCTGTTACTTTAGCAAATAAATTTTGGTAAAAAACCGTAAAGGCTGAGGTATTATTCTCGAATTCGCCAAACCTAGCTGCAGTGTGCCGCCCTGAGTAGCTCTGAACGGCGGCGACGATAATCGCACGGTTATCTGCAGCCTCCGCACTGCAAGATCAACAAGCGAGGGATTGACCGTTCAGTCACTAACTTCATATACCATAGTTAAATAACAGATCGGTGCATTTTATTAAGAGAAAGCTCCAGTTTTTCCTTACTTTCAGGAAAGCACCTCCAAAAGCCAGCCCTGTCGTGGGTTGTTGATATCTGACATTTTTTACCCGCCATATGTTGGTGAATTCATGCCCCTTTCTTAATATTCAACGCGGCCGGAGCATCGCTCTCGAGAATGGCTGCGCTGTTCTTCACTGCTGACGCCTCAATCCGAGTCCCGAAAGATTAAATGGAAGATCATCAAGTTAATGACTTCTTTTTCATTGACTCCTTGAATATCATCAGAGACCGTCTCACGCCAGCGGCCAATGAATTAGAATCAACCAAACAGCCAATTCTTTTTCAAAACAATGTTGCTCTTTGGGAGACGTTTCTGTAATTCACTATATATTGGGACGGGTAATTTAGCCGAAGCAGGACTTCCAGTTTCTTGTTTAATGTTATCAGTTTATTTGCAGACTCGCGCGCTACCTTTTCTTCAGTTTGTCACCCTGTAAATCAGAGCCCATCACAGGGTATTCGTTAAGTACGTATTCTCGGCCCAAAACATTTTCCTTTTCAGAATTCGTTCGTGATGCCCGTGTGTTTGGGCGGAGTCGTGGCACACTGGACACATCACTACGTCTACATCGGTGTCATCAAACATGTAGGTCATTGTTGGCAATATTGCTCTTTCTGCCTCAATGTAATTGTTGACATTACCCACTGACAGCCATGCAAATCTCGCCGCGTCATGCTCGTAGGCGCTTTCCCGGCTCCAGCGAGCCACGCCAGGTGAGTGCCAGGTCGGGGCGCAGGCATGGAGCCATGTGGCTTTAACCCGTCGGCATATTCTGATATTCGGCAATATCCAACCGACATGCGAGTGCATATACTGACATTCATGCATATATATGTGTGTGTGTGTGTATTCATATATATATATATATATATATATATATATATATATATATATATATATATAATATACACACATATTTATATGTATATATATATATTATAATATACATATTATATATAATATATGATATATATATGTATATATAATATATATATATATATATATATATATATATATATATATATATATATATATATATATATATATATATATATATATATATATATATATTATATGTACATATAATATATATATATATATATATATATATATATATATATATATATATATATATATATATATATATATGTATATATATGTATAGCCCTAGTGTGTGTACGAATCCGTCAATCTGTTTGCATGGGCATGTGTGTGCGTCTTTTGTGTGTGAGTGAGAGTTAGAATGTGTGGTGTGTGTGCAAGATCTGTATTGCCCGCTCTCTCTTTGTATTTTCTATAATCCTTGTTCCTTATATATATATATATATGTTGCTTCTCAAGCATCTACACAAACTCTCAGATGCGAAAACCAAAACGAGCTCCTCTACGCGTGTGCCATTAGTTGCAATCTTAAACCTTCCTTCGTCGAGATTTACATAAAAGTCTCGCGCGACACACGAGGCAGACGGACAGACTTCAGCCCTCACTCGAGACAGGCCGACACACTACTACTAACACTACTAACTACTGCTACTAACAAGTACTACTACTAATAATACTAACAACAACAACTACTACTAATAATAATAACAACAACTACTACTACTACAAATAACTACTACTACTACTACTACTATCAACTACTACTACTACAACTACAACTACTAACAACAACTACTACTACTTACTACTACTAACTACTACACTAACAACTACTACTACTAACAACAACTACTACTACTAACAACAACAACTACTACTACTAACAACAGCTACTACTCCTAACAACACACCACGAGCGACTACTCAGTCGGCCTCCCATCGACTGACTCTCGGCTCTTTTCACCCAAGAGATCAAAGCGCCAAGACGGTGTCCCTCCTGCAGCGTCTTGCTAGACTTCAACGCCTCTCCGCCTCCGCCTCCGCCTCCTCCGCCCGCCATACCCCAGTACCCGCGCGTTCAACAGGCCGACTGAGCGAAGTCTCCATCAGGGCGGAGAAATGTATCTGGTGAGCAGAAAGAAACAAGAAAAAGTCTAAATGAAGAATCGCACAACTGAAGTCCATCGTGTGTCCGCGCCATTGGCATTGTCGCAGAGTTGCTGACTAACGTCTGTCCAGCACTTAGGCACACGCGCGGCGGCCCGGCGCTCGGCGTGGGCGGGGTGTGAATGAGTGGGTGTGAGTATGTGCGTGTGTGAATGAGTGAGTGTGTGTGTGTGTGTGTGTGTGTGTGTGTGTGTGTGTGTGTGTGTGTGTGTGTGTGTGTGTGTGAAAGAGAGAGAGAGAGAGAGAGAGAGAGAGAGAGAGAGAGAGAGAGAGAGAGAGATAATAATAATGATGAAAATGATGATAATGATAATGAAAATGATACTAATGGCAATAATGATAATAATGATGATGATAAAAGTGAAATAATAATAATGATAATGATAGTGAAAATAATAGTAATGATATTGGTACTGATAATAATAAAAATTATAATAATAATGATAATAATGATAATGATAATAGTAACAATAATAATGATAATAATAGTAATAGTAATAAGAATAATGCTAATGCTAATGAATAACAATCATAGTAATCATAATAATAATAATCATAATAATAATAGTAATAATAATAATGATAACAGAGAGAGAGAGAGAGAGAGAGAGAGAGAGAGAGAGAGAGAGAGAGAGAGAGAGAGAGAGAGAGAGAGAGAGAGAGAAGAGAGAGAAAGAGAGAGGGAGAGATAGATAGATAGATAGATAGAGAGAGAGACAAAGAGAGAGAGAGAGCAGAGAGGGAGCAGGAGAGGAGAGGGAGAGAGAGAGAGAGAGAGAGAGAGAGAGAGAGAGAGAGAGAGAGAGAGAGAGAGAGAGAGAGAGAGAGAGAGAGAGAGAGAGAGAGTGGGGGGAGGGTAGATAGATAGATGTATAGATAGATATATAGATAGATAGAGAGATAAATAGATAGACAGATAGATAGATAAAGAGAGAGGAAAAAAGATAAATAGAGAGAGAAAGACGGAGTGAGGGAGGGTTTGAGGGAGGGAGGGAGAGAGATAGAGACAGAAAGAAAGGAAGAGATTGAGTGAGTGAGAGAGAGAGAGAGAGAGAGCCTTTACTATCTACCCAAAGATTATCTTGTACCGTCCGTTCGGCGCCCATCGCCATCTCCCGCTGTTCATTGCCATAAAGCGGTTACTCCCTCTTATCTCTCTCCCGAGCTTTCGTGCCTAAAGCACGGGTAAAAAAAAAAAAAAAAAAATAATGGCACGTGCCGACACCTAGTCAGAGAATTGGCAGGCCAAACCTTCCAGGTTATAAACCTGTATTGTGGTCTGTCTGTGGCAAGAGAATCAAGGCAGAGGCAAACAATTATAAAAGTTGCATACAGGTAAACTGTCTTAATCTTTGCCATTTAGTTTGCCTCAACGGCAATCCTGCTTGCAACCGTGAGCAAACAGGTGAATTAAGAATATCGAATGGCATAGATGAGCCAGTCACTTTCCTCCAGCTAATTAATCCTGCTGAATCCAACGATCAGCACTTTCAGGTGGCCCAAGAGGAAGAGGACAACGATCTTTCCACTTTCTCACAGAGGGAAATCGCACAACTCTTGGGAAATCTACCAGAAGAGCTGGTCGCCGCCAAAGCCCAGCTCTCGTGCTTCAAATCAATCATCGACGGACGAAGCGAAACGCGTAGTACTCTTGTCGATGCCATTGCTGTCATTGACCGTTTGGTGGTCACACAGATAAGCTCGGACCAGGTACAGCAACGATCGATTGCCTGCTCAGCCCGTCCGAATAAAATCGACCAGGACTGGGATAAGAAAGTAGACGAAAACGAGCTGTGTATATGGTGGGCATCTGAACAAGCTAAAAAATTGAAAAGTGCCACTCCAGAGCAGGCCCAACAGGAAAACAGAAAAAATCTGGCAGGAACGGCTTTTTCACCCCAAGGCCAAGATCTCTGCACGAGTATAACTGCACGGGTTTACCAAACCCATCCAACAACCTTTATACCTACAAAGAATAAGAGACGACCGAACCACCAAGCTCCTTTGCGTCGGCGGCCACAGACGCAAAATCAAGGGAACTCAAGTGGTGCACACCACCGCACTTCTACAAACCCTTATCCAGCACAGAATAAGTGCCACGTGTGCAATCGCAAGGATTTCCTTAAACAAAAGCATTGCAATTGCTGTAAAACGAAATTCCACACAGAAGAAAACTGTCGAGAAAGAGTTGCTGACCAACGCCAGAAAGACCCCAACCGCTGCAATCGGGCAGGAAAGCCTCTCAACACTGAAATCTGCGTTAACTCTCCGGCGGGTCACTCACAGCTGGGAAGTCACCAATTCCGTATATCATACACCACAAAACCTAACCTTCCCTTTGGTTAAACTCCGCAATTTCACTTTGCTCAAAGTGTCCCCCAGCCAGGAGGATTCAGCAGACCAGCGCCTTCCTAATGAAATCCCTATAATTTCAGCTAATTTGAGAGGATTCCACACTAATGTTGGGGAACTGACACATCAGTTTGTCAACAAGAAGAAGGCTGACATTGTCTTTACTGTGGAAACCTTTCTTGATGAGAAAGTCCCCTGCAACTATGCAAGGATCCCAGAGTATTCAAATTGGATACGAAAAGACAGCTATACGCAGGGTGGAGGTATACCTCTTTGCCACAAATTAGATCTCCAACTTCAAATAACTGAGTTCTCCCTGCCTGATGGAATAGAGTTGTTACTCTTCAAATTTGTGGACAACAACGAAATATTGTTGTTGCGGGTATTACAGGCCACCATCACAAGGAACTCCTTTATTGGATTTCCTAAAGCAAAAGTTGGACCACCCAATAGCAACCTACAACTGCCATCACATTGTATTATTTGGCGACCTTAACCAACACAAAGTTAAAGCCACCTTCGACGAAAGCATGGCAGTCTACAATCTTCAGAACTTCGTCGATTTTCCAACTTATCGTCCTGGTTCGTCATTGGATCTAGTCGTCACTGACTTGCCTCCCCATATAGATAAGTGCGCTCCTCTCGGTTACGTTGGAATCTCAGAGTATGAGGCTGTTTTAACAAAGAAAAAATTAAGAACACAGGGCGGATGTGAACGCACGAATTTTATGGAAATGGGAGAGGGCGAACTGGTCAAGCTATGTACTGCTTACAATGGAAGGACATACAGCAGGGGGATGTAGATGAACAAGTAAATTCCTTTACCTCATCTCTACTGAAGTTGCAAGATCGCTTCGTACCACGCATCATACACCTGTCAAAACCATCTGATCAGCCATAGTTTGGTTCACTGTGTAAACGTGCTTCAGATAACAAATACTAAGCATGGATTCGGTACAAAAAAATCCTACAGCTAGAAACAAATATCGCCATCCGGCTGTACACCACATGCAATGCACACAAACATGGACCATCCAGCAATAGTACGAAAAGGAAATTAAAAGGACAAGTAGGGAGTACGTTGTGGTGAAATACCGTGAAGGAAAACGAGGAAACACAAGGGAAGACACTATTACTCCTCTAATAATACACTGGAATAACAGTGACAAACATACAAGAAAGGCAAAGGCTCTAGCAAAACACTTTTCTAACAAAATGGGTTTCAAATCCTCAACTAAAATCACCTACACTGCCTGCCCTATGTCATGAAAAACTCGGCAACATTACAACCAACAAACATGAGGGGGAGAAACTCCTATGCAATGGATATGCCAAGAAAGGAACAAAACCTGGTGGCATTAGTCCTCGGTTCTCCAGAGGTGCGCTAAGGAGTTCTCATATCCTCTCGCCATAATCTTCATAGTCTAGCAGGTGGCCACAGTTATGGAAACAATGTATGCCGTCCCTGTTTTCAACAAGGGAGACAAATTATGGCTGAAAAATCACCGACCAATATATTTACTGTCAATCACCAGTAAAATACTTTAGAGAGTAATTGCCTCTCGCCTAATGGAGCACCTTAACAATAATCATCTGTTATCAAACCAGCAGTACAGGCTCCGTAAAAATCGTTCTGCTGCCGAATTGCAGCTACTGATAACAGCTGATTGGGCAGCTGCACTAGATCGAGGCCACCGCACTTGCGCTCTTGCTCTCGACATTGAAAGAGCATTCGACAGGGTTTGGCATCTCGGCTTACTTGAAAAATTGAAATGCTACGGCGTCGAAAGCAATCTCTTGGAGCTACTAAAGCGCTATCTACACGGCACAGAAGAAAGTCGTACTCAATGGTAAACATTGCCTTCTACAATATGCAGGCTGGCGTCCCTCAAGGTAGCATAGTAGGCCCCCTGATATGGAACATCTTCCTAAATGACCTCCTCCAACTCATACCTGAAGCCAAAGCCTTTACAGATGGTGGCTCCGTCTCCATCATACACGAGGCCACCCAGCAAGATAACGCCATAGCAAGGCTAAATGAAATACTTGCACAAATATCAGACTGGGGGATGCAGAGGCAGGTCTCCTTTGCCGAAAACAAAACCCAGCTCATGGTTATCGAAAGATCCGAAAGTGACCCAAGTTAACTTTAATTGAAACCCAATACGTCCACGACAGGAAATCGCAATACTGGAAACCGTCTTCGAGGAAAAGCTGAGCTTCAGGAGCCACATCGAGAGTCTTGCAAGAAGAGCTTCGCAGAAACTCTCATCCTTCAGGAGGATCAGTTGGCTGTTTGATGACAAAGGAAAGGAGCTCCTTTACAAGGCCCAAATTCGATCGACACTGGAATATTCCGGTCTTTCCTGTGGAGCAGCACATACCACACGACTCAGTTTTCTTGACATAATATAAAAAAGAGCGAAGAGGATCATCAAAGATAGGACATCAGACCTCCCACTGAACCTAGACAGTTTTTACCACCTGAGAGACGTACCTGGCTTGACGATGATGAATCATATTCATCGCCAAGAAGCCCCTCACTTGCAACCAGTGAGACCGCCAGGAAAGCGAGCTGTGCGCACCACAAGAAGAGTGGAACAAGCACCTGCAGTACTGGAGGAGCCTCGTTGTTGTACAGCACTACCAGCGACAGTTTCTCTTTAGATACGCAAAGATTTGGAATTTCATCGTATTTTTGATGTTGAAGCTTACTCCTTACAAAGAGAGAGAGAGAGAGAGAGAGAGAGAGAGAGAGAGAGAGAGAGAGAGAGAGAGAGAGAGAGAGAGAGAGAGAGAGAGAGAGAAGAAAGAAAGAAAGAAAGAAAGAAGAGAGAGAAAGAGAGAGAGAGAGAGAGAGAGAGAGAGAGAGAGAGAGAGAGAGGAGAGAGAGAGAGAGAGAGAGAGAGAGAGAGAGAGAGAGAGAGAGAGAGAGAGAGAGAGAGAGAGAGAGAGAGAGAGATAGAGAGATAGAGATAGAGATAGAGATAGAGATAGATAGATAGATAGATAGAGAGAGAGAGAGAGAGAGAGAGAGAGAGAGAGAGAGAAGGAGAGAGAGAGAGAGAGAGAGAGAGAGAGAGACGAGGAAACAAGAGAGGGAAGCTGCCTCCCTTCCTCTGCAGCGGATAAAGGTCACCATCCAGATATATATCTTCGCTGAGATTTTGCTATTCTCTATTTTCCTCTCCCTGTCTCTTTATATCCGCCATTTTTTCTTTGCCTTTGTTTGACTGTCTGTCTCCCTCCTTCCCTTCTCTCTTTTCCTATACCCCCTCCTTCCTTCTCTCTTTTCTATACCCCCCCTCCTTCCCTTCTCTCTTTTCCTATACCCCCCTCCTCTCTTTCTCTATTCCTTCTCTCTCTCTCTCTCCCCTCCTCCTCCTTCCCCCCCCCCTCTCTCTCTCTCTCTCCTCTCTCCCACCATCCTTCCTTTTTTCTCTCTCCCCCTCCCTCCTTCTCTCTCTCTTTCCCTCTCTTCTTTCTCTCACCCTCTCTCTCTCTCTGTCTGCCCCCCCCCCCATTCTTTGCTATTTCCCTCCCTCTCTCCTCTCGTTATTCACTTGCCTTGACAATACATTTATGAGTGAAAACCCATTTGTTTTTGTCACAGATTCGACTTAGAGAAGGAATTTATATAATGGCGGTAAGAAAAAGGCGGGTTAATGCAACACAAAGACCGCCGAAAATAAGAGAAAACGAGAATAAATACGAAAGAAAACGAGGAAAAAACAAACAAAGAGACGAATCAACACAGTGAATCGGAAGAGGGAAATGACAGTAATGGTAATAATAAAAAAGTGAGAGAATGATAAGAATGATGTGAATATTTAAACCACGATTCTTCCCCTCTCCGTCTCCTCCAAAATTCGCTTTTGT
The DNA here is from genome assembly GCF_003789085.1 of Penaeus vannamei. Lineage (NCBI taxonomy): Eukaryota > Metazoa > Arthropoda > Malacostraca > Decapoda > Penaeidae > Penaeus > Penaeus vannamei. The sequence goes on along the minus strand of NW_020872743.1, from coordinate 426,813 downwards.
TGACTCCACTTTTGGCGAGAAAGTCAAGGGAAACAGGGCTGGTCGCGCGACTTTCTGTGCCGATCCAACGTATGGGACTATTCTCCTTCGTAAAACGCACATTTCACTTCTTTTCCCTTTCTACAAGGAGAAAAAGAGAAAGTAAAAAAGAAACAAAAGAAAGTAGAGAAATTATGAAAGAAAAGTAAGGAAGAGAGACAGAAACCAAAGAAAATGGGAAAAAGAGAAAGTAAAGTAACAAAAGAAAGAAGAAAAATAAAAGTAAAGATGAGAGTCGGAAACAAACAAACAAACAAACAACAACAAAAATGGGAAAAGAGAAAGTAAAAAAAAAAAAAGAAAAAAGAGAAGTTATGAAATAAAAGTAAAGAAAAGAGACAGAAACAAAAGAAAACGGAAAGAAAGAGAGAAAGTAAAAAGAAAAAAGAGAAATTATGAAATAAAAGTAAAGAGGAGCGACGGAAACAAAAGAAAACGGGGAAGAGGGAGAAGGGAGTATTCCTGCGGGAAATTCCACCCAATACATACGAGGTTTTGACTGTTGTACCTTTTCCTGGCGCCGCGAAGGGGTTGGGGAGGGGGCGGGGGGGGGGGGGGGCGCTCCATCGCTCACTCGCAAGAAGTCCAGTCGAGTCACTCCCCCTCATAAACTCAGACTCTAAAATGTCATATGAGGAAAAGAAAAAGAAAGAGAGAGAGAGAGAGAGAGAGAGAGAGAGAGAGAGAGAGAGAGAGAGAGAGAGAGAGAGAGAGAGAGAGAGAGAGAGAGAGAGAGAGAGAGAGAGGTAGATAGATAGATAGATAGATAGATAGAGAGAGAGAGAATGTATATAAAAAGAAAGAAAAAAAGTAAAAAAATAAACGGTTGTTAATATGAATTACGCTCAGCCGGTTATTACGAACGTCAGGCAGAGGAGACGAAAATAATCGCTCGAAGACCGCGTCGCCATCAACATTTTCTCTCGTGCGGTGCAGGGTCGGATGCCGCAGTGGCACACTCAGGTTCACGCGCGCCGGGGACTTGGCAGGGGCTCGCTCGGGCTCTCACTCGCTCTCACTCGCACTCTCCCTCCCGGGCTCTCACTCGGACTCTCTTACTCCCACTCTCTCTCTCTCCCTCGCATACTCTCACTCTCACTCTTTCCTTCGCACTCTCTCCCTCACTCTCACTCTCTCCCGGGCTCTCACTCGGACTCTCTTACTCCCACTCTCTCTCTCCCTCGCTCTCACTAGCTTTCCCTCGCATACTCTCACTCTCTCTCTTTCCTTCGCACGTATTCGCACTCTCTCCCTCACTCTCACTCCCACCCTCTCTCCCTCGCTCTCTCTCGGACTCTTTTACTCCCACCCTCTCTCCCTGGACTCTCTTACTGGCTATCACTAGCTTTTCTTGCACTCTCTCTCTTTCCTTCGCACTTATTCGCACTCTCTCCCTCACTCTTGCTAGCCTTCCCTCGCATTCTCTCACTCTCACTCCTTCCGCTCACTCTCTCCCTCACGCTCTCCCTCTCTCACTCGGCTCTTACTCGCTCTCTCTCTCCCTCTTCTCTCACACTCGCTCTCACGCACTTTGACTTGTGCTCTCTCTCTCATTTTGGCTGTCTGGCTGCCTGTCTGTCTGTCGCTGTCACACATTCATCTTCTGCCTTTCTGTCTGTCGGTCTGTTTCTCTCTCTCTCTCTCTTGCCTCTGTCTCTTTCTGCCTCTTACTCTCAGAGCTACTCTCTCACTCTTCATCCTTATCTCTTCCTCTCTCTCTCTGTCTATCTCTTTTTATTTCTCTCTGTCAATCCTTCCCTCTCTCCTTCCCCCTCTTTCTTTGTCTGTTTGTCTGTCTGTCTCTCCTTCCCTGTGTCCTTGCCCCCCCCCCTCTCCTTTTCTCTCATTCACCCACTCCTCTTGCTCTCTCTCTCACTCATTTCTCTCCCTCTCTCTCTCTCTCTCTCTCTCTCTCTCTCTCTCTCTCTCTCTCTCTCTCTCTCTCTCTCTCTCTCTCTTCTCTCACACACACACACACATCCCTGTCTCCCCCGCCCTCTGTCTCTCTTTCCCATTCATACTTGCCCAAACCCGTCCATGCGCACATACACCTTGTTTCAGCCAGCAGTACACGGGGCAGGGGAATGCGGCGCTGACAGTTTCGGGGGAAATACCCGCACTTGGCAGGGAACGCGGCAATACGTTACCCCGATCGCCAGGGGGATTCAGGAATATCCACCTTCCTGCGCTACCGATGGCAGGGGGTTTAGGGGGTTGCGTAGGAGAGAGGGAAAGGGGGGGGGGGAATTCTGACGCGACAGGGGAATGGCAGGGGGAAATATTACGGGCGAAGAACGGGTTTTACCAGGGAGAGTTCTGGGGAATATCACGACAAAGGTTTGGAATAGCTCTGTAAATGCCATGGTGGACGGGGGAAATATCCCGGTTTTAGGGGAAGTTTTTACGACGTCCAGGGGAATGCTGACGTGGACAGAGGGATGATAGAAAAGAAAGAGAAAAAAGGGAAAAAATGATAAACATATAAGGATCTTTTTCAGTGAATGGAAAAAAATCAATAAATAAATCGCATACGTAAAATGATGATAATGATGAAAATAACAGTAATAAGAAAATAATAATCGTAATGATAAAGATGATACTAAAGAGAATGATAACATCAACAGAAGCAGCAACAACAACAAAAATGATGCTAATAATAAGTTATAACAAATACAATACTGATAATAATGATAATGGCAATAATGTTAGTAGTTGTAATGATAATGTTAAGGATGAGCAATAATAATACTAATGATAATAACAATGATAATAATGATAGTACTGAGGTAATAATAATAATAACGATACTAATGATAGGATGAGAATAAAAGTACTACCAATGATGACAGCCAAACAATGATAATGATAAAGCTAGTGATAATTGTGACAACAATAAGAATTAAAACATTAATAATGATAGTAATCATAATTATGATAAAAACAAAAATGATAGTGATAATAATAAATACAATAATGACAGTGATAATGATAACAATAATATTGATAATAAAAATGATGACAATGATAATGATAATAATAATAATAGAAACAACCACAGCAACAACAATATTGATAATGATAATAACAATAATAGTAATAATGCTAATAATGATAATGATAATGATAATAATAATAATAATGATAATGATAATAATAATAATAATAATAATAATAATAATAATAATAATAATAATAATACAATAATAATAGTAATATTAATAATGATAATAATGATAATAGCAATGATAATAACAATAATGTTAATAGTGATAATAACAACGATGATGATGATAATAATAATAATAATAATAATAATAATAATAATAATAATAATAATAATAATAATAATAATAAATAATATAATAATATAATAATAATAATAAATTAATAATATGCAATATCAATAATGATAATAATAATGATGATGATAATATTAATAGTAATATCAATGATAATGATAACAATAATGATAATAGTAACGACAGTAACAGCAGCAACAACAACATTAATGATAGTGATGATAACAACAACAAAAACAATAACAATAATGGTAACAACAATAATTGCACAAAATAGTATACAAATAAAAACATTAACAATTATGACAACAACAACAACAATAATAATAATGAAAAAAGTAAAATTGTAATGATAATAATCATCATAATGATATCAATAGTAATGAAGAGAATTAAAACAATAAAAAATGATAATGGTAATAATAATCATGAGAGTAATAACAATAATGATATTAATGATAATCATGATAAGAATAATGAAAACAGCACTAACAATAATAAGGGTAATAATAATAATAATAATGATAGTAATGATAATAATGATAATAATAATAATAATAATAATAATAATAATAATAATAATAATAATAATAATAATAATTAATAACAATAACAACAACAACAACAAACAACAACAACAATAATATAATAATAATAATAATAATAATGATAATAATAATAATAACAATCATAATAATTATAATGGACATAATAATAATAATTGTAATGAATATAGTAATAATAACAGCAATAATAATAATGATAATAATAATGATGATATTCATGGAAATAAGGATAATAACTATAATAATAACCATAGTAATGATAACAATAACAATAATGATGTTAATGCTAATAAGAAATAATGTTAATGATAATTATAACCAATTAGAATAGTGATGACAATAATTACCATAATAATGGATAATGATAATAACAATAGTAATAATAAAAATCAAAATAATGGCAACAATTATGATAGTGATTATGCTTATAATAATGATAATAGTGATAATGATAACAGCAATAATAATAATAATAATAATAATAATAATAATAATAATAATAATAATAATAATAATAATAATAATAATAATGGAAATAATAATGATAATAATAATAATGATATCAATTCATACAAACATCCATATACATACGGACAGGCATACAAAGCCACACGCAAACATACAAACGTCAAGTGCATGGTTTGCATGCCTGTTTACATTTGCATCTATTTACAACGCAGTGACTCATTTTACGTTCCATCTCGCCACCATCTGCACTGCATGCATCGCGCTCTCTGACCCCGCTCTCTCTAATTCATGGCAAAGTAAAGGAAAACACGGAAGGGAGAAAGGGGAAAAGGACGATTATAAATAAAGAACAAACGTAATTGAAATCCATCGAGAGAAAACAAAGAAAGAGTGAATAATTGGTTGCTATTTCCCTATTCCGTTTCACCAAAAGGTTTTAGTCCAGCGGCGAAAACAAAGACGACCAAATGGATGGCGACATACGGCAACTGCGAGTGCTAAATCTCGAACTATTTTTTTCTTTCTTTCTTTTTAACGGGTGAATGAATCCATGAGGATAATGGATAAATGTCCAGAATTTACGATGAATCTTTGAACGTTGTGGGAAGCGAGTAAATGTAATCTGAGGGAGAAACGTTGATGTTTTTCTTGACGAACTACAACAACGATGAATCTCAGTGACAAGCAAAGATAACAAGAACATCGTACTCGTAAGACGAGTATCGTAAGGTCATTGTCCAAGAACATGAATGTCTAGATGATGCGGAGGAGGAGGAGGAGGAGGAAAAGGAAGAGGAGGAAAAGGAGGAGGAGGACAGGAGGAAAAGGAGGAGGAGGAGAAGAGGAGGAGGAGGAGAAGAAAAGCAAAAGGAAAGAATAAGAATAAGAGGAGGAGTCATGTCCAAGAACATGAATATCTAGATGATGCGAAGGAGGAGGAGGAGGAGGAGCAGGAGGATGAAAGGAAGAGGAGGAAAAGGAGGAGGAGGAGGAGAAGAACAAAAGGAAGAATAAGAATAAGAGGAGGAGGAGGTCATTGTCCAAGAACATGAATGTCTAGATGATGCGAAGGAGGAGGAGGAGCAGGAGGAGCAGGAGGATGAAAAGGAAGAGGAGGAAAAGGAGGAGAAGAACAAAAGGAAGAATAAGAATAAGGAGGAGGAGGTCATTGTCCAAGAACATGAATGTCTAGATGATGCGAAGGAGGAGGAGGAGGAGGAGGAGCAAGAGATGAAGGAGAGAGGAAAAGGAGGAGGAGCAGGATGAGGAAAAGGAGGAGAAGGAGGAGAAGAACAAAAGGTAGAACAAGAATAAGAGGAGGAGGAGGTCATTGCCCAAGAACATGAATGTCTAGATGATGCGGGGAGGAGGAGGAGCAGAAGAGAGGAGGAGGAGGAGGAGGAGAAGGAGGAGGAGGAAAAGGAGGAGGAGAAGAAGAAGAAGAGGAGGAGGAGGTCATTGTCCAAGAACATGGATGTCTAGATGATGCGAAGGAGGAGGAGGAGGAGGAGAAGAAGAAGAAGGAGGAGGAAGAGGAAGAGAGGAGGGGAAGAGGAGGAGGAGGAGGAAGAAGAGGAAGAGGCGGAGGAGGAGGAGGAGGAGAAGAAGAAGAAGAGGAGGAGGTCATTGTTCAAGAACATGAATGTCCAGATGATGGGGAGGAGGAAGAGGAAGAAGAGGGGAAGGAGGAGGAGGAGGAGGAGAAGGAGGAGGAGAAGGAAGAAGAGGGAGCTGAGGAAAAGAAAAAGGAGTATTAGGAGGAGAAGAAAGAGGAGGAGGAGGAGGAGAAGAAGGAGAGTGAGGAAGAAGAGGAGGAGAAGGAGGAAGAGGAGGAGAGGAAAAGAGGAGGATGCAAGGGAAGGAAAAGAGAGGAGGAGGAGTAAGAGGAGTAAAGGTGGTGTTAGGAGGAACGATAATGATGAAAATAATAAAAACAATAATAACGATTTGATGAAAGATGAAAGTAGATGATGATGAGGAAGCAGAAGGAGAGAGAAGAAAAAAAAAGGAGGAAGGCGTGTTGGAAGAGGCGAACGAGTGGGAGAGAGAGAGAGAGAGAGAGAGAGAGAGAGAGAGAGAGAGAGAGAGAGAGAGAGAGAGAGAGAGAGAGAGAGAGAGAGAGAGAGAGAATGACGGGATGGCGGGAGAAGAATGCGAAGGAGAAATGGAAGGAGAGAAAGTGAAGATGAAAATGCAATAGACAGTAGGAGATGAAGAAGGAGAAAGATAGACGAGAGAAAAGAGAAAGCAGTGAAGAGGAGAGAGCAGTTGAAAGGAAGAGACCAACGTGTTGAGCTTTCCTCCCGCGCTGCTTGGAGGCGTAAGTTGCTAGGCGAATGCAAAAGTTCATATGTTTTCAAGCGACTTCAACAGACCGTGTGACGCCACCCGCGTTTCTCCCGCTTTTCCGCTTTCACACTCACCCTTTTCGTTATCTGTTTCCTTCTCATCTCCACAGACCTTATCTGATTTTTGTTTTTTATGTCTCGCCTTTATCGCTTTACCAACATATCTCCCTTAATACCTACAGAGGCTTCCCGTTATATAAGTGTTTACTGAAGTGTCCGTTCGCTCTAACGCGCAAGTCGACTGTGGACTCTGAGCCAGTGACTCCCTTCTTGTTGCAAGTGCTTTCAAGTCTATTAATATTCTCTTTTCAAATAAACATTTATATTTCAACCGTCAAATCGACTATAAATAAAGGGGTGGGCGAGCTAAAGAGTGTTTGTTTATTTGTTTACCTGTTTACATTTTCATTTGCGTTTTTATTTTGTACGGACTGTGTAGATTCTGAGGGCTGTGCAAGAGAGAGAGAGAGAGAGAGAGAGAGAGAGAGAGAGAGAGAGAGAGAGAGAGAGGAGAGGAGAGAGAGAGAGAGAGAGAGAGAAGAGAGAGAGAGAGAGAGAGAGAGAGAGAGAGAGAGAGAGGAGAGAGAGAGAGAGAGAGAGAGAGGAGAGAGAGAGAGAGAGAGAGAGAGAGAGAGAGAGAGAGAGAGAGAGAGAGAGAGAGAGATAGATAGACAGACAGATAGATAGATGGATAGATAGAGAGAGAGATAAAGAGAAAGAGAGAGCGAAAAGAATGTAGAAGACAGACAGACAGATGGATAGATAGATAGATAGATAGATAGATAGATAGAGAGAGAGAGAGTAGGAGAGAATACGAAAAAGACTGATTTCAGTTTTGTCTAGGATCTGAGTATGTCGCCGATGAAAAGAATAATGACAACGATAAGAATCACAGCAGTGATACTGATAATAACAAAAATAATAATAATGATAAGAAAAATGATGATAAAAATAATAGTAATAAGAAAAAAATAATAATGATAAAAATAAATGGTAATAGACAAAATTAATGACAATAGTAGTAGTAATGGCAATGGCAAGAACAAGAACAACATACAGCAACAATTATAATGCTAATAACAATAATAGTAATAATGATAATAAAGTTCGTGATACGAATCCTTTTATCGACACGAATACTAAAATTAATACAAATGCGATTAATAACAACATTGATAATAATCACCCTAGCAATGATGGCAATACTAATAATGATGAGAACAACAATAATGAAGATAAAAGTCGTGATTCCAATATCATAAAATCGTAATGATAATACTAATAATAAAAATACTACTAATAATGAGAACAACAATAATGAAGATAAAAGTCGTGACCCCAGTGCTATAAAATCCATTGCAAATTTCCCTTCCTTGCATATTCCCGGCGGCGTCTCTCTCCTCCCAGGACAGACTCGAGCAGACGCCCCAAGTGATTCATTCGAGGATGGGAAAGGCCAGATCGGTAGCAACTCGAGGATGGGAAAGGCCAGATCGGTAGCAACTCGAGGATGGGAAAGGCCAGATCAGTAGCAACTCAAGGATGGGAAAGGCCAGATCGGTAGCAACTCGAGGATGGGAAAGGCCAGATCAGTAGCAACTCGAGGATGGGAAAGGCCAGATCGGTAGGAGGATGGGAAAGGCCAGATCAGTAGCAACTCGAGGATGGGGCCAGATCAGTAGCAAGGATGGAAAGGCCAGATCGGTAGCAACTCAAGGATGGGAAAGGCCAGATCAGTAGCAACTCGAGGATGGGAAAGGCCAGATCAGTAGTCGAGGGAAAGGCCAGATCGGCAACTCAAGGATGGGAAAGGCCAGATCAGTAGCAACTCGAGGATGGGAAGGCCAGATCTAGCAACTCGAGGATGGCCAGATCGGTAGCAACTCAAGGATGGGAAAGGCCAGATCAGTAGCAACTCGAGGATGGGAAAGGCCAATCAGTAGCAACTCGAGGATGGGAAAGGCCAGATCAGTAGCAACTCAAGGATGGGAAAGGCCAGATCAGTAGCAACTCGAGGATGGGAAAGGCCAGATCAGTAGCAACTCGAGGATGGAAAGGCCAGATCAGTAGCAACTCGAGATGGGGAAAGGCCAGATCGGTAGCAACTCGAGGATGGGAAAGGCCAGATCAGTAGCAACTCAAGGATGGAAAGGCCAGATCAGTAGCAACTCGAGGATGGGAAAGGCCAGATCAGTAGCAACTCGAGGATGGGAAAGGCCAGATCAGTAGCAACTCGAGGATGTAAAGGCCAATCCAGTAAGGCAAACTCGAGATGGAAGAGGCCAGATCAGTTGCAAACTTCGGAGGATGGGACAAGGCCAGATCCAGTAGCAAACTCGCGATGGGAAAGCGGTCAGTACCGGGCGCAACCACTCAAACGCGTATACGGACAGAGGGTTCAGATTCAGTAGCTAAACTCACAAGGATGAGCGTTAAAGCAGATCAGTTCAAGGCAAACTCGAGGATTGGGAAAAGGCCAGATCAGTGATGAATAAACTCGCAGGATGGTGCATAAGGCTAAGAAATCGGTAGCAACTCTAGGATGCGCGATTCCACGGCCATTTGGATTGGAGTACGCAAACTCCTGATGGGCATGGCGAAAGGCCAGAGATCGAGTAGCAAACTCAAGGATGTGGTAAGGCACAGTAATCAGTAGCAACTGCGAGGTTTATGAGAAAGGCCAGGATCGAAAGATAGTAACTCAGATTGATGGGAAAAGACCAGATCGAAGGCATAGTACTTGAGGATGGGGAGGCCAGATCGGTATTGACCTCCGAGGATGGAAAGGACCAGATCATAGGCAACTCGAGGATGGAATATGGCCAGACCGGTTAGCAACTCAAGATGGAAAAGGCCAGAATCAGATAGCAACTCGAGGCTATGGAAGAAAAGGCCAGATCATTAGCACTCGAGGATGGAAGCACAGCACGTACGTAGCACTCGGAGAATGCGATAGGCCAGATTTAAGTAAACACAACAGGATCGGTAAGGGAGACATCATATATCAACTCAAAGTGGCCGAATAAGCCAGAATCCCGAGCAAACTCGAGGATGAGGAATAGCGAAATCGAGCAACTCGGGACCGGATGGGGAAAGGCCAAGTAACCCACTTCACCAGGTGGTAGGCCAATCGAGGCATGGGAAAGGCCGAAATTTTCAACTAGCAATTCTCGAGGTTTTTTATAAATGTGAAGAGAAGAGACTGAGAATCTATGGTAGTATTACCCTCGATGAGGTAAAGGACTTAGATGTCTTAGTATCAACTCAAGGTGGGTAAAATAGGCACCACGTATCACGATAGACCAAACTCGACCGGATGGCAAGAAACGACAATAGATAACTAAGTTAGCTAAACCTCTCACACGAGAATGAAGAACACAAAGCCAGATCAGCTAGCAATCTCCGGGATGCGGTTACAAAAGCCACCACAGATTAATACAGTACCAAGGACTCGAGGATGGTAAAGGCTTCAGTGATCAAGTTAGACAAGCGTCGAGTGATTGTGAAGAAGAACCTAGCATCGTAAGCAACTCAAGGATGGGAAGAAAAGGTCCAAATCAGTATGCAACTTCAAGGATGAGGAAAGCGCCAGATTCCAGTGCAACTCGAGCTATGCCGGAAAGGCCAGCATTCGTAGCAAACAATCGAGGATGCGGAAAGGGCAGATCAGTAGCAACTCGAGGATGCGCGAAAGGGCAGAATTTTCAAAGTATCAAACTCAGCAGGAATGGGAAAGCCAGATCAGTAGTCAACTCGGCAGGATGAAAGGCCTAGATTCGTAGCAATCCCCTAGGATGGGAAAGGCAGATTCAAGCTAGGTCAACTCGAGGCAGCTGAGAAACAGAGCACACGCTAATCAGTAGCAACTCTAGCGATGGGAAAGCGCCAGATAAACGGTAGCACTCAAGGATGGAGAAAGGCCAGAGTCAGTAAGCAAACAATCAACTGAGGAAATGGGAAAGGCCATCATCAGTCAAACCTCGCAGGATGTGAAATGAGGCCACCCGTCAAAGTTAGCAATCAAGGATGGGCGAAAGGCTCAAGATCAAGTCAGCAACTCTGAGGATGGGAAAGGCTAGATCAGTTAGACAAACTCGAGGATGCGGAAAGCTAGATCGGTAGCAACTCAAGGATGGAACCAGGCAGATCATAATAGAATTCTCGGACGGATGGGGATAAGCCAGGGATCGGGTAGACAACAAAATCTAGTTGCATGGACCCAAGGCCAACAGTAGCAACTCGATTGGCATTGCCAAGAAGGCCAGAAATCGTATGCACTCAAGTGGTATAGGGGAATCAGAACCAGATTTCTAGTAGCCAACTCAAATGATGGAAGGCCAGTTATCGAGGTAGCAACTACACAAAGCGGATGAGAAGTGAAATTTCGCCTTAGCATACAGGGGCAAGCAACTCAGATCGTCAGGCGCTAGAAGGCCAGATTTCATAAGAACAACTCGAGATGTGATTGAGAGGGGAAAGGCCAGATCAGTAGCAACTCGAGGATGGAAAGTGGCAAATAGAATCGGTAGCCCAACTCCAAGGATGGAACACTAGAAGACCAGATACCACCGTAGCAAAACTCAAAAGGATGCGGAATAAGGTCAGATCGTAGCGCAACTCAAGATTGGGCGAAAGGCTAGATTAGTAGCAAACTCACAGGATGGCGGGAAATGAGGCCGCACG
>NW_020872743.1:395410-397910 GCF_003789085.1 Penaeus vannamei | reverse complement strand
ACCGAGATCCGTTCCTGCGTCCAGTTCAATCCTCGTTCACACATCTGCCTCCCGGCCCACCCTCGTAGAACCGGCCTAGGTAAAATCCTATTTTTATCACAGATTGCGCCTCTAAGTCATCACTTCATAGGGGTGATATTACCTTATCGATAGGCTGACGTGCTGAGGCACCAATTGTGACGGGGATAGAGCAAAAAGCCTTTTCGCCCTAAGACACTACTGAAATAAGTACCAAATTCGTCTTTAGTCCGGCGAGTGCTGAGTTAGAATATAACGGTAAAGGTAAAATGATCTTTATTTTTTCAGGGCGCACGGACGATTTTTCTTTGCGGTTCGCTCCTCCCCTTCCCTCTAACCAAGTGCTGAGTCTAAAGTTGCTAGAAACTGCTGATTTGATGATGAGCTTGGCTTCTAATTTATTTATAGGTCAGCTCCTGCCTCCCGCTCCTCGCTCGGCGGCGCTCGCTCCTGCCGCCCCCGGCTCTCGCGCTCCGCCAAGGGAAGCCTGGTTTTCACGAATGCCCGCTCTCTTCCCTTCCTCTCTCTCCCCTCCCCTCTCCTCCTTCGCCGCCCCTTTCTCTCTTCCGCGTTTTCCTCCAAACCGCCGCCCATCCCTCTTTCGCCTCCCCTCCCCCTCCCCTCCCCCCTTTCCCGCTGTGAAGAGAATCTGAAGTTAAATGACGTGTTGGGCTGATTTTCTGAGAACTATTCTTACTATTGCATTTATCGCGTCCAAAATGCGAAGGCTATTCTGCAATTAGGAGTACCAAGGTGTGCGCTCGTAGGTAGACTGCATGTCTGCACGAGCGTGCTTGTGCACAGTATTCGTAAGCGCGCGCGCATGTGTGTATATATATGTATGTGTAGATTTGTGTATACGTCTGTATGTGTGTGTGTGCTGTGCATCTGCGCGCGAATGTGTATGATATGCGCGTGTGCATATACCGTGTGTGTGCTTGCTTATATGTGACTGCAACGTGTCCGCATGCACGTAACTGCTTGTGCAGGGTCTGTGTATGCTTATGTCTGTATCTCAACGTTTCTTTGTGAGGAGCCCTAACTGCAGGTTTTTTTCAGGGCGCTTTCAATAACAGTCCTTTTTATATACATAGTTTTTTGCATACCTCATGCCCGTACCCACGTGTCGGTACCCGTGCCTTGCAGGTTTATATGCTACATGCTGCCATGCGAGTGAGGTTCGTACATGTGTAGGATGTACTTACTCACAACACACACACACACACACACACACACACACACACACACACACACACACACACACACACACACACACACACACACACACACACACACACACACACACACACACACACACACACACACACACACACACACACACACACACACACACACCACACATGTACATATATATATATATATATATATATATATATATTCAACACGCACATCACTCCACAACTAGCCTACCATCACACACGAGCGCGTGTAAAAGTAAATGTACAAAAAGAAAAAAATCACACACACACACACACACCTTTTCCACAAATTTTTTCATCTCTCCATTTGAATTTAGTTTCCCTTCATGAAAAAATCTTTAAAATCCCTACTCCCAATTCTTCCTCCTCTCAATTCGCCAAGGAGAGAGCAAAAGATAAATGAAGAAAAGCCGCATATGCAAAGAAAAAAACGAAGAAAAAAGAACCCATACGCCACAGAAAACACACACAAACACACACACTTCTCGCGATCGTAGACTCCAGAATGTATCAATACACAATGCGGGTGAAAGAACTGTGGACTTCAGCTGACTTCCTGATGCTCCGAAGAGAGTCCTGACGAAAGGAAAGGAAAGGTGGAAGGGAAGAAGAAGGAAAAGAAGAAGAAGAGGGAGGGTGACATTAACACACGCATCCACAATCCACCAATAAAGAGCATTTGAGACCAGAAGTTCACCTAAGTCTAGTTTGCAAAGCCGTTTTTGATTCACCTGAACGATCAATTTTGAGGTAAACATACATTATCTTATGCACTTCCTCATCCTGCTGTCTTAATTGTAAGGAGCATTTGAACTAAGACTTATGGAACGTTCTAGTTGTTAGTCCGTTCTTTTTGAGAACAGGTGAGTCAGTGAATTTACCTGTCTGTCTTCTAGAATACGGAGGAGGTGAGACTCATTGCCAAATATTTCTCTATAGCTCTGATCTGTGTCTTCTGCAACGATGAACTATTAAGAAAATGGACATAGCGTTGTGGAAAAAATATTTGGATCAGTTTCCTATTGATCCACTGCTAAGGTTTCAATATGAACGAAGATTTCCAGATTGGTGAGAACTTTAGTTTTCGTTAACCTTTACCTAGGCCATATGTCGAGCAGTTGTGAAATGACGTGTTTCTCTTATTTGAGCGAAATTTTAATTTAAGGAAACTGAGCTTTCGAGATTTGCTCTGGCCCCACATCCTCCAACAGCATCAAGGGGAAGGGAACAGTTGCGGAAAATCGTGTTCCATTTCAGGGTAC
>NW_020872743.1:367910-370410 GCF_003789085.1 Penaeus vannamei | reverse complement strand
GTCTTGTGTAACAGGTCGTGAGCAGGTGGAAACAGGTCTTGAGCAGTTTGTAACAGTCGTGAGCAGGTAACAGGTCTGAGCAGTTGTAACAGGTCATGAGAGTGTAACAGGTCGTGAGCAGTTGTAACAGGTTTGAGCAGGTTGGAACAGGTTCGTGAGCAGTTGTAACAGGTCTTGAGCAGTTGTACAGGTCGTGAGCAGTTGTAACAGTCGTTGACAGGTTGGGTCGTGAGCAGGTGGAACAGGTCGTGAGCAGGTTGGAACAGGTCTGGAGCAGGGTGGACAGTCGTCTGAGCAGTTGTAACAGGTCGTGAGCAGTTGCAAACAGGTCTTGAGCAGTTGAACAGTCGTGAGCAGGTGGAACAGGTCGTGAGCAGTTGAACAGGTCGTGAAGCAAGTGTAACAGGTCGTGAGCAGTGGAAGCAGGGTCTTAGCCAGGTCTGTAACAGGTCGTGCAGGCTGGAACAGGTCTTGAGCAGTGTAACACAGGGTCGTGAGCAGTTGTAACAGGTCGTGAGCAGGTGTAACAGGTCTTGAGCAGTTGTAACAGGTCGTGAGCAGGTGTATCAGGTCTTGAGCAGTTGTAACAGGTCTTGAGCAGTTGTAACAGGTCAGCAGTTTGTAACAGGTCGTGAGCAGTTGTAACAGGTCGTGAGCAGGTGGAACAGGTCTTGAGCAGGTGTAAACAGGTCGTAGCAGCGTTAACAGGTCGTGAGCAGTGTAACAGGTCTTGTGAGCAGTTTAACAGGTCGTTGAGCAAACAGGCGTGAGCCAGGTGGAAAGGTCGTGAGCAGTTGTAACAGGTCGTGAGCAGTTGTAATAGGTCTGAGCAGGTCTGTAACAGGTCTTGAGCAGTAACAGGTCTTGGCAGTTGTAACAGGTTGAGCAGGTTGAGCAGTTGTAACAGGTCTTGAGCAGTTGAACAGGTCTTGAGCAGTTGTAACAGGTCTTGAGCAGTTGTAACAGGTCTTGAGCAGTTGTAACAGTCGTGAGCGTTGTACAACAGTCGTGTAGCAGTTGTAACAGGTCGTGAGCAGTTGTAACAGTCTTTGAGCAGCCGTTGTAACAGGTCGTGAGCAGTTGTAACAGGTCTTGAGCAGGTAGAAAGTCGTGGACAGTTGTAACAGGTCGTGAGCAGTTGTAACAGGTGAGCAGGTGAACAGGTCGTGAGCAGGATGTACAGGTCAGGTGAACAGGTGGAACAGGTCTTGAGCAGTTGTAACAGGTCGTGAGCAGTTGTAACAGGTCTTGAGCAGTTGTAACAGGTCTTGAGCAGTTGTAACAGGTCGTGAGCAGGGTGGAACAGCGGTCGTGAGCAGGTGGAAACAGGTCGTGAACAGGTGGAACAGGTCGTGAGCAGTTGTAACAGGTCTTGAGCAGGTGGAACAGGTCGTGAGCAGTTGTAACAGGTCGTGAGCAGGTGGAACAGGTCTTGAGCAGCCTGTAACAGGTCGTGAGCAGGTGGCAGGTCGTGAGTCCAGGTTGTAAACAAGCAGGTCGTGAGCAGTTGGAACAGGTCTGAGCAGGTGGAACAGGTCGTGAGCAAGTGGAATAGGTCGTGAGCAGTGGAACAGGTCTGAGCAGGTGGAACAGGTCGTGAGCAGTTTAACAGGTCTTGAGCAGGTGTAACAGGTCGTGAGCAGGTGTAACAGGTCGTGAGCAGTTGTAACAGGTCGTGAGCAGTTGTAACAGGTCTTGAGCAGTTGTAACAGGTCGTGAGCAGTTGTAACAGGTCGTGAGCAGTTGTAACAGGTCGTGAGCAGGTGGAACAGGTCTTGAGCAGTTGTAACAGGTCGTGAGCAGGTGGAACAGGTCGTGAGCAGGTGTAGCAGGTCGACCCTCCAAGCTGAGCTAAATTATTAATTGCTGTTGGCTCTGCTGTTGTTGTTGCTGTTGGTTCTGGTGGTGTTGTTATTGGCTCTGGTGTTGTTATTTTAAAGGTGTTTAGCGAATCAACCATGTGGAGCTTGTATAAAGTCTTTGCTGCCATCTGGCCGGCGATCATCCTGTTCTGGAAGGCCAAATGGAATGATCAGAACTGCGGTAATTGCCGAGGGATTACACCACTCAGCATACCAGGTAAGGTGTATTCCGAGATCAGAGATCAGAGGCATCAGAAGCCTTAGCAATCTGGATTTACGTTCGGCAAGTCCACAATACACCAAAGTCCGTCACTGCAAGTCACTGCACAGTACTGGCACGAGTTCGTTCGTAGCCTGCGTGTGGCCCGCATCGACAGCAGGAAGGGAGTCGACTGGGTGTGTCACGAATCCCTCCGAGAGATCCTGAGGCTTCCTACAAGTGTTATTGGATTAATAGCTTGTATGTATACTGGCATACATACACTTTATGTACATATATATATATACACACACCACACATACACACACCACACACACACACACACACACACACACACACACACACACACACACACACACACACACACACATATATATATATATATATATTATATATATATATATATATATATATATAT
>NW_020872743.1:346199-353699 GCF_003789085.1 Penaeus vannamei | reverse complement strand
TTTGTGTGTTTGTTTTGTGTTGTGTGTGTTAGTAGGTTGTTTGTGTTTTTGTTTGTTTGTGTTTTGTTGTGTAGTTTGTTTTTGTGTTTTGTTTGTTTGTGTTGTGTGTGTTAGTAGGTGTGTCTTTGTGTTTTTTGTTTGTTTGTGTGTTTGTGGTGTGTGTAGTAGGTGTGTCTTTGTGTTTTTGTTTGTTTGTGTGTTTGTGTGTGTTAGTAGGTGTGTCTTTGTGTTTTTGTTTGTTTGTGTGTTTGTGTGTGTTAGTAGGTGTGTCTTTGTGTTTTGTTGTTTGTGTGTGGTTAGTAGGTGTTGTCTTTGTGTTTTTGTTTTGTTTGTTTGTTTGTGTGTGTGTAAAGTATGTGTTTTGTTGTTTTTGTTTGTTTGTGTGTGTTAGTAGGTGTGTCTTTTGTGTTTTGTTGTTTGTTTGTGTTGTTAGTAGTTGTCTTTGTGTTTTTTGTTTGTTTGTGTGTTGTTGTGTAGGTGTGTCTTTGTGTTTTTTGTTTGTTTGTTTGTTGTGTGTGTAGTAGGTGTGTCTTTGTGTTTTTGTTTGTTTGTGTGTGTGTTAGTAGGTGTGTCTTTTGTGTTTTTGTTTGTTTGTGTTTGTGTGTGTTAGTAGGTGTGTCTTGTGTTTTGTTTGTTTGTGTGTGTTAGTAGGTGTGTCTTTGTGTTTTTGTTTGTTTGTGTGTTTGTGTGTGTTAGTAGGTGTGTCTTTGTGTTTTTGTTTGTTTGTGTGTGTTAGTAGGTGTGTCTTTGTGTTTTTTGTTTGTTTGTTTGTTTGGTGTGTTAGTAGGTGTGTTCTTTGTGTTTTTTTGTTTGTTTGTGTGTGTTAGTAGGTGTGTCTTTGTGTTTTTGTTTGTTTGTTTGTGTGTGTTAGTAGGTGTGTCTTTGTGTTTTTGTTTGTTTGTTTGTTTGTGTGTGTTAGTAGGTGTGTCTTTGTGTTTTTGTTTGTTTGTGTGTGTTAGTATGTGTGTCTTTGTGTTTTTGTTTGTTTGTGTGTTTGTGTGTGTTAGTAGGTGTGTCTTTGTGTTTTTGTTTGTTTGTGTGTGTTAGTAGGTGTGTCTTTGTGTTTTTGTTTGTTTGTTTGTTTGTGTGTGTTAGTAGGTGTGTCTTTGTGTTTTTGTTTTTTGTGTGTTTAGTAGGTTGTGTCTTTGTGTTTTTTGTTTGTTTGTTTGTGTGTGTTAGTAGGTGTGTCTTTGTGTTTTTGTTTGTTTGTGTGTGTTAGTATGTGTGTCTTTGTGTTTTTGTTTTGTTGTGTGTTGTTAGTATGTGTGTCTTTGTGTTTTTGTTTTGTGTTGTTTGTGTGTTAGTAGTGTGTCTTTGTGTTTTTGTTGTTTTGTGTGTTTGTGTGTGTTAGTGGTGTGTCTTTGTGTTTTTGTTTGTTTTGTGTGTGTGTTAGTATGTGTGTCTTTTGTGTTTTTGTTTGTGTTGTTTGTGTGTGTTAGTAGGTGTGTCTTTGTGTTTTTGTTTGTTTGTGTGTTTGTGTGTGTGTGTGTTAGTATGTGTGTCTTGTTTTTTGTTTGTGTGTGTGTAGTATGTGTGTCTTTTGTGTTTTTGTTTGTTTGTGTGTGTTAGTATGTGTGTCTTTGTGTTTTTGTTTGTTTGTGTGTGTTAGTATGTGTGTCTTTGTGTTTTTGTTTGTTTGTGTGTGTTAGTATGTGTGTCTTTGTGTTTTTTGTTTGTGTGTTTTGTGTGTGTGTGTGTCTTTGTGTTTTTGTTTGTTTGTGTGTGTGTGTTTGTGTGTGTTAGTATGTGTGTCTTTGTGTTTTTGTTTGTTTGTGTGTTAGTATGTGCGTCTTTGTGTTTTTGTTTGTTTGTGTGTGTTAGTATGTGTGTCTTTGTGTTTTTGTTTGTGTGTTTGTGTGTTAGTATGTGTGTCTTTGTGTTTTTGTTTGTAGTATGTGTGTCTTTGTGTTTTTGTTGTGTGGTGTGTTAGTATGTGTGTCTTTGTGTTTTTTTGTTTGTGTGTTTGTGCGTTGACAGTAGTGTGTGTGTGTGTGTGTGTTTGTGTGTGTTTACAGAGGTGAGTATGTACATGTAAGTGTATGTATATGTACCCATGTCTTTACGTAAGTCTGTAAGTATATAAGTATTTATATCAGTATGACTTCATGATGTATCTTCGTCTACCATGAAAAAAAGACCAGGAAAATATACAAGAAAATAAACACACAAACGCACTGATAAACAAACAAACAAAATACATAAATAAACAGATGAATACAAACAAAAGCGCGCAGGACTAACAAGCAACCCTTGACACGAGCGAAAAAAAAAGAAAAAAGAAAGAAAGAAAGAAAAAAAAAAAGGTCTTTTGAAGTTGTTTCTTAAGAGATCGCCTTTCTGGGCTAGATTGGCGCTCTCTGAAATGAAGGTTTTCTGAAACTTTTATTTCAGCTTGACTTTCTTTAGCTTTTTAAGAAGAAAAGAACTATCCTTTAGAGGTTATGGTCTATGTAAGAACTCTCTCTTTCTCTCTCTCTTTCTTTCTTTCTCCCTCTCTCTCTCTCTCTCTCTCTCTCTCTCTCTCTCTCTCTCTTCTCTCTCTCTCTCTCTCTCTCTCTCTCTCTCTCTCTCTCTCTCTCTCTCT
Source organism: Penaeus vannamei (assembly GCF_003789085.1). Taxonomy (NCBI): domain Eukaryota; kingdom Metazoa; phylum Arthropoda; class Malacostraca; order Decapoda; family Penaeidae; genus Penaeus; species Penaeus vannamei. The sequence continues at coordinate 351,115 of NW_020872743.1, read as the reverse complement.
CTCTCTCTCTCTCTCTCTCTCTCTCTCTCTCTCTCTCTCTCTCTCTCTCTCTCTCTCTCTCAATCACCCTCTTCTCTCTCATGAATCCTATATCATACAGAAAATCTTTCTCTTACACCACTCACTTCGGTGAATTTGTTCATAGGATATGGATAACTCAAGGCAAGAAATCTGTAATAAAAACGCGTAAACTAATTTCATAATAATTTCTTCGCGTTTAATTTCCGTGAACAAATTTTCAGCAGTAAAGATAATGGTAATGTAAATAATACTTATGTTAATTATAATAACAGTGATGATAATGGTGATAGTTAAGATAGCAATGATGATGATGATTATAATAATTATAATGATAATGATCATTATGAGGAAAATCATAATAAGAATAATGATAACAATAACAATAATAATGTTGATCATAAAAACAATATTGATATTAATAATAGTAATTATAATGATGATAATGATAATAATAATCATCATAATAGTAATAATGATAATAATGATTATAATAACAATGATGGTATCGATAACAATACTAACAACGATAATAATAATGATAAAGATAATAATAAAAATAATGATGATAATGATGATAATGAAAATAATAACAATAACAACAACAATAATGACAGAAGTGATCGTGATACCAACAACAACGATAATAATTATAACGAAAATAATATCACTTATCATTATTAGTACTATCATATTGGTTCATGTGTTTAGTTTCATCTAACCTTATATAACTCTAACCAAAGCTGATCATTCTCAACCAAACTTAATTGCGCTATTCTGGTCAGCCTGTGAAAAAAATATATTATATGAACTGCAGAAAATAACCTCATAACTGTCTTTATTTCAGCATCAAGTAAAGTTATGATAGATAGACAGAGACGGGGAGATAAATAGTTAGACACACATAGACAGGCTAATAGACAGAAACAGAGACAGTCAGACACAGACAGACTAACAGACAGAGAGACAGTCAGACATAGACAGACAAATAGACAGAGACAGTCAGACACAGACAGACTAACAGACATAAACAATCAGACCCACACAGACAGACTTACAGACAAAGTCACATACCCACAGACAGACTAACTGAGAGAAATAGAGTCACCCTTTACTTAATTTCCTCTCAAGATTTTCTCAAGAAGCGTCTAATTTCGGGTCACATAAATGAGTGTTTATATAACCAACAATATAAACTTCTTGAGAAACTCGTGAAGAAGATAACTTCACCTTGGCGCTGGAATAACTTAGAGGCGGTTGCGAAAGATACCAGGCAGGAATCCCTGAGTTTTGCGTGTAAGAATAAATGATGGTGGTGATGGTGGTGATGATGGTGGTGGTGGTGATGATGGTGATGATGGTGGTGGTGGTGGTGATGATGGTGTGATGATGGTGATGGGGTGATGATGGTGGTTGGTGGTGGTGGTGTGTGGTGATGATGGTGGTGGTGATGGTGGTGATGATGGTGATGATGGTGGTGATGATGGTGGTGGTGGTGGTGGTGATGATGATGATGGTGGTTGTGAGGAGGAGGATGGTGATGATGTTGAGGAGGAGGATGGTGACGATTATGATGGTGTCGGTGGTGATGATGTGATGATGATGGTGATGATGATGGTGATGATGATGGTGGTAAGGAGGAGGATGGTGACGATTATGATGGTGGTGGTGGGGGTGATGACTCACTGTGTGTGTGTGTGTGTGTGTGTGTTGTGCGTGGTGTGTGTGTGTGTGTGTGTGTGTCTGTGTCTCTCTCTCTGTCCTGTCTCTGTCACTCACTTTCTCTCTCTCTCTCTCTCTCTCTCTCTCTCTCTCTCTCTCTCTCTCTCTCTTCTCTCTCTCCTCTCTCTCTCTTTCTCTCTCTCTCTGTCTCTGCTGTATTCTCTTCACTCATTTTCTCTCTCTCTCTCTCTCTCGCCTCTCTCTCTCCCCTCTCTGCCTCTCTCTCTCTCTCTCTCTGTCTGTCTGTCTGTCTCTCTCTGTATCTGTGTCTGTCTCTCTCTCTCTCTCTCTGTCTGTCTCTCTCGTCTCTCTCCTCTCTCTGTCCTCTCTCTCTCTCTCCTCTCTCTCTCTCTCTCTCTCTCTCTCTCTCTCTCTCTCTCTCTTTCTCTCTTTGTCTCTCTCTCTCTCTCTCTCTCTCTCTCTCTCTCCCTATCTATCTATCTATCACTCGCTCCATCCGCAATACAGACATCAAAGAACCTTGTCACGAGCGATTGCAAGATTGCGGTGAAGACCACACGCACACACACACACACACAACACACACACACACACACACACACACACACACACACACACACACACACACACACACACCACACAAACACACACAACACACATACAAACACACAATACACACACATACAACCACACATACACAGCATCAACCACCAACAAACACACCCACACACGACACACACACACACACACACACACACACACATAAACATTACACAGAACTAACAAAAATACACAAAAAATCACAATAAAACTAACAAAATAACATACAATTTCCTGTTCATTTCTCGTAAATAATCCCCTAATAAACTAGATTCCAACAGTGAGGAGAATGAAATAAATATTCAAAACAGGAAATAAATAGAGGAGTAGTTATAAAAAAAGAAAATAAATAAATAAAATAAAATAAAACGATTTAATAACATCAAATATTGTCTCTTGTTCGATCCAGCATTAAATGACAGTAACTAACAAGTAATGTACAGATCTGTGATAGTCAGATACCCTGAACTTGACTTCAAATTATACATATTTTAGCATAATGCATTCTGATGGGTTATTATTTCACTTTCCACTAAATCACCTTTGCGATCATTTATGGCGTCGACGATTTACTGAGTTTTGCCGAGATTCATCTGATAAAAGAAAATGATAGATGGAATGGTAATGATGATGCTAATGATGATCATCTACGCCATTATGCAAATTCACTCTCGGCTTAATTTGCTAAGCGTTCCTGTCTTCTTTTTTACTTACTATTTTTGATAAAAGAAGATAATTCTGTTGGGACTCTAACTCACTCACGTCGCTTCTCTGTTCTCTTCTTCTATCTTCCTCTCTCTCTCTATCTGTCTATCTATATCTATCTATCTGTGTTATCTATCTGTCTGTCTGTCTCTGTCTGTGTCATTATGTTCTCTTCCTTCTGTCTTCTCTGTCTGTCGCTGTCTTCTGTCTCTCTCTATCTTTGCTCTCTCTCTTCTCTCTCCATTTCTCTCTCTCGCTCTCACACCAACTCTCTCGTCAGCTCTCTCTCTCTCTCTCTCTCTCTCTCTATCTCTCTCTCTCTCTCTCTCTCCCTCTAATTGTTAACTCTTGTCTCCTCTATATCTCTCTTGTGTTATTCTGTGTCACCTCTCTGAGAGGCTCTCTGAAGATGTAAAAGCGGAGGGTGATGTGTGTATATATATATAAGTAATATATATATATATATATATATATATATATATATATATATAATATATAATATATATATGTATATATATATATATATATATATATATATATATATATATATCGTATATTATAATATATATTATTAGATTTAATTATTACAAAATAAAATCATGGAAATTTTTGTCTGAATGACATTCAAAAGGAAATAAATATGGGAAAAAGTTGAAACAGTAGATGAAGATGAAGAAGAAATAGAAGAAAAAGGGGAAAAATAGTGGTGCAGGAAGGATGGGACAAAGATGGAGAAATTAGAAAGCAGAAAAACAAAAAAGAGAAAGAGAGAGAGATAAGATAAAGGCGAAGAGGGTAAAAAAAGTGGAAAAATGAGAAGAAAAAGAATATACAAAAAAGAGCGCATTGGTTATGAGAATAGACAAAACTATGATCCATAATTGGTTAAAGAAAGACAAAGAAAGAAAGAGAGATAAAAAATATGAATAAAAAAGTTCAACAAAAGAAAAAAAAGAGAGAGATTAGACTAAATCGAAGAGTGAGAGGAAGAATTATTTAAAAGGCATAAAAAACTAAAAAATAATAAAAAAAAAACAGAAACTGGAAGATAACAGAATAAGAACAAAAAAAGACAAACAGAATAAGAAAACAAAAAACAAAGAATAAGAAAAAAAACATAACCGGACTCAATCCCCTAGTCCACACTTAACCACAAGTCCTGAGTTAAATTCAAAACTTTAGGAAATAAAACTTCATTAGGACTTTCTTAATCAAAGTTCGATTCTGGACCGTGATCCACTTGAAGGTCAGAGCCTCTCTTTAAGATTCCTCTAGGCTTCTGGAAAGAACTTAGGATTAGGATGAAGAGAGGGAAAGAGAAAGGAATTAAGGAATAATAGGGGAAAAAAGACGAAGGAAAAAAAAAGACGAATGAATTAATGAATTAGAAATGACGGAAGAAAAGAAAAAAGGAAGAAAGAAAGAATGGAGGAATGAGCGATAAGGAATAAGAGAATAAATGATTGGAAATGAGGAAATGGCCGATAAGAAATAAGGAAACAGACGTTAGGAAAAAGGAGAATAAGTGAAAATAAGAAATAGAGGAATGAATGATAAGGAATAAGAGAATAAATGATTGGAAATGTAGAAATGGCCAATAAGAAATAAGGAAACAGACGGTATGAAATAGGAGAATAAGTGAAAACAAATAAGGGAATAAAATAAAAAAATAGGGGATAGACGATTAGGAATAAAGGAATAGACGATAAGAAATATGGGAAGAAACGATAAGAAATAAAATAATTAGAACTGATAGAATGGTATCTAATTCTTTTGGTATTTTGTCGAGAATTAGTATGATTTAAGGATGAAATAGAGTCCACGAAAGTATACACACATACAGACAGTCACTCACAGTCCAAATACACACGTATAAATACAGTCACTCACCTCCCTCCTACACACACAAA
>NW_020872743.1:313699-318699 GCF_003789085.1 Penaeus vannamei | reverse complement strand
TTTTTGTCTTTCTCATGCCTCTCTCACTATAGCTTTATCTCCTTCCTATTTCTTTCTTTTCTCTCTTTCTATGTCTTTCTTTCTCTTACTCTCTCCTTCGTTTTCCTCTTTTTCTTTCTTTTTCCTTTACGCCTTTCTCTCTCTCTCTCTCTTTCTTCTCTTTTCATCTATCTCTCTATCTCTTTCCCTCTCTCCCCCTCCCTCTCTCTCTCCCTCTCTCCCTCTCTCTCTCTCTCTCTCTCTCTCTCTCTCTCTCTCTCTCTCTCTCTCTCTCTCTCTCTCTCCTCTCTCTCTCCTCTCATCATAATAATCAGCAATATTCTACCACAGCATTAACGTGACGTAGATAGTCTCCTTCCACAATCAAACCACCAGAAGGACAGAGAGAGCAACGAGCGATCTGCAATCAATCAACTTTATTTCCCTTCCACGTCACGCCCCGCTTGCGCTTGCCATCAATCTTTCGTGTATTTTTATTTCTACAGAAGCGTTTCCATTTTTCGGAAGAGTAAAGTCATCTTTCGTCAAAGAATGTGAAGTATGACGGAAAATGGAGAAGAAATCGAGAAAATATTGATAGGATATTGCAGTGCCTGAAAAGGGATATACATACATGCACATATAAAGATAGATAGATATGTACTCACACATGCATACATACATTTATATATACATATATGTGTATATATATAAATACATATATATATATACATACATACACATATGCAAATGTGTGTGTGCGTGTTTGTTTGCATGTGCGTGTGCGTGAGAGAGAGAAAGAAAAAAAAATAGAAATCTAATCGGGAAAATTCTTGCCTTAAAACTAGGACCAAGAGTTTTCGTCAGCCATTTTTTTTCTTCTTCTTCTTCTTCTTTTTATTGCTTCACACTTCCTTTGGGCCTTTGACGTCGACAGAAAGGCCCTGCACAATCTAACAGCTACTCCCCAGTGTATATAAACAAGAAGAAAAACAAAGAATACATCGGGAATTATCTCAGATATGATAAGGATGTTAACTCCTCTTCTTTTTTTCTTCCTTTTGAATCTGTTATCAAAGTAAGAAAGACAAGGAAAGAAAAATTAGGAAATGGAAATAGAAAAAAAAAAAAAGAGCGAGTTGGCAACGACTAGGAGTGCCGAGTGTCACCATTCACTTCGTTATTCTTTTTTTTTCTTTCTTTTTCGTTTTTTATTCTGAATCTTTTCCTGCCTTTCTGTCTAGGTCGTTAACAGGGGGAGCGAGTTGATCTTTCCCCTCTGGCAGCTGACCCACACGTCTTCGGAATGGAGGATTCGAACGCGTGGTCTGGGATTCGAATGCGTCGACGCATGGTCATGAATTCGAATGCGTGGTCATGGATTCGAATGCGTGGTCATGAATTCGAATGCGTGGTTTTGGATTCGAACGCGTAGGCTTGGATTCGAATGCGTGGTTGTGGATTCGAATGTGTGGCCATGGATTCAAATGCGTGGTCTTGGATTCGAACGCGTGGTCTTGGATTCGAATGCGTGGTCATGGAGTCGATTGCGTAGTCATGGATTGGAACAAACGATCATGGATTCGAACACTCGATCATGGATTCAAATGCGTTATCATGGATTCAAACGAGTGATCACGGAACTGGACTCCCGACCACGGATTCGAACTTGCGATCACGACCCGCACGTCTTCGGAATAGAGGATTCTAACGCGGGATCACGAATCCGAACTCGCAGTCACGGATTCGAACTCGTGATCACGGAATCGATTTTGCAATCACGGATTCGGACTCCCGATGTGCAGGGCCTCATTGTCCCACACAATAATTGAATAATAATGATAACACAGAAAGTGAAATAATAATAATAACACAGAAAATGAAATAATGATTATGATAAAATAGAATGATAATAATAATAATAATAAAAGGATGAAATAGAATAATAATAATAATGAAATAATAATAAAGTCATATATTAAAATAGTAATGATAATAATAACAAAATTCACTGCATTCTCACTATCGAGACACTTTGAAGGGTTTTCCTGGACGAGTGTGGGTCGTGCACCTATGTCTTTAATGAACTGCCTATGTCTATAATTATCACCTCTTTGTAAGTTTTGAAATAAATAGAAATCACGCTACAATTTACATTTACTTTCAAGCTATAATTAGTTCAACGGAATAGTACATGGTATGACTGGAATATGTATAATTCCGGGAACAAGACATGCTGGTGTTCTGTGCCACTCAGATCGTGTTGTTCATGTGTTTCATTCCATGCTGGACACGTGAACAAGACTCATACACCCCCGTACGTTCCACACAATGGAGACTTCTCCTCTTTCGTCATCTCATTCGTAAGTGTGTGATTGTTCATGTGTGTGTATCGGTTGTCTACGTGTGTGTTTGTTGGTACTGGCGCGTTGGTATTACTTACAGCGTGGAATTACCGTCGATTTGAAGGTTATATTTACATTGCGTATTTGTGTGTGTGTGTTTGTATGAGTGTGTGTGTGTGTGTGTGTGTGTAGTGTGTGTGGTGATGAGTGTGTATGTTTGTGATGTGTGTGTTTGTGGTGCGTGTGTGTGTGTGTGTGTTTTGTGTGTGTAGTGTGATGTGTGTGTTGATGTGTGTTGTGTTTGTTGGTGTTGTGTGTGTGTTGTGTGTGTTTGTGTGTGAGTGTTTGGTGGTGTGTTGTGTGTGTGTGGTGTGTTTGAGTGTTTAGAGGTGTGATGTGTGTGTGTGTGTGTGTGTGTGTGAGAGAGAGAGAGAGAGAGTGTGTCGTGTGGTGTGTGTGTGTGAAAAAGAGAGAGAGAGAGAGAGTGTGTGTGTGTGTGTGTGTGCGCGTGCTGTGTCAAAGATCGAGAGAGAAAAAAAAATTATAAATCAGAAAATCAAGAAAAGTAACACATACCTCAACCAATTTTTTCCACGTTTCTCATAACCTGTATCCGTTTCCTTGTACAAATAGCCTTTACATTCCACTTCCTGTCCTCACGCACCCTTAAGTGATCATACACACTCTGACAAGTTCTCAAACATGCCAACCACGACGAGAAATTGTTTTAAAGTTACGTGTCACTTTATTGGACTTAGAAGCAAAGTTTAAGGCGATCGACTAATGATCTGATGAGTCATTTGTCAGATCCTTGATGAATTCTTGTCTTGTCTTCGTCTGTCTCTGTATATGAAGATGTTTTTTCTGTTTGTTTATTTGTCTTCGTGTGTATCTTTCTCGGCTTCGTTCTTGATATGTAAATCTTTCTTTCTTACGCTCTCTCTCTTTCTCTATCTCTCTCTCTCTTCTCCTCTCTCTCTCTCTCTCTCTCTCCTCTCTCTCTCTCTCTCTCTCTCTCTCTCTCTCTCTCTCTCTCTCTCTCTCTCTCTCTCTCCCTCTACTATCGTGCAGTTTATGTTGAAATAATTTTTAAAAACATTTTAAATTAATGAAGCTTTCCATGTATATTTACACACACACACACACACACACACACACACACATCACAACACACACACACACACACACACACACACACACACACATATATATATAATATATATATATATATATATATATATATATATATATATATAATATATACATATGTATATATATATAGTATATATATGTATATATATATCATATACATATAGATAGAGAGAGAAAGAGACTGTGTACGAGTGGGTATGTATGTAACATACTGTAAATAGATACACACGTAGAGCAAATTACAACACGCTAGCTCCGCCAAGTACACACATTCCTCAAATTACAAACGGCAAATATTCAATTACCCGAAGCATGTTTGATATTAAAGCAAGATGTAAATTGAATTTCAACGCAGATTATGAATAGGAGGCAGAAAATTAAAGTCAGGAATGAAGAGTAAAGTAATCTACTTTATGTGTGTTCAGTGTCTAATATATGTTCAACTTGAAGCTTTAATTATACTGAACATGTTATGATCTGGCGAGGTAAGGAGGTAGGTATGACTTTCGTTTTTTTTTTTTTTTTTGTCGTTAATTAAATGTTTTGCGAATATGTTTTGGTTTTATTTGCAGATTTGTCGGGATGATTTTTTCTTTCTTTCTTTTTTCTTTTTTTTTTTTTTTTTTTTTTTTATTCAAAGCTACTTTCTGTATCTTGTATCAAGTTTCATATGTTTTCTGCTTCTGAGATTTATGGATTTATATATATATATATATATATATATATATATATATATATATATATATATATATATATATATATAAACAGCGGAAACAGAATGTAGAAAAGATAGAGAAATAAATATTCATATCATTATCGTTATTGTACCTATAACTATTCTTATAATCGTAATTACAATTTCTGTCATCACATCATTCATCATCATCATCACAACACCACTATCATCACCATTATCACCATCATCATCATTATCACCACCACCATCACTATTATCATCACCACTATCATCATATCATCATCACCATCATCACCATCATCACCACCACATACCACCATCACCACCACAACCACCATCATAAATACCAAAAAAACAACGACAAAAAAATAAAAAAAACTAATAACCCACACAGCCTACATGAATATTACATATTACCCTGATATCGTCCTTACAGTGCAAATCATTAACGTAGCAACCTATTCACTCCTTAGCTCCCTGAATGCATGATCCTGCGCTTGGAGTCTGACACGGAGTGAAATTTTAATGAGTCTTACTTGGAAGTTATATTCAGAGAAGCGGACGTATATCAGAGAATATGAGTTGTTATCATGTCCGGTTTGTTGAAAGTTGCGTCAATGGGCTGTTTGATTTATTTCATACACACATACGGGTGTGTGTGTGTGAATAAGTAACGTGTGTGTGTGTGTGTGTGTATACATACACCCACACGTACACAACTCATTATATACACATGTGATGTGTGTACATATAGATAGATAGATAGATGATTGACTGATATGATGATAGATAAATGGATAGGTAGACTGATACATGTATACATATAT
>NW_020872743.1:303699-308699 GCF_003789085.1 Penaeus vannamei | reverse complement strand
GCCTTATGTAGTGACTTTTGAAAGCTTGTGGGCTTTTTTTTTTTTTATTTGTCAGTTATTTCTCCTGACGCGGGTTTGGCCCTTGTCTACCCGTAGGTGGTAATTAGTGTTTAAATGTGAGCACAACTTGATGCTGCTACTTTGAGAAGTGGAGAAAGGCCATGAGGTGGCATCAAATTTGCCGAGAGATTGGCTTTTTGGGTTGCGGCCGAAGGTCTGAAGAATCGCCCACCCCAGCAGGCAGCTGTAGGGCACCGCGACGATCTCGAAGTCTTGGAGGGTCTGGAAGTACTGCCCGCCAGACGTCTGGAGTGCACGTCCCGGCCCATGTCTCCCACTGGAGCCGCCGGACCGACGTCAGGACCCCGCCAATCTCCGTCAGAGGGAACAACAGATGAACAGGAGCGGCGAAAAGGAGGCCGACTGCGGGTCCGGTGGCACACAGCAGACCCCTCTCCTCCGTTGCTCCGCGAAGGCAAGGGCACACGAGGAAGGCCCCCAGGGACGCCGTTGGCCTCACAGCCGCAAGGCATGTGAAACGTCTCCCAGCAGCCGAAACAGCTTGGCATAAAAATGGTCTTCTTAGCATGGACACAGGTGGGAGGCCGTTTGGCAGGGGGCGACATGCCTCCCCTGCTGGTGTTCCAAAGGAAGATTTGCTGCCTCGGCTGCCGGGAGAGATCTGAGCTTGTGGGAGAGAATCAGAAAATGACTATTTGGCGACTTTTTGCCACTTGTGGGAGAGGATCCGGGAATGGCTTTCTTTAGCGACTACTTGCTTCTTATGGGAGAGAATCAGAGACTGTCTTTAGAGACAGAATTGACAACCCTAGGAATATGGATAAGAACCTCATTGGCTTTAATTATTTTTTTCTTTTAATTATCTGTTTCTTATGGGCCTCTTTCTCTTGTTTTCCTTTTCACTGCACGTCTTCGTTATCTTTTCTCGTTTTGTTTGTTTGTCTCTTCCTCTGCTTCTGTCTTTATCTTGGTATCGCTTTTCTTTTATCCGATATTTCTCTTTTCTTTTCTGAGCTCTCCTATCCCTATTGTCTTCTTCTTCTTCTTTATGCATTGTTATTGTTATTGTCAGTGTTTCTACTAGCTTTACTGTTTATTTACTACTATGAAATGATAATGCCAATATCAATGATAATGATGGTAATAATGGTGGATTTAATGAATTGATAATTATAATCATAAGTATAATAATGATGATGACCGATATTAATGTTGTAGTGGTGATAGTGATGTGACAAATGATGATGATGATGATGATGATTGATGATGAATGATAATGATAATGGGTGTGATGATGATGTGATGGATCCTCCTTTTTCTCCTCCTCCACCTCGACCCTTGATTCCCTAGCTTTCTCCTCCTAATTTTCCTCCAACCCTCCTTTTCCTCCACCTCCAACCCTGCCTCCTCTCCTCCTCCCCCTTATCTCCCCTCCTCCACCTCAACCTGCCTCCTCCTCCTCCTAATTCCCCTCCTAATCCCCCACTTTCCTCCCCCCCTCTTCTTCCTCCTCCTAAATCCCCCCTTCCTCTTCCTCCTCCTAATCCCCCACTTCCTCTTCCTCCTCCTAATCCCCCACTCCTCTTCCTCCTCCTCCCTAATTCCCCTCCTAATCCCCCCCACCTCACCTCCTCCTTCCTATCCCCCCCCCCCCTCCCTCCGCTCGCCGTGCTTGTAAATAAGCCGACGCTCATGAAGTCTCTCGAATTGCCCTTTGGAAAGCGGGGTCTTTGAGCCCTCGCGCCATCAAAGGAGGGGCCGACGCTCCCAGCACAAAGGCGGACCTCAGAGCCGATTCTGTGTCGATACTTGAAGATGGAAAATGCCCATTTGCCGCGCCGCTCCTCCCGGGGCCGCCGCTCTAATATCTGCGGTCACTCGGGGTCGGCGGCGCTCCCGCGGGCCGAACGAAAACTCGGGCGGCGGCGGCGCGGTTAGGTTTTCGTGAGGTTCGGGCGGGCTTGGTACGCTTGGCTTCGTGTTTGTTTGTTTTTTTCTTCCCCGATTTCTCCTCCTCCTCCTTCTTCTTCTTCTCCCCCTCCTCCTCCTCTTCCCCCTTCTTCTTCTTCTCGTTCTTCTCCTTCTCTTTCTTCTTTTTTTTCCTTCTTCTTCTTCTTCTCCTCCTTCTCCCCCTTCTTCTTCTTCTTCTCTTTTTTTTTCTTCGCTTAGACGCGTATACGGATCAAAGCGTACGAAGGCTTTAAGATTAAAATGCTACCGTCCGTATGCAGGCAACTGGCGGCAGCGTGTCGCGGTATAGCGGTACAGTCCGCGCTCCTCAGAACCAACAGGGTATCTGAGTGAGGGAGTTCGCATCCTGCCCGGTGTCAAGTGTCAAATCCAAAGCCTTCGAGCGGAAAACCGAATCATCCACATGTCCATTCTCCCCAACATACACGGCTTTAAAGACGAAGCTTCATAATATCCTCTAAAATACATGCTTCTCTACGTGCTGACATGTTCTCTTCCGCCTCCTTATCCTCTTACATATTCTGTTAGCGTATGAGAAAATAGCTCTATGATAAAACGGTTGGTTTATGTCTTCATCTCCCCTTTTTCTTCTCCTTCTCTTCCTCTTCCTCTATTTTTCCTTTTCCTTCCCTCCTCTCCCCCTTCCTCATCCTCTTTCTCTTGCATAAATATCCACAGGCTTAACATATCCGCCTTGGATACATTACCTCGGTTCTTAATCTCTCGGAGGGCGGGGTGTGGCTGCGCTGGGTAGGCCGGGCACTTTGGTGGGATTAAGAGATCACCAAATAAGGGAAAAATGGGTGAATGGATGAGGCGGTTTATATACCAGCACGATGCTAGGTCTCTCCTTCTCTCGCTCTCCTTGTCTTTCTGCCTGTCTCTTTCAATTATTCTGTATCTCTCTGTTTATCTGACTGTTTGTTTGTCTGTCTGTCTGACTGTCTGGCCCCCCCTCTCTCTCTCTCTCACTCTCTCTCTTTCTGCCTGTTACTCTGTTTCTCTAGCTTTCTGCGAGTCTATCTCTCATCTAATTTATCTGCTGTTTTGCTTCTGGAATGATTTTTCCCGCGCTTTGTTTGTTGATGCATATTCCACTTTCAGAATAAGCAAATGTAAAGAAAGAAAATAGATTATTATTTAGCAAGACAAGAAGGCTACAGACCTCATCAGACCTCAAGGAGTAAACAAAAGAATGAAAGAAAACCATCATTATCATCATCATCAACAACAACAGCAACATTACCATCGTCAACAATAACAACATCAACAACAACAACAACAACAAACAACAATAACAACTCAACAACAATCTTAAGGCACATCACTCTAATCAATATACCTTCCTTAGAACCACAAATCCAAGCACAATTCCCGTGGTAAGCGAAACCCTAAAACAATAAGCATGCTTTAAACCCAGGCTACACTAGTACATTAATTGCAAGATTAAGGGGAGACGCAAGCAGCATTTGCCTCTAAGCGGGTTTAGGTATTTGCAATTTCCTTCTGTCTGTACATAGGTTTCTTTCTCAAGGTATTTTCACCGTGTGTTTAAACGCTATTTAAACTGAGGTAATTACTTCCCGGGTTTAATTCCTTTTTTTCTTATTTCCTCTTTTTCTTTTCTTTTTTTCGGGGGTGGATGGTGAGGGGGGGTAGAGGGGGGGGGGGGAAGGATTATGTGGGTCTTGAACATGGCGCTTCGGGTAAGTAATTAAAGATGGTAATGTTAGTGGTGATGGTGATGGCAATTACCATAATGAAGATGATGTTAATATTACATCTGTGTGTATTGTTGCTATAATCATTATCCTCATTACCGTGACCATTGTTATAATTTCACTATTGTAAAACACACGCACGCATCAGCAGAGCAAAGACTCCAAGCTATTAATTATCAGTGTAATTACATGATATATTCAAATGGCATAATGAATAAACTTCCGAGGCGGGAGGCTCAGCTTCAGTTAATGAGGATGAATTAAATGTTTAATGATAATGAATCCTGGAGTACTGAGTGACAGTTGGTAAAAAAAAGATAATTTGACAAGCCTTCCTCCTCCATGGCCGAGATCATTAAAACAGCGAGGGATCCCACACACACCTTCGTACTGGGATGCAATCGGATACAGGTTGCAAGCGGTGTAGAGGCCTCGAATTTTATTTCTTGGTTCTTGTTAATGATTTCGAATTCAACGTAGTATTCCTGTTAATTATCCTTATCCAGGTGAACTGCGCGGTATATTCTGGTAAAGTTTATTATATCAATTCTCACATTTACGATTTGATTCCAGTGCTGCATGGGTGCTTTTATACGTCCCCCTTATCCCGTGGATAGGGGGACGCGACAAGAATACTTCCAGCTTATGTCGCTGCGTGTCGTAAGAGGAGATCACAAGAACCCCTACCAACCGGCACTGCTAGGGTATGACACCCACCTCTCCCCATCATGACACACTTTCAAACAACATTAAGACCGTTCCTGTTGAAAGTCGGGCGAGTTTCAGAGTACAGGATATGGGAGACTGGCGACAGAAGGGCGTGGAAAAAAGCCAATATCCAAAGACCGATTTAAAAAAGATTGAAAGAAAGAGAAGAAATATGTACTGTCCATTGTGAATATTATCGCGCACACGTTTCCAAAATGCTTAGTCACCCACTTAATGTATCAATGACCTAACGTGACCTCACATGAAATATCCCGAATTTTCTTTTCTTTTCCTTCTCATGTTATTAAAAAGATAATATTGTTTTAGTGTCATCTTGATCTATTATACGTAATAAAATTAAGAAAGTACAACAAATCTATCCGAAAATAAATTCAAAGAAAAGGGGGTAAAACCAAATGCAATATTAAGAAGATAGAGAGAGAGAGAGAGAGAGGAGAGAGAGAGACAGAGAGAGAGAGGAGAGAGAGAGAGAGAGAGAGAGAGAGAGAGAGAGAGAGAGAGAGAGAGAGAGAGAAGGAGGAGACTTAAAACCCGAGATGGTAAAACTGAATTATTATT
>NW_020872743.1:288699-298699 GCF_003789085.1 Penaeus vannamei | reverse complement strand
AAAAGAGTGAGGATGGAGGGGAAGAGAGGAGGAAAAGGAGAAGTAGGAGGAGGACAAAGAGGAGAAGGAGAGAAGGAGGAGAAGGAAGGACGAGGGAGAAGAGGGAGGAGGAAGAAGAAGAAGAAGAGGAGGAGGAGGAGGAGGAAGAGGGGAGAAAGAGAAGGAAGAAAGAGGAGGAAGAGGAAGGAAGGAGGAGAAAAGGAAGAGGAGGAGGAAGAAGAGGAGGAGGAAGAAGAGGGAGGAGGAGAAGAAGAGGAAGAAGAGAGGAGGAGGAGGAGGAGGAGGAAGAGGGAGGAGGAGGAAGAGGAGGAGGAAGGAGGAGGAGGGAAAAGGAGAGAAGAAGAGGAGGAGGCGGAGGAGAATAGGGGAGGATAAGGGGGATAAGGAGTAGTAGATGGAGACGGAGGAGCATTAGGGAAGAGGGGAAAGGGAGGAAGGATGGATGGTTAGGAGAGGAGAGAGAAGAGGAAGAGGAAGAGGAGGATGAGGAAGAGGAGGAGGAGGAAGAGGAGGAGGAGGAAGAGGAGGAGGAGGAAGAGGAGGAGGAAGAAGAGGAGGAGGAAGAGGAAAGAGCAAGAGGAGAAGGAATGAGAGGAGGAGGAGGAGAGGAGGAAGAGGAGGAGGAGGAAGAGGAGAAAGAGGAAGAGGAGGAGAAGAGGAAGAGAAGAAGAGGAGGGAGGAGGAGGAGGAGGAGGAGGAGAGAGGGGAGGAGGGAGGAGGAGGAAGAGGAAAAGGAAAGGGAGGGACAAGGAGGAGGAGGAAAAACGGAAAGAAAGGATCAGGATGAGGAAAAAAGGAAGAAAGTTCGAAGGAAGAGGGAAAGCTGTGGACAGACTCCGAGAGAGAGAGAGAGAGAGAGAGAGAGAGGAGAGAGAGAGGAGAGAGAAGAGAGAGGAGAGAGGAGAGAGAGAGAGAGAGAGAGAGAGGAGAGAGAGAGAGAGAGAGAAGAGAGAGAAAAGAGGAGAGAGAGAGAGATAGATAGATAGAGAGATAGAGAGATAGAGAGAGAGATAGATAGAGAGATAGATAGATAGATAGAGAGAGAATGAGAGATGAGAGAAAGAAAGAAGAGGAGAAAAGAAGAAAAGAAAAGAGAGAAAGAGAGAAAGAGAGAAAGAAAGAAAAGAGAAAGAGAGAAAGAAAAAAGAGAAAGAGAGAAAGAAAGAAAGAAAGAAAGAAAGAAAGAAAGAAAGAGAAAGCTTATGTACAAGGGAAGTTACCACACGCCAAAGGAAAGGGGCTTAATAGATTAACGTTTTATATTCATGAATGCAGACTGGAAGGGCGGGGTATGCATATGGCACGCAAATATTAATGTTTTCGACCTTTTTTTGATTATTCCATGCCTTGTCCTTTTTTTTTGGGGGGGGAGGGGGGTAGGAGTTCGCTTTCTCTTTCTCTTTCGTATCTCTCAAAAAGTCTTTTATCTCCATCTTTCACCTTTCGTCTGTCATCTTTCTGTCACAGTGTCTGTCTATCTGTCTGGCTTTCTCTCTTTCTCTCTCTCTTTCGCTCTTGCTAATTATCATCTCTTATCTCTCATCCTATCCATCCTTCTATCCATCAGCCACCTCTCCCCCCCTAGGAAAGTGGGGAAAAAAAAGGCAAAATCAAATACCCAGAAACACGTATGCAAATGGAATGCACTGAACAAGCAATTAATATGCGCAAGATAACGCATTAACATGAATAGAGTGAGAGAAGTGTTTGTTTCAATTTTCTTTTTCCTTTTTTCTTTTTGTTATTTATTTGTTATTTTTTTAGTGAACAAGCAATTAATATGCGCAAGATAACGCATTAAGATGAATAGAGTGAGAGAAGTGTTTGTTTCAATATTCTTTTTCCTTTTTTCTTTTTATGTATTTGTTATTTATGCTAAACACATTAAGATGACAGAGTGAGAGAAGTGTTGTTTCAATTTTCTTTCCTTTCTTCTTTTTGTTATTATTTGTTATTTTTTTAGAGAACAAGCAATAATATGCGCATAACGCATTAAGATGAATAGAGTGAGAGAAGTGTTTGTTTCAATATTCTTTTTCCTTTTTTCTTTTTGTTATGTATTTGTTATTTTTTTTTAGTGAACAAGCAATTGATATGCGGAAGATAACACATTAAGATGAATAGAGTGAGAGAACCGTGTGTTTCAATTTTCTCTTTCTTTATATCTTCTTTTTGTTATTTATTTGTTATTTTTAGTGAACAAGCAATTGATATGCGGAAGATAACGCAATAAGATGAATAAAGTGAGAGAAGTATTTGTTTCGATTTTCTATTTCTTTTCTTCTTTTTGTTATTTATTTGTTATTTTTTTTTAGTGAACAAGCAATTAATATGCGGAAGATAACACATTAAGATGAATAGAGTGAGAGAAGTGTTTGTTTCAATTTTCTTTTTTCCTTTTTGTTATTTATTTGTTATTTTTTTATTTTCTTTTTGTTATTTATTTGTTATTTTTTATTTTTATTTTTGTTATTTATTTGTTATTTTTAGTTGATTGCATAAGGTGTTTAAAGGCGTTTCCCTTAGCGGCAACGATGGCTGCTTGGTGACTTTTTTGCGTTGGTATGCGAGTATTTTAATTGCCCGGCACAAAGGCTCTATGAAAACCTTCCCTTATTCACGTAAATGATCGGTGTATTAGGGATCTGTTTTCAACTATCATGTGAAATGACGTATTGACTTACGTACGTACGTGCCAACACACACACGCACACACTCTCTCTCTCTCTCTCACACACACTCACACTCACACACACAACAACGCACACTCTCTCTCTATCTCTCTCTCACACACACACACACTCACACACACACACACGCACACTCTTCTCTCTCTCTCTCTCACACACACTCACACCCACCCACACACACACACTCACACTCACACCCACCCACATGCAGTCAGCACGTTTTGCAAAACATTTCATTTTCAAATAGCTTCCACATTTCAAATAACACACTCCGGGCAATTCGTACGAGGCATAAAACATCTTCATATCTCGAGTTATCTTAATCTGAAGAATACAACTGCATAAAATAACTACAAGAAAAAATACAACAGCAAATAAAGATTAAAAAGTCGTTGCTGGTTGCAGTCACCGGGCGGTTACACGAACAACCCGCACGCAAACAAGGCTATTTGTCCAACTGTTTGTTTATTCCTCCAGAAAAGAGAAAAGAAAACAAAACGCGCGCGTGTGTATGCATGCGTGTATTCATTTTCATTTTCGAATAAAATAAAACAAAAGAAAAAACTGGAAAAAAAGAGAGAAAAATAGACGCGACAAAACGATAAGGACAGGAAATCTCTCTGGAACCGCGGGTCCACCGATAAAGGATTTGTGCCATTTCCAGTAGGATTCAATCGCCTGTGTGTGTGTGGACACCGGATTGTGGATCAACAGAATTATCACGGTGATTGACGGGTCAGATGTGTTGCTGGGGAAGGCGGTTCCAGCTTTCCCCATGGGTTTTAGAGGTGGATAAAAGACATGCACGCACTTTGACACATACATAGAGACATGCGGATTAGAAGCACAGAAATAAACACAAACATTTTGTTTTTGTCTTTCTGTCTAGCTCTGTCTCTGTCTGTCTGTCTGTCTCTCTTTCTTTCTTTCTTTCTTTCACACACACACACACACACACACGACACATACATGCAGACGCACGCACACGCTCATGATCATGCATAAACATCATTCATTATAGCCTCGGCCTACAGTAAACAGATTTTTAGTGCCCTGCTTTTCTCTTTTTTTATATCTCTCTTTCTTTCTTCCACACACACACACACACAACACACACACCACACACACAACACACACGCACACGCACACGCGCACACGCACACGCCACACGCACACGCACACACACACACACGCACACACACACACATACACACACACCAACACACACACACCACACACACACACACACACGCACACACACACACACCACACACACACACACACACACACACACACACACACACACACACACACACACACACACACGCACACACACACACACACACGCACACACACACACACACAAATGCAAAAACGTTGCCAATAGAGTATTTTGAATTGCTGTTAATTACTTTGTCATTCCATGCTTGTGTTTTATAGAAAAAAAAATATCATGATATCTGACACACATAAAAAAAAGTTGATATAATGATAAAATGACGTTAACAATATATTTTGATATGTTAGTTGGCGTTTTCTCTCTTCATTTATTTTACATTTTTAAAAAGGTTTATTTATCCACTCTTTCTATTGCTTTTTCTCTCTCACTTCCTTGCTTTAATCTCCCATTCATTTACTCACGTATTTATCGATTTATCGCATTATTCATCTAACCTTATTCATTCTAACTTTACTTATATATATTCATTTACTAAGCTTTTGAAATATGAATATTCGTTACAACTCTAGCGTTTCGAAGCCGGAAATCTAACAGACAAACGAACAAACAAACAAACAAGAACAAGCAGCTCATCCTTAATTCTAGAGAACTTTTTTCCTACCCCGATCAGCTGACACTTATTTACATGTACGTATGTTCTGCATCTTTAAAAATGACATACAAAGCTATTCTGGTGTTTTAATCTTATCTAGTTTCTTTATTTTCATTTATCATCATCATTATTACTATTATTATATATTATTATTTTTGTTTTATTATCATTATTTATTTATCATTATTATATTTTATTTTTATTATTATTTTTAGTAGTAGTAGTAGAAGTAGTAGTAGTATTATCATTATTATTATCATTATTATTATCATTATTATTATTATTATTATTATTATATTTGCTGCCTTCAAACACAATTGGCCAATTGGAGTGCTCCGGAGGCCACGGTGAGTTGCCAATTCCTTCTTTTCTGAGGCCGGACAGAATAAATATGTATTGAAGGTGATATTGATAATGATATCGAAGACCATTTTGGTGTTGATGATGACGATTATCACGAAAATGACAAAGGATGATGATAAAAAAAGAAAAAGGATCGTGAAAAAAGCTGTTCGGAAGCAATCGCAAAGGATCAAAGACTGAATAATATGTAGGAAGACAGATAAGAAGAAGAAGAAGAAGAAGAAAAGAAAGAAGAAGAAAATAAAGGAAGAAAGAAGAAGAAGAGGAGAAGAAGAAGAAGAAGAGGAAGAAGGAAGAAGAAGAAGAAAGAAGAAGAAAAAGAAAAAGAAGAAGGAAAAAAAGAAGAAAAAGAAAAAAAGAAAAAAGAAAAAAGAAAAAGAAAAAGAAAAAAGAAAAAGAAGAAAAGAAAAGATATATATATATATATATATATATATTATATATATATATAGAAAGAAAGAAAGAAGAAGAAAAAAATATATATAATTTACCACAGTTGATACCCTAAATACCCATAATAAAAGAGGAAAACCCAATGTTAATGTCCCCGAAGCGTTACAAAAACTGAATACACTCTAGACATTAAGGATAACATACTCTGAAACAATAGACACAAATCACTACAGCTTTTAGACTCTGGATGTGATGGTATTTGCAGTGTTTAAGCTATATTCTGTGCGTGCGATTAAACCTGATGTATAACTTAGTTACAAACACAATATGAATTAATTATTTAGTCGGTGAATAATTGTTCCATGATATATGATACACGTGTAAACAATTTTGAAATTTCCTGATCAAACGCTCTCAGTGATTGTATTTATGTTAATCAGTTATAATTGCGTTGATCGTGAAACCACCGCTCAGTGAAAGGTTAATGACATGTTGAAAAAGGGAAAAAAGAGACAAATTATATTGAGTTTAAACCATTTGGATTATGTGGATATATAGGATATATATACATTATTTATTTACATATACTGTATATATGTATGTATAACAACACACACACACACACACACACACACACACACATATATATATATATATATATAAACATATACATGTAGTGTGTATTATACATGTATATAGATATATTACATATACATATATATATAGTATATATATAGTATATATGTAATAGTTGTATGTAATATATATTATATAGTATGTACTATATATGTTATATATGTATATATATGTATGTAGCTATAATACTATATAAGTATATATACTTATATAGTATATCTGTATACTATATAGCTTAATCTATCTATCTATCATATCTATCATATCTATATATATATATCATATCATTATTTATATATTTATTATATTTAAACTATATGATACTAATATATATATTATAATACTATATATGTGTGCGTGTGTCGTTGTGTGTCGTGTGATGGCTGCCGAGCTACACGTGTGTGATGTGTGTGTGTGACTGTGTGATGTGTGTGTATGTGTGCTCTGTACTGGTGTGATCTGTGTGTGCCGATCCCAGCCTGGAGTGTATGTGTGTGTGCTGGTGTGATGGGTAGGCATGGCATAAGTGAGGTGTGTGTATATGTATATGTATATGTATATGTAATATGGTATATGTACTTTGTACTATGTATACTGTATATGGATATTGTATAGTATACTATATTAATTATTCATCTAGTATGTATGATATATACTACTATTCTATATATAATGAATATACCTTATGTGCTGGTCTCGTGTGCTCGTGTAACACTAATCGCATGATCGGTCAGTGGAGTGCGTGATTCTGTGATGTGTGTGTGTGTGTGATGTGTGTGTGTGTGTGTATGTGTATATAGTATATATAACATATTTATATATAATTATATATTGTATATATTCATTATACATACATACATACATACATTACACCACCCACACACATACACACACACACACACACACCACACAACACACACACACACACCACACACAACACATACACATAAACACACCACACGCCGTTACGCACTAGCACAGCACACACATTACACTCATATATGTTTTTTCATCTTAACTCGTAATACATCAATCCGACGCATAGATTTCCAAAAAGTATATCTCCACATGTTAGAGAGCTTACGGACATTTATGAAATGCCTTATTACTACATCAGTTTGTTCCTTCTCCGGCCCCCAGCTGGTACGCGGAGTAGCAGATAATGAGCGATCTGCGGTCGACCGTGCTCGAGCCTGTGATGGCAGTGCCTCCTCTCTCCTCATACCTACTCTTCTCTCTCTTCTCTCTCTCTCTCTCCTCTCTCTCTCTCTTCACTCTCTCTCTCTCTCCTCGCTCTCTGCTCCTCCTCCACTCTCTCCCTATCTCACTATCTCTGTCTGTCAGTCTGAGTCTCTCTGGGTTGTCTCTGTCTCTTTCTCTAATCTCTCCGTCTGGTCTGTCTGCCTCTCTCTCTCTTCTCTCCTCTCTCTCTCTCTCTACTCCTCTTCTCTCTCTCTCTCTCTCTCTGGTCCCCCTATTCCTACACTCCTCACTATCTCTGTCTGTCCTCCAGTCTTGCTAGTCGCTCTCCTGGTTAGTATGTCTCTGTCTTCCTTTCTCTATCTCTCCGTCTGTCTGTCTGCTCTCTCCTCTCTCTCTCTCCTCATTTTCTCTCTATTTTCTCTTCTTCTCTGTACATTGCAGCTACCTATTCCCAAAATGCCTACAGTAAAACCATTTTTCAAATTAACGAACCTTCCTTGTAAACCCTTAGCCACAACCGGACAAATGGCGCCGGGCCAGTCTGTACAGATCCTCGTATTTTTAGATGCTCATCCCGTTTGTATTTATTAATTTATATCACATTTCCCAAAATTCGAAAATTACAGCTTGCCAATAATTTGCAAAATACCACAGGTGGGTAAACATGTTTAAAGGCCCCTTAATTCAATAATCAATCTCGCTGCAAAATGGGACCATCACGGTTTAAAGAGAGAGTGAGGAGAGAGCGGAAGAGGAACAGGGAGCGAATGAGAGAGAGCGGACTTGACATTCCAGGCTGGACAGAATGAGGCGACGAGAGAGGACCAATGAGTGTCTCCTCATTCGCGAGAGGACTCGGGAATCTGATCGTCTGCAGAGTGAAGAGGGAGATGCAGTCCTTCTGGAGAGGAGGGAATGAGGCCACTCGATGAGAACATTACGGATCATGGGGAAGATTAGTAGAATAATGCGAGAGACGTAAGTGAAGAAGAGAGGAGAGAGAAAGGAGAGGAGACGTCGGAGATATCCAGATTTGAATCTCGAGACCGGAGGACCTGACGATGAGAGACGATTGAGAAGAGAGTGAGAGGTAGGCGTGGACGATTGACGAGAGACCCGAGAGAGAAGAGAAGAATCCTTACACATGGAGAGAGAGGCTTGCTCAGAGATCGATAGAGACGACGATCGAAGACGAGAGGAAAGATGAGTACGCAGAGATGGATAAGAGCGGCAAGAGAGACCCAACGGAATTTGAATGAACGACGACTCAGATGAATGAGACAATACGTCGTGAGAGACGAGATGATTTGAGAGGACGATAAGCTGATCGACGGATGCGACGTGCCTCGTTAGCGCAAGAGACTTTTAGATCAAGCTCGATCTTCCGAGGATTTCTATAGCTTGGAATCTCGGTATCGGTCTACGTACTGACGCGCAGTAGAGCCGAGTAGACTTGACGCTCTGATGATGACGATAGAGAGAGAGAGACGCCTCTCAGTCAAGATCTGAGAGAGACCGCGCATGTGGATCATGAGAGAGAGAGGTCGATCGCGTGGCATGAAGGATGAGCGAGGGATGAGAGAGAGAAGAGACCGAGAGAAGTGTGAATTGTGAATAATGAGCGAGATATGAGAGAAGAGAGAAGAGAATGGGAGAGAAGAGAAGAGAAATCCGGGCAAAGAGATGATCAGAAAGAGAGATGAGAATGAAGAGGATATGGACGAGAGCGGGAAGGGAGAGGTGACGGAGCCTCTGTTCGCCCGACGCGGATATATTGAACGGATCGCAGATACAGAGAGAGCGAACTGAGAGAGATGAAGAGGAAGATGAGAGAGAGACACGGAGAGAGACGAGGAGACCGAAGAGAGAGAGAGAGAGTGCGAAGAGAAGCGACAAGAACGTGATCTACTAGAGAGAAGAGAGAAAGGGGAAAAAGGAAAGAGTGAAAGATGTAAGAGGAAGATAAAGAGGAAGAGAAAGAGAAAGAGAGAGCGAGAATGAGCCAGAGAAAAAATAAACCATAAAAATGCATTAAATGCAGCAGCAGATGAAATGAAAAGTAAACATACAAACAATAAACAGACAGACACATAATAAAACGGCAAACATAAAATACTGAATAAATTACAGAGAAAAAACAACAGAAAAGGTAAAAGAATGGCTTTTCCTCCATCGCTGGTAAAACGTCAGGGGACATTTCGACACGTCCTGGAATGAAACAATAACAAAAGCAAACACACGCACTTGCTCTTCCATACTCAGTTTCGGAAGGGCTCTCTCACGCACGTACAAACATACATAACCACAAACAACTCACACACAACACACACTCACATATACAATCAGAAAAAAAACACTACACACAAACCACACAACACATATATATACTATGCATACATATATGTATGTATTATTATATTATATTATATTATATATATATATAATTACATATACACATATACATACAATATATTATCTTATATACTATATATATTATATATATATATATATATATTTATATATTTATATTATATTATATTATATATACATATATTTATATATATTTAGTACTATATACATATATATATAGATATATATATATATATAATAGTATTAACTTATATATAATATGTATATACATATATGAGTACATATTTACATACTACTATATAGATACTACTCTATATTATATCATGTATATTATATATATATACATATATAATATATATAGTATATTATTGATACTATATACGTATATGCATATATAAATATATATATGATACTACTATAAACATAATATATACTATATATATTATATATATATAGATACATTATATATATATATCTATATATAATATATACATAATAATATATTATAATATA
>NW_020872743.1:277990-286988 GCF_003789085.1 Penaeus vannamei | reverse complement strand
TATATATATATATTTATATATATATATATATATGTATATTATATATATATATATATATAATATATATATTCATATATAATATATATATTATATTTATATATATTAATATTATATATATATTATATTATATATATATATTATATATATATATATATTATATATATTATATATTATATATATATATATATATATATATTATATATATATATTATATATATTATTATATATATATATATATATATATATATATATATATATATGTATATATATGTATATATATATAATATATATATATATATAATATATAATATATATATATATAATATATAATATATATATATATATATATATATATATATATATATATATATATATATATATATATATATAATATATATATATATATATACATATATATATATATATATATATATATATATATATATATATATATATATATATATATATTATATATAATGTATATAATAATAATAATATATATATATATATATATATATATATATATATATATATATATATATATTATATATATATATATATATATATATATATATAATATATATTTATATATATACACTTTACTTCATAATCCAACTCAAAAAGCGACCTTGGGGTACGCTATGGGGATTTTTGATGGGGGGGGGGATGGTTAGGCGAATTCGTTCATAACGCGTGTTCAAAAGTCCAGGAACATGGAGGGGGGGGGGGAGAGCTTTGTCACGAAAGACTCGACCTGGAATTGCGAGAAACGAACGACTGAATGAACTGGGATATTAGCTTACAAACTATCACAAAGATCGCCGTATGAACCAAAAACCTTCCTCATCCGGGAGCTTCATCTCCGCCCCCCCCCCACCCGACTGCCGTATTTTCCGCCCCCTGACCCAATTACCTCAGTTCCTTTCCGACTGCATCATCAATTCCTGTATTCTGTACATTAAGAGACGCAAATTGGGATTACCTTGTGTTGAAGGGAAGGTGGTTGGGAACTGACGAACCTGTGACGACCTACAGCGGCTAAAACACTGTTATTGTAATTCACTGACTTTAGTGTTATTCCTGAAATCGTAACATTTTCATTAAAACTTCGTCTTCACCGGGATGTTGAAAAAATAATTCGGAAACACAAGCAGCACCGACTGTAAACAAACTTCACTTCCGAAACGAGCGACGAGCAGGACTGCCAGATTTTCGAAGCTTGAATAATCGCCGTTTTCTTTAGGGCAAAACAAAAGCTATTTATATTTAGGGGACACTTTTCTAAGCCAGTGAATCTTTCCCATTTTCGTGTTTTGTCTCAATGCAGAGGAAAATGAAGAATTCAAAAGCGGCAAGAGACAAAAGATGAATCGGCCTTTGCTTGAAGTTCATAAATACTACAAAGAAAAATAATAAATAGACGAATAAATAAAATAAAAGAGTAAAATTTCTATTAGGAATTCGGAGTAGTACTGTGAGGAGGATCCGAAGCAACTTATTCGCACAAAATCCTGATAGCCATTTCCTACTTATCTACAGTCTTGCGGGAATGAAAAGCAGAACATTCCCTGCTGCTATTGCTCTTTTTATCCACATCAGAGCCCACACTATACATGTGTATACACGGATACATGTATACATGTGTACATGTACACACACACATACGCACACACATAAATACATGTATGTATATACACGCATACACACAAATACAAAAATAATAATATATATATTATATATAGATTATACATATATATACATATTCGTGTGTGCGTGCGTGTGTGTATGAGTATATATATGTGTGTGTGTGTGTGTGTGTGTGTGTGTGTGTGTGTGTGTGTGTGTGTGTGTGTGTGTGTGTGTGTGTGTGTGTGTGTGTGTGTGTGTGTGTGTGTGTGTGTGTGTGTGTGTTTGTGTATGAGTGTATGTGTGTGCGTGTGTGGTTGTGTGTGCGTGTGTGCGTGTTGTGTGTGTGTGTGCGTGTGCGTGTATGTGTGAGCGCATATACATGATTCGCAGCCGCAGACACTCTTCCATAACGTCCCGAAGCCATACTGTAGACGCGAAACGAAGCGAGAAACAGTTGAATCCGAGGCCTGAGGTCAATGAATTTGTCTAGTTAGCGATTCTATTAATATACATAGATCGTCGACTTCACTCCGCTGCCAACCTCTCAGTGTGGATTAGATTTAATTGGTTGTTTGTCCTCCCTGATAGCCATTGACGAACGTTTGCTGGTATGAAACGTTTTCTGGCTCGAGTTTCGGAGACGAGAGAAAGTCGTCGGAAGGTTGTGTGTTTTGGTGAGATTTCTCTCTCTCTCTCTCTCTGTCTCCTTTATTCTCCCTCTCCCACTCTCCCGCGTGCGTTTCCCTCTTCCACTCTCTGTCTATCATTCTATCTCCCACTCCCATCATCTTCCACTCTGTCTCTCATTCACCCCTCCCCTCTCACTCTCTTTCTCATTCATTCCCCTCCCCCACTTTCTGTCTTTCGTTTATCTCTCTATTTCTTTCCATTCCATGTCTTTCTACTTTGCCTTTGGTACTCGTAAATCTCTACCGCTCTCTTGCCATTTCCCTCTGTCTTTTTGTTTGTTTGGCTGTCTCTGCCTCTGTTCCAGTTTCAGTCAGTCTGTCTGTTTTTCTTTCTCTCCATATTTCACATCCTCATACTCTCTCTTTCTCTCTCTCGCTTTCTCTTTCTCTCTCCCTCCTCGCTTTCTCTTTCTTTCTCTTTCTCTCTTCTCCCCTCTGCTTCTCTTTCTCTCCTCGCTTCTCTTCTCTCTCTCTCCTCGCTTTCTCTTTCTCTCTCTCCTCGCTTTCTCTTTTTCTCTTCCTCTCTCTCCTTCTCTCTCCTCGCTTTCTCTTTCTCTCTCTCCCTCTTTCCTCCCTCCCTCGCTTTCTCTCCCTCTCTCCATCCCTCGCTTTCTCTCCCTCTCTCCCTCCCTCGCTTTCTCTCCCTCTCTCTCTTCTTCCCAGTAAGATCCACCAGCTTTTTCCACTTGAGGGAGTCTAAGAAGTAGAAAGAGGGGGAGGGAGGAGGTCGCTAAACGAGTGTGTTTACGGAGTTTCAAATGCATTAAAGAATCTAAAAACTTAAATAGAGAGCACTCCCAAGTACTCGCGCCTCTTCGTCTCCCTTTGTCTTTTCTCAACTCCCTATCTTGGCTTATTTCGTTAGCCAGTTTTATATCTCATTGTAGTTTTTTCATTCTATTTTTGTCTGCCTCTCTTTTTGGTTCATTCTTTGTCTGTCTTTCATCCTGTCGGTCTCCAGTATTCTTTCCCCCTTTCTTTTTTATATCTTTCTCTCCTCCTCCTCCTCCTCCCCCGCCTGTTTTTATCCCAGTCTCCCTCCCTCCCTCCTTTCCACCCCCTCTCCTGCTCTCCATTTCTTGCTACCTCTCTCGGTCGCTCTTTCCTTCTCGGCTTCCTCCTCTCTTTCTACCCTTCCCCGCTCCATCTTCTCTTCTCTCTCTCTCTCCCTTCTCCGCATAGTCCCTGGGGAGGCAGTCCATCTTGGTAGTCTCGCCAAACTGGAGATCGCAGGGGGAGAGTCCACGAAATCCCCAGTAGTACGCTAGGGCTATATTTATCAATTTATTTATTCATTAATTCATTTCGTCCTTCGTGTATTTGTTTTTAATTTCGTCTGGACCTTTTGTTCGCACGAGGAACAGACAAGGATCTTGACCTTTTCTTTATCTCGCGTCTGGCCTGCTACTTGGAGTCCGGGACTGTCTTTGCTCTGTATAAATATTTCATGCTCTTCGGTGTCTTGGCTCCACGCGCGCGCCCCTGCACACAAAAAGTGCACTTTATGGTCATCACTGTTTTTATTTCTATATACATACATATATTTTTTTGGGGGGTGGGGTGGGGTGTGGGTGGGGGGTATAAGGGGGTGGGGTTTATTGGCTGATGCATTACCTCATTATTGTCAGATATTTGGACTTTTATTAGACTATGTGGACTGAATTGGTAATACTCACTGGTACTGAATTAAAACCCAAAGTTTTTTCTTTTATTAGGAATTCACATGCGATTCAAATGCTAACTAAATTATTCAAGCGAAGCGTTTTTCTTCATAAAGGGTATAGTTCATTATCGCCCTGGGTGCGTCATTATATATACTCTTTATATCTTTTAATGTGAACGCGTTCGTTCACTCACTCTTATTCTTTGTCTGTCTACCTTTGGCTTTCTGTCTCTGTCTCTTCCTTTTCCTCTCTCTCTGCACATACAGACACACACGTCTGTCTCATTCGCCCTCTCTTTCTTTCTGTCTTTCTTCGTATCTCTCTGTGTCTCTCTCTATACACGCAAGCGCGCATACACCACACACCCGCACCCACACACACATATATTTATTGATACACACACACACACGCAAACATATATACATATAAATGTATATTAATAAATTTATATAAATAATTAATGAATTATATATTATATATATATATATATATATATATATATATATATATATATATATATATATATATATATATATATATGAATATATGTATATATATATAATATATATATATATATATATATATATATATATATATATATATATATATATATATTAGGATAAATATTTAGCGATCAGCTGTACATGCAATTGTATCATTTACAGTCTTTTGTGCTCATTTTAAATACGTTAGCAGCAATGAGAAAGGAGTTGAACAATACAGTATTGATCAGAATTCTAATTTCCGATCCGCTGCAGTAAATTAACTGTGTGTGTAGAAGGGAATAATAAACTGATTTCTGAATCTCCGTAGACAGTTTAGTCAGGGTTTGCACTGTCTGTTAAGTTTCTTGTAAGTCAATTACATATTAGCTCTAGTTAAGATTTCACTCTATTATGACACCAAGGAATTTAGCTTTTCAACTCCTAGGACGCTGTGAGAGAAAGGATGTGAGCTACACTATTACTTCTGCGTGTAAATACAACACAGTAAGTTTTCTCAAGGTTCAAGGTGGGCTTCCTTGCTTCCTTGACTTCTCTAATTGCATACTTAATGAGTTCTCGGAGAGTAATTGAAAGAAGATAATAGACATTTGTGTCGCTAAGATGAAGATTTAGTATCATCTGCGTATAAAATCTAATTTAGAAATTAGAGTGCGTAATATAATTGATATATAATGAGAATAGAAGTAGCTAAAATAGAACCTTGGGGGCGTTAAACGTTGTCCTGATGTTGATATATATATATATATATATATATATATATATATATATATATATATATATATATATATATATTTTTTTTTTTTTTTTTTTTTTATTGAACCATTCAAGCGCCTCTAATTTCATAATGCTCAATTTACTAAAAGTGTATGAAGCGATACAATGAAAAAATAATAAAACATTTTTTCTCCACAGATACATTCTGTGTCGTTACTTAAAGGTAGATGGTTACAACGAACGCTTTTTTTTTCCTGAATCCGTATTAGGAGTTGGATATCATACCAAGTGCCAAAAATGTATTAGTCGATTGTCAGTTTCTCAAGAATTTTTAAAGAGGGCGGGGCTTCGAAATGTGAAAGTTTCGCGGACTTAAAATCGTCTAAGATGTGTGTATTTGGGAAATATCAATCTGTTTAATAAAAAATATCCGAACATCATATAACCTGGAGAACAATCCTTGACAATCATTAATACTTTTTATATGTTGGTGCTCAAATCATGCCATTAACTTGCCTTGTTCCTTAGCAGGTTTTATGCTCATGCACAGGGCTACATCTTTGGTCAGACAGTTTCGGACCCAAATTAACAAAATACCTATTATCACTAGGATTCATCATCACTGGCAGTTCAATAGGATGCCGAGTACTGTTGCCTCAATTTACAATACTATTCTATATCATTTTCCACTATTACCAGAATGATATTCAAGATTTGATTTATAATACTTTGACTCAGCGTTACCAATTGTTTGAATATCATTGTTTCGAAATCGTCAGTATTTCTCGTCTAAGTTGGTGGTCTTCAGCGATTTTATCAGTAGCTTGTTCCCCCCTAAATCGGCTGATTTTTAATCTCCTATCTAGCTTATCTATGTTTATTATATATTATATTTTTTATATATATATATATTTATTAATGTTTATATTATGTTTATGTTTAGCTTATTAGGCTTATCTAGTATCTTTTTTTATACCTATTTTTGTTATTAGAGGCACTCACATAAAAAAAAACATGAATTTTGATATTACTTGAGAATATTTGGATAATTGGAATCAAATGCAAGAATCCATCTTTGCGTAAACATCGAATAACCGCATATCCTACACCAAAAAAAGCTTCAGATTTATATGCAACAGAAAGAGATGCAATCATGGAAAGATGATCAGAAGCTCGACTATATATGACGTTACTTTAGATTAACTTAATTAGATTATTACACCAAAATGATGAATGATTGTGTCTGATGATGTTAACCGGGTTGGTTTGTTAACGAGATTGAAAGAGAGCCTTTTGTGAATCAATTCTTGCGTGGTCAGAGATAATTTGAAATTGAACAGAAGACGATTAAAACCATGAGTGATCACATAGTTTTCCTTTCTCACATAATACAGATAAAATAGTTTCGATTTTTTTCAATGAATGAACATACATCAGCATTTGATCCTCTGTAGACATCACATTCAAAATATTCATTTACAAACACCCACACCCACATATATATACACACATGTAACATCAGATCATATTACCTGTTACAATTAGTTTCAAAACCTTTCTCTTCTAACTTCAGGTCTTGTCGAAACATTCCAAGAATTGTCTTTTTAAGAAAGATTGCAACAACTCCGTT
Organism: Penaeus vannamei; assembly: GCF_003789085.1. NCBI lineage: Eukaryota > Metazoa > Arthropoda > Malacostraca > Decapoda > Penaeidae > Penaeus > Penaeus vannamei. Next base: position 280,156 of record NW_020872743.1, on the reverse strand, counting down.
TTTGCAGAGAGAGATTATCAGTTTAGTAATTCGTATAATTTCTCGATTTTGTTTATTAGTTCTGAATCACAAGAGTTAGAATATCGACATGATTTAATATAATTTTTTCGAGAAGGCTCCCAATAGCTTGAAGAATGCTGTTGGTGTGTAGACTGAATACGATGCCACTATAAGTCGAAGGACTGAAGACAAAGTTAGAGTAAAAGCCCCTAATTAGATAATCACATTTTAGGATTGAAAAATACGGAACAAGTCAGCAAGAGATCATCCTTGTTATGAAATGGCGATATTGCATGATAACCGACGGGTTACAATTAATGCACAGACACTGACTTAGTTTAATTACTTTTCGAAAGTTTGAAGAAGACGGTCTACATCCAGAATCTCGGTTGGCTGCCTTGTGGGGCGTCTCTTAGAGGGGAGGGAAGGGCCCAGCTCACTGCTCCTTCAGTAGGTGATCTCAGGACGTCCCGCGGAGAAGTATTCTGGGCAAAGGATGGAGCTTTACAGAGATCAACTGAGGACTCTCTCCTATCTTCACCACTTCTGCGGTTCCTTCACTATGAGCGTAAGGTAATTCACGAACGCGTACTTGGGACGCCTTCCGGGAGCATAATTTTATTCTATTTTTTTAGCGCACATCGACTTTTGAGAAGGAAGAGCAACGGAGGATATCCCTGGGATGCTGGAGCGGAGCGTTGTAAGTTGGGTTGATTCTTTCGGAGGCAGTTCAAATACTGATACGACCTTGAGATAACATTTTTTTTTTCCAATTCTCACCAGCTTCTTCCGGAATACCAGATGCGACGTTTGTTACGAGGTCCCTGGTCGTCCGTGTAGTCTGAAGGAATCTCCATTTTCGTAAAGTGGGGTTGAAGAGCAGCTTTGGTTTGGTTAAGTCTTTGTTTCAAGAAATATACAGCGATTCTCTCAGCAGGCGTCGCTCAGCTCAGTTAATTTTTCGTTTCGTCCGCCATAGTCTGCGTATGTTCCATGCTTTTTGTCATCATTTATTTTATCTCTTAAGATTTTAAATGATTCCTTATTCTTTGAGTCCAGTGCATCAATCATATGCTCCCATTTAAGGTCATGAAGTACTTGAACCTCTTCTGAAGTCGTGGTAGTCAGGTGGTTTGGGATAGTTGTTCGGTTGTTTGAGATTATTAAGAGTGAAAACTATCCTAGCTGCTCGCACTATAAGGGGACCGTTTATTTATTTTATTTATTATTTTTTTTTGGATTTTTGGATTTTTCTTGTAGAACTTTTTTTTTTTTTTTTTTTTTTTTTTTTTGTTATTTTCTAAATACCGAAAAAGAAACAAAACTAAAATGAAAATCGACCATGTGGGGCAAATCCTCACAACTTCTAAAACGATTACACATTCATTCTGATTTCATTTTCGGACAGAAATATCCTGGAGGTACAACTTATTCCACTCACTTTTTTCTGATTTCGACTTACTTTTATTATAATGATGAACTTTTTTCCGTTGGCATTTTTTTATCCAAAAATAGTGAATATTTTAAAAATATATGTCACTTTCACATAAAGCACAAGAGATAGTTGCAAAATCCGAGCGGAACAAGTTGTACATCTTTTATTTATCAACAAAATGAGCAATGATACGTTTCTTTTGGACGAGAATTGCGTTTGAGAAAGTTAGCCCCGCAGACAATGCAAGTGTCTCGAGATATCGGCAATTTTTTTTCTTGTTTTTCATGATTAATTTGGTATTAACAAAATAAGGCATAAGAATAATCTCCCTATAACATAATCCTCTATTATCTACCTGCTTTGAGAAGTATTGCGGAAATTCCCAGCACTTAACAATGTGTCAAAAACGTACGTATGTTGGGTGTTTCTCGGCTTACAATGACCGTTAAAAAAGAAAAAACTCTTTAAAATCCCCCCCCACAATATTAGAGCCATTTTTCAAATTCGTCTTAATTTTTTGGGTGAATAGTAAACGTAGACGACTTTTAGAACACCATTGAAGGGCTTTATATATATGTCACCTAAACAAGAAACTAAAAAAAAAAAAAAACAAAAAACAAAACAAACAAAACAAAAAAAAAAAACAAATATCGTATTTCATCATTTAATAGATATATTATTCAGCTACAACATGAGCCATAATATATTTCTAAACTAGACTAAAGTTTTGT
>NW_020872743.1:267990-272990 GCF_003789085.1 Penaeus vannamei | reverse complement strand
CCCTAACCCCCTCCCTCTCTCCCCCCTAACCCCCTTCCCACCTCTCTCCCAAACCCCTTCCCACCTCCCCCCTCACCCCTTCCCACCTCTCTCTCCCAAACCCCTTCCCACCTCCCCCTCACCCCTTCCCACCCCCCCCTCCCTTCCTCTCCCCCCTAACCCCTTCCCACCTCTCCCCCTAACCCCTTCCCTCCTCTCCCCCCTCTTCCATTTCCTCTCATCCTGCAGGCTGACCAAGGGGCAGCGCTGGGTCGAGAACTGAACACTATCTTGCCCCGAACCCGGTTCCGACCTCCCCCTCGGGGCGTGTCCGACCGAATTGTGTTTTCTGAAGCGTTTCCAGGATATTGTTGTAAGGAATCGCGAAATCCTTTGAAAACAAAACGACAGAGGCAGTCTTAAGTAGCCTGGAAATGCGGTTTAGCCCACGTTTTACTTTTTTTTTATACTTACAAATGAGTGGTTAAGAGAGAGAGAGAGAGAGAGAGAGAGGGGGGGGGGAGGGGGGAGAGAGATAGATAGATAAAGAGAGAGAGAGATAGATAGATAGAGATAGATAGATAGATAGATAGATAGAGAGAGAGAGAGAGAGAGAGAGAGAGAGAGAGAGAGAGAGAGAGAGAGAGAGAGAGAGAGAGAGAGAGAGAGAGAGAGAGAGAGAGAGAGAGAAATTGACATTAAACGGCCATCATCACCTTTGCCATTACCACTTTGATACCTTTGCTTCTACTGTTCATTTGTTTATGCACATCATCCTTTTCTTTATTTTAAATATTGCTAATTATATAGATATTAAAACTATTGTTCATTGTTCATGTTATCAAAATCATCACAATTATTAATCATTACCGTCACTGATAAGCTTACAATGTTACTATTACTAATTAATATCGTCACTATTTTTACAATATTCTTGCTCGCTGTATATGTATTGCGCATGATTTTAGGGAAGATTTGATTTCGAATTTAATGTAATAACTATCTATGCATTTCCACAGCATACCTCCATCAATCTAGATACGCGTGCCTGTGTGTACGTATACACACACATGAATGGCAGTGCAGTATGTGTGTACGTAATCTCCGTGATTATTTATCTATATGAATAACTATTAACATACGCAATTACAAATCATTACAAATAATGGCATTGGATCATGTATCCATTGGCAATATTTCACACCGCTGTTGAATTGCTTCATTTTATCTGTTCATCAAAACTGATTGGCTTTGACGATATTGCAAATGCAAATGTGCAAGGCCGCTCTGCGAGGACCGGCCTCCGTTTCACCCCCGAAGCATTCTCACTTCGTCCTCCAAACGCCAAACTTCGGAACATTCTCGGCTCGTGTGTACAGGCCGATTTGTCTTTAAGTTTTCCTTAATATTTTCTCTTCTTTGGCGTTAGGTAGTTTCAAGTTTGAATGAAATAGTGTGGCCTTTTTGATGAATGGAGTTGAGGAAATTGTATTATTAGGTAAATATTCCGTAGCTGTATATTCACATACAATCAGTACCCGGAGTGAAAAGTTGTAATCTCCATACCAGTATGGAATATTTAGTTATGAAATACTTATGTCCTATACCACTGTAAATCATCCAGATATGTAATTTGTACTCTCCATACTACTTAATAAATCTACACTTCCTATAACACTATAAAACAAGAATGTAATATGTATTTTTTATACCACTACAAAGCGTGCAGTTATGAAACCGATATACTTCCGACATCTCTATAAAACACGCGGTTATGAAATCTGTTATTTCTATAACAATATAAAACGCTGACCTATCACAGTCCCCCATACAAAACCCTCTTACATTCTCCCTAATCCACAAATCATCTTTATAACTTCTGTGGGTAACAGGGCGTAGATTCCACGCCGTTTAAGACGATCGAATCCCATAAAGAAAGTATCCGACACAGAGAACAGACTTAGTCGATTCGGTACTCTTGAATTGGAGTATTTCTAGTGAAATAGTTTTTGAGGTCGTTAAACTTTTGCGTTTAAATTGATGGTTGGATTAGCGTAAGTTATTTGAATTGGGTTGTTATCCTGAACAGATATCTGAAATAGCTGAATTGGTTACACTGTTTAACTGGTTGCACTGGTTTATCAAATGAACTGGTGTCTTGACTTTTAAATTCATGGTTAGCGAACTCACTGTCGCTGTAGATTCCTTGGGCTTACATTGAATACTGGAAGCCTGATCCTGTCATGAGGACGAAAACAAACGCTTCTACAGTTTTCACAAAAAAGGCAAAACACTGTCACTTGAACTACTAATATCCGTTGCAATTGGCGTAGTTCATGTTTCTAAACAATAAACTAACGTATGACACAACTATTACCAATTTTCCTCCGCATTACGTACTTGTTCTGTTTGTACACTTATTACCATGTATGAGATGCATAATATTGCCTTGGTTTGTGTAACTTCTACTGCTCTCATTTTCCTACTACGCTCAGTGCGCTAATACAGCTTCGAAACGATTATGTTCACCGGAAATTTTATCTCAAGATGGAGGACTTTCAACTGCGCTGGAATGATTGGTTGATTATTCCGGGAATCCGATGTAATGAATAAAGAGGAAAAGGGTAATTATGATAAGAATACTATAATGATATATGTGATTATGATAATGATGGTAATGATGATGATGGTGTGATGATCGTGATAATTATAGTAATGATAATGATAACTATGCTAAAACTGATACTAATATTACTATCTAATACTGAAACTAATGCTGATTACAATACCAATTACATAAAAAATAAGAACTATAACAATAGCAAGACATTAAAACAAGGGTAATTATCATAATCGCTGGCACTATCATTGCCCTCTTTACTACAATAATTAGAAAGCAATCACGGAGGCGGAACTCGAGATCAGAGAGAATCACGAGACAGCGAAACCCATTTCCAGAAACCTTAGCGCGAAAGGAGCCAATGTCGAGGTACAAATCCCGAGGCACTGGCAGTGGTAGTTGCGTTAGCACGGTGCCTAATCCGTGGCATGACGAGGCACTCGAATTGGCACTCTGTCCCTCGTCCCTCGGGTGCCACGGGCTCGCTGGAACGTCTTGGGTGCCGGAATGGCCTCGGGCTGGAGCTAGAACTAGGTGGACTGAACGACGAGATGTTTCGGTGTCGCGTGCCATGCTGATATTCCTGGGTGGGTGGGGGTCCTGAGTGGGTGGGTGGTGGGGGGGGGGTCCTGGGTGGGTGGGTGGGTGGGTGGGGGGGTCCTGGGTGGGTTGGGGGTCCTGGTTGGTGATTGGGGGGGGGTCCTGGGTTGGGGGGGTCCTGGCGGATCTCTGTGCGTGCGTGTGTGTTGTGGTGGCTGGAGGGAAGGTTGGGTGTGTGCTGGTCGTGTTTGAGTTGCGTGTAAATGTGGCTGTGTGTAGTTCTGTGTGTTTCTGTACGTTGGGTATCGATATCTTACCTGTGCTGGAACGATGATATACAGGAAAGGTATCATGAATTAACATAACCCCATCCAACCTCATCCTAACCCCTCAACCCTATTAACCATTCGCAACCCCCATTCACCCATCCGATAAATAGCACTCCGAGGAAAGAGCGTGAGTGAGTGAAAGAGAGAGAGTGGGAAGAAAGAGAGAAAGAGGACGGAAGAGAAACACACACATACACACAGAGAAAGAGAAAGAGATAGAGACAAATAGATAGATAGATAGAGGAGAGAGAGGGGGGGGGTATGAAAATGGGCACAACGATGAGACGAAGACGGACATACGGGCGTTAAGGGGACACTGGAGGAAACTGTGGATGACTGGATGACTAGCTAAGTGGTCGAGGGACTGGCGGACTGGGTTAAGGGGACCGTCCCTGGCGGTGGGGGAGAGGGGGGGGGCGAGTCGGAGATTTGGGGTCAAGAGTGGTCGGAAATGAGCTATGGTCAGTTTCATATTCGTAAATGAGAGTAGAATCACCCACGTGAATATGAACTTCCGCGGCGAAAAATTTGGGCAGCGCGCGAGGCCAGAACCCCGAGTCCACTGCCGCTGTGTCAGCGATTTTCACCCTTCCGCACTCTCGCTTCACAGGAGCTAATATGATGCATTGTATTTTGGCATTACCTATTGAAATGGATCACAGGAAGATAAAAGTGTCTTATTATAACAGTTTTATACCAAAGTGAGAGATTTATGATATGAAAGACGAAGGAAAAATAAAAAATCATGCGACTTTTCAAATTTCTTTTCCATAAAATATAGTACATATGATTCGATGTCGACGAATTCATCATAAAAGAATGTTTAGGGTTCGGTGATAATACATGAGCAGTTACAAGTCTGTATCTCCAAAAATAAACTGGCAACGAACAGATATTCACACGGACTGGAGGCCCGTGCGCGTTCAAGGCCGTCTCGCAGGGACCCACGAGACAAAGCTCCAAGCGTCGCCACGGCTTTAGACTTTTCTGATTGCAATAGTTTTACGTATGCGCTTTCATTTGAAACTAATTAATCGACTAAACATCATTATGTCATTATAAATCCATTTACGAGAAAAAAATAAATGTAAAGAAAGAGTATGATATAATTAATTTGTGTAAACTCGTAAAATCGGCCTATAAATATCTGATACCTATTAGTACATCACAAGAATCATCCACGATAAACGAATATAAGAGATTTGATAGAAGAGATTTGTATATCAAAATATTTTTGATCTATCAACGTTTTCTAAACGGTTATTTGTAACGAACTCTAAAAAAATCATTGTACCTCAATATCAAGTACTTCGATGGTGACTAAACGTTTATCGCTTGTTTCGAAGTGGAATCACGTGGTTAGACGATGGGGAAGAAGAGTAGACTGGAATAAAAAGAAAATAAATAAATGATATAAATAATTATGGATTTAACAAGTATATGTGCATATACGCATATACACGTGCACGACCATGTACCTTTACACCAATTTACATGCGTATACACATGTAAACGAATATATACACAAGAAA
>NW_020872743.1:245889-248389 GCF_003789085.1 Penaeus vannamei | reverse complement strand
CCTATCCCGTGGAGACATCCCCCCCCCTCGCTGGATGACACTGGAGGTCAGAAGTACCCAGACCCTACCTGACCCTTGTCAACGTGTCGCCAAGGAGAATATGTACGTCTACCTGAAGGCGCGTGAGCTGGAGAAGCCCTGGCACCAAAGTCGTTTCCAAAATACCACGTTCAGCTTTCAGGACTTTCTGAACCACGTGTTGTGGACGGCGAGACTGAGGCAGCTGGACTACCACTGGGCGCCGCAGACTTGCCTGTGCAACCCGTGTAAAGTGCGTTACGACTACGTTCTTCACCTGGAGAACATCGGCCACGAACTCGACCATGTTCTTCGCGACTTGGGAATCGCGCAGGAGATCCCGGTACCCAGAGTTCACGTTACGAAGGACGATGATCGGATGTCTGATGCTGGCTACTATAAAGATGTCCCACAGGAGATCATGAGACAGATATATTCTCTCTTTAGATATGATTTTGACGTTTTGAATTACTCTCGTTCACTTGGCGATTTAGTGTGAATGTTATGTCTTCAAAACATATGAATAACATATAAAGGACATTATTTTAGCGTTCAGTGAGTTTTTATACCATTAATAATCGTAATGATTATTGTTAAAAGTTTGTTATTTTTCGGTTTGTTTCTTTAGTTATTGTGTTAAATACATTTCAATATAAGGTCGTGGAGTTATTTTGCAATATTGTATTACTGATTTAGGAAAGTACGTTTGAATATATTTTGATATGTCAGATGAGTGGGAAAAGCCACATACCCCTTTTTATTTTATTAGTGAAAAATATATTTGAGAAATAATGAACATACTTTATGCTTAGTGATATACAATCTAAGAAATAAAATACAGTTGTTTCCTTACATTCCTCACTGTTCATACTTTATTTCTTCCCCAACTTAATTTCTTTGATTTGATAATACAACTCATAACCGAAGGACTTCTTATTCAATTCAAATTTTAACAGATCGATCTCGTCACGTGTGAACCGTATTCCTTCCCGTGCAAATTTATCGCAATATTAACCCTTTAACCCTTTGAGAATTTATTAAATCTTGCAGGATGCCATGATAGTGTGTGAGTGACTCTTGCAATGAGGAATTATTGTCTATGTTTATATTTGATTAGTTATTTGTTGAACGCCTCTTTGGCAACAGTGAAACGTGGCGACTGATGTCCGTAGAGTTTAATCGCATGTCTTTAATTCCTTTGTATTATGTCTTCAATTTTTTTTGAGAGGGCTCCTCCCCATTTTCTCTTTCTTTTGCTTCTTCTTTTTTTATTGCTTTTTTTTTTGCTTCTTCTTTTTCTTTTTCTTATTTTTCATTCTTTACCTCTTCTCTCTCTCTTCTCCTCTCTCTCTCTCTCTCTCTTCTCTCTCTCTCTCTCTCTCTCTCTCTCTCTCTCTCTCTCTATTTCACGTTATTTACTTAAACATGCCAATAATAATATATGTAAGTGTCAATGGTAACAAATATATAACCAAGTTATGATTGTGACAATCACATGAAATATATACTCCAATATAATAAAAGGATTAACATAATTACTTAATACCATCCCAATTGTTAAGGTTTTTGAAGAAGTTTAACCAATAAATAACTTTCATAACAAATGCATTTACCTTATTTTTTTTCTCTTTTTTCGTTTTCTATTTCACTTTCAAATTTTCTCAATCATCATTCATATCACTTTTTCATGTATTTATTTTCGTTCAAGTTTAAATGTAGTTTAAAAATTGTTTACAGTTCTCATGACGTTTCATCTGTGTTGGTAGTTAATCGTTGTTATTGTTATTTGTTGTTTATTTGTTATCATCCATTGCACGCTGTTATTATGACTTCATTTCGTTGTGATAATTTTTATTATTGTTACTATTATAATTGTTGTTATTATTTTTTATTATAATCAATATAATTACTGTTATTATTTTATTTATAATATTATTATAATTATTATATTATTATTATCATATATTATTTTTATTATAATCATTATTATATCATTACTGTTATTATTTTTTTTATTATAATCATTATCATTATTATTATCAATTACTGTTATTATTTTTTTATTATAATCATTATCATTATCATTACTGTATTATTTTTTTATAATCATAATCATATCATTATCATTACTGTTATTATTTTTTATTATAATCATTATCATTATCATTACTGTTATTATTTTTTATTATAATCATTATCATTAATGTTATTATTTTTTATCATAATCATTATCATTATCATTATCCTTACTGTTATTATTCTTTATTATAATAATTATCATTAATGTTATTATTTTATATAATAACCATTATCATTATCATTCATCTTGCTGCAATATCACAAGCAAAGAGAAGGAAATGCCAGAATGATGTCATATTCACAAAAAAAATATGCCTATCCTTATCTATAATCTTTATCTATATCATTCACGTCAATATTTTTTTTCCATCACTGATATCTTTCTCTCCTTTACTGTCATAAT
>NW_020872743.1:228389-238389 GCF_003789085.1 Penaeus vannamei | reverse complement strand
CAGGCACCAGCTGGAACTCGCCGACGGCTCTGGCTTCAAGTTCAACATCTCAACCGACGTAGGACTTCACACCATGCACGTCAAGCTACCGACTGGCCTCACTTGCGCGCACTGTGTCCTGCAGGTCTGTGGGTTTCCCGTTTTCTTTGTTTCAGTTCCGGTTACATGCTCGTTTTCTTTTCCGCAACATCTCGAGTGAGTCCGTTTTCTATGCGCTGATGCCTTCGTGTAGATAAATTTCTATCCTTGATATCTTTTTCGTAATAATTTTTCCAACTGTATTACGTTCTTGCAACTCTCTGCTCTCTTCTTCTCTCTCTCTCCTTTCTTCTTCTCTCCCTTCTATTTATTATTTTTTTATTATTTTTATTACATTATTCGCTTACATTTCTTGCAATCATTTTCATCCTCAACATTTTCTATCCCCATTCTTTTACATTATTCCCAATACAAAAAAAACATTAAATCTAGCGATATTTCTCTCCATTAGCCATATTTCCATATTCTTCCCATTACAAAAAAACATTAAAATAAACCATTAATCGTGACAGTGGCGTTACGTGACGGGAAACAACTGGGGTTTCTGCGACGACGGGACCGGCATGCTCGGGTGTGGACCGCAGGAGGAATTCCGCGCATGCGCAGACGTCGCTGTTTCTTCGGCGAGCGCGAGGTAAGGTCGATTTAAGAAATTGCAATAAAAATCAGTTATTTGGTTGACTAATAGAGGTTAATTGGATGATAGAAAAAGGTAATAGAATGGCTTAAAATCTTTAATATCACTTTCGGTCTTAACGGAAGTATAAATAACGTAAATCCTATCTATTAATCTTGATATAATCTCATTCCCTCTACTTTAAAACGACCCATTGCTTTTATAAACTACTACCTCATCTCATCATGTTCAAATATAGACGCTCTTAATTCTTTTCCCTTTTTCCACTCAAATCCACTTTTCCCTGGCACTCAAATCCACTTTTCCCTGGCACTCAAATCCACTTTTCCCTGGCACTCAAAACCCTGGCACTCAAAACTTTTCCTGGCACTCATCTCCCACAGGACGAGCAGGTCATCCTTCAGAGGATCTCGTCCCACGCCTTCCGAGGACCTGGCACTCGAGCGGAGGATCCACCCCAAATTCCGGCTGCTTCCAGGAGGTTCGAGTGCCAGCGGAATCGAGTGCCACGGCGTCGGGGAGTGGGAGGGCGTGCCTGGGGTGGCGGTGTGGTGTGCCAAGAACTGCCTTGGCACGGATTACTGCCCCCCTGCCCAGTGCCGGTGTCAGTGATGCCCCGGAAATGAGATTTTTTTTGGATAATTCCTATTCGCGTATTTGGGTTTTGTGTGTGGTAAGGAAATCCACACGTTATCTCGTCTATGTGTGTATGTGCACATTAATGCTCTCTGTCTGTCTGTCTGTCTGTCTCTCTCTCTCTCTCTCTCTCTCTCTCTCTCTCTCTCTCTCTCTCTCTCTGTCTCTTTCTCTCTTAAACCACACCACATTCTCTCTATGAACACCTTTCAACAATAGTAAAGATCAGTTCTTAACACTTCCTTCTCATTTATTTTCTAAGATTCACTGATTTTGTAAAATATTTATATATTTATTTAGATTTTAGAGATTTTTTCCCGATGAAACAATTTATCTTTTTACCATTTTTTTACTAATTCTTTGTCTATATTTATCTACCTCTTTTGTAAGATTAAACATAATCTTAAGGATTGTATTTGTATGTACTTATGAATAAGTTTTTTTGAAAGAATAAATACCTTAGGAAAATGAATGTTTCTATTTCTTTTTCTTTTACAAAAAACAGGAACTAAAACGTGACACTTTACGATAATGTAATAAAAAAAAAGTTAACAACATCTAAAAGTTCAATAAATTAATGAATAAATGCGTAAATAAATAACTAAAGCAAAAGATATACAGAAAGAAATTCAAGAAAAATGGCAAATTACAGCAACAAATAATACTCCAATAATAATTAGCAAATTTTTGTTTATTCTTTTTCAACATCATCACCAATTTTTGTTTATTCTTTTTTGTTATAATTATCACCAATCGTTTTATTCATTTGCCTTATATGAAAATATTGATGCTCTAATGTATACCTGAATTAAAGGAACTCTTTAAAATTCAAAATTATCGAGAAGTTCCAACGCAAAACCATATTTTTTCATGGAATATCCGTTATCATGTTCAATATTTGAAGTCAAGAGGGGCGTGATACCTCCCCCCCCCTCCCTCAAAAATTCAAATTTTGGCGGAAAAAAAAACTACATAAGCCTACTAAAACTAAAATTTGGCGAGAAAAATTGAGGAAACTAAACTATAAAAAAAAATACATAAACTACTAAAACTAAAATTTGTCGGGAAACGGCTACAAACTAATTTGGCGGGAAAAAATACATAAACCTACCTAATACTAAAATCTGGAAGGGGAAAAAACTACATAAATCTACCTAAAAATAAATATAAGTTGAGGGTATGAAAACTCGTTTTATCATATTTGATTATTTGTAGTCTATGTAAAATAAATGTACAACACATTGTAATAAAATCAATGGACATAATACCATACATGGGCTGGGAAGATATATAATTATTTTTCCATCACATCATTATGGATTGGGGGAAAAATATCTTTTCCATCACATCATTAATCTAAAATATTCAAATAGACAATTCATTCATTAATACCAATATATCTGCAGATCAACTTAACTCTCCTAGAAACATGTGGTTTATAAACTCTCAGACTGAACACCTTCTCTCTTCTTTCATGGAACACAAGAATATTTTCTGTTAGACGTGATTAATTCCTTATAGTGTGTCGTAGTCCAATCAGCTACTAACTTATCCATGCCTTTATTATCTTAATTTTTAAAATGATTATAAATAGCTCTCTCCCGAAAAAAATGCGTTTAGTTTTCATTTAAAAATGTTGTTGAGACATTTCATTATCATTAAAAATTACTAGGATTTATATGTAACCATGTACGATAGGATTATACATGTAAAAAAATAAATCAATTAAAAACTATACAAATAAAAACAAACAAACATGTCCTAAACGAAAATAAATAGAAGAAAAAGCTAAAAAACTATACAAAAAAACAGAATCTATCTCCCATGGACTTTATACACATGCTCCTGCAGGCCCGTCCTCTGCTGGAACCTCACGTGGCAGCACTCGCAGAAATAGAGCTTGTCCAAAAACAAAACAAAAAAAAGCTAAAAAACTATACAAAAAAACAAAAAAAAAAAACAGAATCTATCTCCATGGACTTTATACACATGCTCCTGCAGACCCGTCCTCTACTGGAACCTCACGTGGCAGCACTCGCAGAAATAGAGCTTGTCCAAAAACAAAAAAAAAGCTAAAAAACTATAACAAATAAAAACAAACAAACATGTCCTAAAAAAATAAATAGAAAAAAGCTAAAAAAAACTATAAACAACAACAAAAACAACAGAATCTATCTCCCATGGACTTTATACACATGCTCCTGCAGACCCGTCCTCTGCTGGAACCTCACGTGGCAGCACTCGCAGAAATAGAGCTTGTCCAAAAACAAAAACAAAACAAAAAAAGCTAAAAAATTATACAAAAAAACAACAGAATCTATCTCCCATGGACTTTATACACATGCTCCTGCAGGCCCGTCCTCTGCTGGAACCTCACGTGGCAGCACTCGCAGAAATAGAGCTTGTCCAAAAACAAAAAAAAAAAAAAAAAAAAAAAAAACTAAAAAAACTATACAAAAAAAAAAAAAACAACAGAATCTATCTCCCATGGACTTTATACACATGCTCCTGCAGGCCCGTCCTCTGCTGGAACCTCACGTGGCAGCACTCGCAGAAATAGAGCTTGTCCAAAAAACAAACAAAACAAAAAAAAACTAAAAAACTATACAAAAAAACAACAGAATCTATCTCCATGGACTTTATACACATGCTCCTGCAGGCCCGTCCTCTGCTGGAACCGCACGTGGCAGCACTCGCAGAAATAGAGCTTGTCCAAAAACAAAACAAAACAAAAAAAAAACTAAAAAAACTATACAAAAAAACAACAGAATCTATCTCCCATGGACTTTATACACATGCTCCTGCAGACCCGTCCTCTGCTGGAACCTCACGTGGCAGCACTCGCAGAAATAGAGCTTGTCCAAAAACAAAACAACAAAACAACAAAAAAACAACTAAAAAACTATACAAAAAAAACACAGAATCTATCTCCCATGGACTTTATACACATGCTCCTGCAGACCCGTCCTCTGCTGGAACCTCACGTGGCAGCACTCGCAGAAATAGAGCTTGTCCAAAAACAAAACAAAAAAAAGCTAAAAAACTATACAAAAAAACAACAGAATCTATCTCCCATGGACTTTATACACATGCTCCTGCAGACCCGTCCTCTGCTGGAACCTCACGTGGCAGCACTCGCAGAAATAGAGCTTGTCCAAAAACAAAACAAAACAAAACAAAGCTAAAAAACTATACAAAAAAAACAACAGAATCTATCTCCCATGGACTTTATACACATGCTCCTGCAGACCCGTCCTCTGCTGGAACCTCACGTGGCAGCACTCGCAGAAATAGAGCTTGTCCAAAAACAAAACAAAAAAAGCTAAAAAACTATACAAAAAAAACAACAGAATCTATCTCCCATGGACTTTATACACATGCTCCTGTCCTCTGCTGGAACCTCACGTGGCAGTACTCGCAGAAATAGAGCTTGTCCTGCTTGTGCACGATCCTCATGTGGGTCTTGAGGGCGCTGCTCTGGGTGAACTGGTGCTGGCAGTCGGGACACGAAAAGGGCCTCTCGCCTGTATGGGTCCGAACGTGCTTCACCAAATCGGATTTCCGCACGGTGGTGTAGACGCAGTAGGGACAGTGGTGGGGGTTGGGGCCGGTGGGCAGGGGAGGGTGGTGGAGGAGGGAGAGGCGGTGGAGAGGGTGGAAAGAGGAGGGAGGGAGGGGAGCAGGTGGAGAGGGTGGAAGGGGGGAGGGAGGGAGGGGGTGCGGGTCGTCGTGGGTCCGCCGTGGTCGTTGCCTCTCCCCCGGACGCCAGCGATCATCTGGAAGGGAGCAGAAGGTGGAGAAAAAAGGGGCGTTTTTTTTTTTTGCAAATTATCTGTATATGTACGTAATTCTTGGCAAGTTTCTCTATTTATTTTTCATAATATTAACAACAATCATATTAATATCAATACTGTTTGAATATGAATGATAATGATAATAAAAATAACAATTGTAATGATAGCAATAATTATAACAACAATAACATTAATGATAATAAACATAACAATAATAGCGATAATGACAGCAATAATAATAATAATAATAATAATAATGAAAATAACGAACAAATAATACTTGCAATGATAATAATGATAAAACCAACAAACAACAAGAAGCATGATAATAAAAAACAATAACAATAACGATGATGACAATGATGATTAATAATAGTAACAGGTATTGCAGCGTCCCTCTTAAAAATATCTCCCATGTCCTTAACAAAGAATATAACAGAAAATTGAAAACAAATACAAAGAGAAAAATAACAAAACTAAAGAGTTAAGAAAGCCATAAATAACAGACATTAAAAAAGAAACAAGTACAACAACAAACACAAACAGAAAAAATAACAAAACAAAACCATCAAGAAAGCCATAAATACCAGACACTAAAAAACAAGAACAGCAACAACAAAAACAAAAAGAAAAAATAACAAAAATAATCAAGAAAACCATAATAAAACAGACATTAAAAAAAACAAGATCAACAAAAACAAAGAAAAAATAACAAAACAAAATCATTAAGAAACATAAATAACAGACATCTAAACAACAACAACAACAACGACAAAAACCAACAGAAAAAACAACACAAAATCACCAAGAAAGCCATAAATAACAGACACCTAAACAACAAAACAACAAAAACAAAACAAAAACAAAACAAAATCACCAAGAAAGCCATAAATAACAGCCATTAAACAACAACAACAACAACAAAAACTCGCCAAGAAAACCATAAATAACAGACATCTAAACAACAACAACAACAAAAACAAACAAACAAAAGCATTCGCACAGACACCAAACAAAGGCGCCTTTTCGCTTTCCAATCACCGAAGCAAAACGCCACGGTGACCTTTTTCTTTCCAATCAACATCTCAACTCTGGAATAATCTTTCTTCTCTTCCTCTTTTCTCAAACTTTGGGACTTATTCTCCCCGCGAAATGAGATGCGTGTGTGTGTGTGTGTGTGTGTGTGTGTGTGTGTGTGTGTGTGTGTGTGTGTGTGTGTGTGTGTGTGTGGTGTGTGTGTGTGTGTGTGTGTGTGTGTGTGTGTGTGTGTGTGTGTGTGTGTGTGCGGGTACGTGTGTGTGTACGTATGCGTGTACGTGTGCGCGTGCGTGTGTGCGTGCGTGTGTGCGTGTATGACTGCATGTATCTGTATCTGTGAGTGTGTGTGTCTGTACGCTTAGGTGTATGCATGTGTGTGACAGTGATAAAGTAGATGACAGAAAAGAAGAGACGGAGAGGAGAAAAAACACCAATAAAGAGAAAATCACCAAATAAAATAATTTATTCCTCCATTACACTCTGTCCATTCACGGCAATTATATTAACAATTGTCTCTTTCACTTCGTCCAAAAAAAAGAAAACAAAAAAAAAAAACTAAAGGCACTAAGATTCTAATGTAATTTATTTCGTAAGATGATATTGTATCCTTCTCGGAGCACAATAACATGAAACATATTTAACTATTCTTTTTCTCGTGATTCGTGAATGAATATTACGTAAAAGATAAGTATCTCTACTGGATGTTTTTACCTGTTTACTGATTACAATGGTAAGATTATAATTTACAGAAATACACATAACAAACACGCAGCTGTTTTTATGTGTGTAATCTAGGGAGGTCCTCACTCTGAACTAACAATCAACGGCGGGATTCGATATTCATGCGTTTTTCGAATCCTTACTTCGACTACTACCACTACTATTACTACTACTACGACTGGCCGCTACTATTACTACTACTACGACTGCCACTATTACTACTGACTACTACTACTACTTACTACTACTTACTACTACTACAACTACTACTATTACTACTACTACTACTACTACTACTACTATTACTACACTAAACTACTACTACTACTACTAGACTACTACTACTACTTACTACTACTACTACTACTACTAACTACTGACTAATACTATTACTACTACTACGACTGCCGCTACTATTACTACTACTACGACTACTATTACTACTTGCCGCTACGACTATACTACTACATTACTTACTACTACGACTACGACTGAGGACTGCCACTACTATTACTATACTACTACCTTACTATTACTACTACTACGACTGCCGCTACTATTACTACTACTACGACTGCCACTACTATTACTACTACTAACTGCCCTACTATTACTACTACTACGAAACTACTATTACTACTACTACGAACTATACTACTACAACTATTACTATTACTACAACTACCGCTACTGAAAGAATAATGATAATAAAAATCGCGAAACAAAATCATTCAAGAAAAACAAACTTTGACGAGGTCCCCACCAAGCAGTATGTGAACGAAGCCAAAATTTGAGGTTTGTTGATATTTCCATCACGTCGACGACCATAGCGAATAACAGCAGGCACCAACTGGGGGTACCTCGGCGACCCCCATACACAAGTATAGGGGGACTTATATCAGTTTTTTTTCCCCTAACTTTTTTTTCGGGTGTGACCCTAAAGACAGTCTTATAGCCTGGACTAGCGACCCGAATTGTGTGAACATGTCGTGATATATCTAACCATTTCCATAGCAGTTATACTTCTGCTGCATGTTAGCTTACGTTATTCTATACTATTATAGGTTAATATTACCAACACATTGAATTGCAATAAACAAGCGTTATTAAACAGTATTAACTTCAACTGACATATCCAACTATGGATTCTTTTATCCTTCTTTTAAGACCCTCTGGCGACCCTCAGAAAAATCCTGGTGACCCTCATTTGGACTGTGACCTTGGGGTTGGGTACTACTGACCTACAGATTACTCTTCAGTCCATGTTAAGGTGAAGATAAATTTGTGTAAGCAAGATTGTGCATTTTTTTTTCTCTCTCTCTACACCAGACCGTCAGAAATCTGAGTGCAAGTCTGCAATATGTGAGAATCACTTTGATGTACTTCAGCAAATATTTATCTATTCAGTGATATTTAACATCACATTTATGCTCAAAGTTGACGTGCATTCAGGAGTGTAGGTATAATATTCAGCCACATCCTGGATCTTTTGGTTATCAATGCGTTTTATATGTGCTTGATATCAATGGAGAATGGACTATTGAACACGCCACATGACAACAAAGGAAATACAGTTGACTGATAATGAAAAGCCACATCATTTTTTTTTATTCTGATCCTGGGAGGCTTTTGCTGACTACTATCATTACTGTTCCTTTATTTCGGTTGAATGTATTTTTGTCTCCCGATGTTAATTTCTGAGTTCATAACAGTTGTTTCCCCTTTGTTATTGCAGTTAATTCGTTTTGTTCAAACATGTAAATGGTCCATATAAATGTATATCTGTTTCCATTGATGAAATGCTATATGAAATTAAACTATTCCTAAAAGAATTCTGTTAGCGATATATGGAGATACTGGAACACTTAAGGCTGTATTGTATTACAAAAAAAAAAAAAAAAAAAAAAAAAAAAAAAAAAAAATAATTTTGCAGTGTAAGGGAAGTTCACTCAATAAAACTACCCGTACTGAATTCCGGTTTTTATTTAATCCCTGAAGTAATTGAGATGCTAGTGAACGATTATACTTATACAACTTATAGCAAACCTTATAAAAAACCTTACGATACAACGCTGTTAACTACAGACACACACACACACACACACACACACACACACACACACACACTCCACGACGCCCTCCCACCAGGCAACTCGTTCCGACACCCGGTAGCCGTTACGGGCAACTGTACACTTAATATAAATGCAACTCCATCTTGCCGGTCGATAAAATAGCATCTACTGAGGAACTTGAGGTTCTTCGCGGAACCCTGGGTAACAGCGACCGGCGATGGACAGTGGCGGCAACTGGCGGCGCCGGGGGAAAGCTCGGATTTTAATATGTTGTAACTGGAGTGGCGGCGCCAGCAAGTTGCGGCAACTGGCTGTGCGAGGGGATACCTGCAGTTGCCACGTATGAAAGCCCTCTTTCTATAAATCTTATCTAGGTTGCATTAATCGATTGCCGCAACCAGTTGCCTTGTGCGATGGCACCCTGAGACCTTCACACACCTCTTCTCTCTCTCTCTCTCTCTCACACACACACACACACACACACACACACACACACACACACACACACACACACAACACACAACACCACTAAATGCTCTACCAAACACACGCTATAATCTCTCTCACCCCCACACAAATGCATGTGTTCCTACACAGTATATTTCTTATGAATACACCGTGTTTATGATGGATGCTCTTTTCCTCAGCCCTTCCGTCGTGCTCAAGTTGCAGATCCCTTCCCTCTCGCTATAGTCTTTGCGGATATCCACCTCGCAATCCACATCCTCGCCCTCGGGAATCGTGTCCTTGTGTTTGATCGCAATGTTGTGCAGAACGGCGGCGCTGCAGATCGCCATCATGGAGGTGTTCAGCTTCGACCGCAGCTGCGACGACAGCACCCGGAACCTCCTCTTCCACAAGCTGAACGCCATCTCTATGTTACTCGTCTTGGCGTGGGCGGTGTTGTACTTGAGCTCCGCCTCCCGCGTGGGGTTGGCCACGGGGGTCATGAGGTACGGCCGCAGCGGGTACGCCGAGTCCCCGAGCAAGTGCCCCACGTACTGGCCCTGCTCCAGCTTCCGGCACAGGTCGCTGTTGGCGAAGATCCTGCTGTTGTGGACGGA
>NW_020872743.1:213389-223389 GCF_003789085.1 Penaeus vannamei | reverse complement strand
AACACAAGCAGAGGTGCCCCTTGTTGAATATTACTAATGCAAAAAAAATTAGGCCATAATTTTTCTTCATTTCTGCACTATATTTAGCACTCTAATGGCATAATGATGCAACTATGCTTTGCTACAAAACATCACATCATCAGACTGGCATATTTTCAATGGTTTAAGCATTTTCAAAGTCTACCTTTCTGCGCTGAAACTAAGTATATGGATAATATAAAATAACACTTCAGCAGTAACAGCAAAATCGTCTTTAGGGAATATATTGTATAGACAATATCAAGATAATTTCTTCAGTGCAATTACAGACATGTCATCAATATAGATATAAAAATCTATTTGATATTTAATGTTAGTAAAAACACACACACAGGATCAACAATCTAATGACTGGGTAATGTTCTTATGGACACCCTCTGCTGATGCTACACTTGAGATAATAATAAGAATAAGAAGAACCTTCAGATCATCTTTCACAAATGCATCTTTTATCTACTTGTGTATTCATCCCCTATCTTGCTTTCTTTACACAAAAATCAGCCACCAGAAAATCGCCGTAACAAAACATCATCAATTTGTCAATTTTCCTCAACAAGGTGATATGTTTGTGCTCTTCTTCTAGTTTTTAGTGCGTCATTCTTCTCTGTTATTGCCCCGTCTTCCTTCATGTCACCTTTCTTACTCTGGCTTCATAACAGATCTCTTTCAATATTATTCTGTGGAGTGTAAGCCATAATACAAGCTGTGCTTTCTTTTTCTCTTTTTGCCCACCAGATGTTGCCTTTAGGCTTATGAAAAGAAAGAAAAACTGCATGCAATTTATTGTGAATCACAAGTTGGGATGAAAGAGGGGAAATGCGCACCCCATGGGTTAAAGCAGATTATGCTCTTATTGAACTCTCTTGTCCTTGTACACTGTCTTTTAAAGTGACCTGATTTAGCCTTCTTGTCCATCCTATCTCTCTGCCTGCCTTGAATTATCATATTTGTACTTTTTGTCATTGCATCTTACATCATTTTGAAGAGCTTTACTACTGCAACATACATTCATGTTAACTAATTCTTATTCATGAAAAAAATCCTAAACTTAGCCTTGCAATATGGAGACTACTACTGAATAGTTATGACGACATAATTCTATAGACTATCATCAGTAATAAGTTCACAAAAGAAGCCACAAATTTCTTCCAAGACAAAATCTTCTTGCTCATCAAATTCACTTGTCTTTCTTCAGCTCACCATATTTTCAATACGACCAATACTTATTACATAATCCACTCAGTTTTAGCGGTTAATGGCTAATGAGGATTCGAGTTGGAACTCAGAATTTTATGGTTCCTTTCTTACAAAGGCTGTGTTTCATTTCACACTGGACGAGACCACTACGACAGTAATATAGTAAAAATATTTAAGTCACACTAGCTAACAAACTCTTTTTTTTTCAGTATTATAATTCATGGGCAACCACCCACCTTCATGTACTCACTGAACTTCTATTTTTCATACATTTTAAAATATTTCTTTGCAAATTCCTTAATTACCTATTTTACACAAAAATCCATCTCAGCCATACCTTTTCAACTACAACATAACATTCAAAGTAAATATAGGGTATGTCTGGCATGCATATATCGGAAAATATAGAGGAAAGAACAGAACATTGTAATGTGTAATTATTGATGGAAGGAGAAAGAATATTTGTAAATTTATATCTGTACATACATACAACAAACCACACCATACACAGCAATACACACTGTACACAAGGAAACTTTGAACTGCTATCATCTTTTCTCCAGATCTTAGCTTGGACCTCCACACATCGCTAAAGTCTGGCCGAGTCCTTGTAATTCTCCATCAATATCATAAAGCGCTAAAAATCTTTCCTCGACATAAGAAAGTCTCTCTGGCTCCTAATCACCCCATCAACATGAAAAAAAAAAACTATTTGCAAAATAACTGCGACACAATACTCCTCCATAATCTTCAAGTCAGTATTTATAATAGCTACGAGATTTTCCACAATCAGATCTTTCACTCTCAAATATGAACCAATGTCTGGCCTCTGTCCTCTGTATTTAAAAAAGAAGAGGAAAAAAAAGTCTATGATTGAAAGACTAATAAAAAAAATAACAAAAAGAGCTTTACATTTTAAGACTCTTATGTAACAAAAGTCCTTACCTTAAAAAATCACTACCTTCTTTTCAGAAGGAAATTCAAACGGTTATTCACTTGTTAGTCTACTTCCTTAATCAATCCGTGGCATGATGGCTTTTACTATTACGTTTTCCGTCAATCAGCCAGCAATATAACTCCACTTTCTCCTTTTTATAAGAGACTAATTTTTGCAGACTCCCTCCCACTCCATAAAACATCCGGTAAACAAACCAAAGAACGATTCATAAGTACATTGTCTGAAACTTTGCCTTCCGTGATCCTACGAGAAGCAGTTAAAGACTTTTTAAAATGCCGTTCCTGGTCCGTTGTTAAGTGAAGCAGTTAAGACCTTTTAGAATGCATTCCTGGTCTTTTGGATAAACTTGGCTTCCTTGCTTATGGCTTTGATTTCACCACGAAGGACGCATTTCATGATAATTTCTATGTTTTAAGCAACGTGGAAATATCACAACAAATAAAGAGGAATAAACATGAAAATGTATGAGATAATGCCAAAGAGAATCATATCAACAATAAAAATCAAAAAAAAAAAAAAAAAAAAAAAAAAAAATCCAATAATTATGATCATCAAGACTGATAACTGAAGAATATCGATGCTGACATTGATGTTGAAGTTAATGTTGATGTTGATGCCGATGTGCATTATGATGATGACAATGATGCTGGGCGATGAAGATGATATAAACTACGAATGCTACTCCTTCTACTTCTACTTATACCAACTACTACTACTACTACTGCTACTACTAAAATAAAAATAATAAAAAATAAATAATGATTGTGAGAATAATGACAATAGTAATAATGACATCAACATGGAAAATAAACAAATGCAAAAAAACAAATACTACAAATTCTCTCCTACTGTACCTGAAGGTTTGTGTCACCCGTATTTGCATTGTCACCGTCCATCACTACACTACTTGCTGCCTCTTGGTCCGGAAACCACTAGAAATAAGACATTAATTAGACTGAGAATTTAAAGTCTTCCTTCTATTGACCAATTATTATAATAACTTTTATTATCTCATATGTTTTAATCTTAGGAAAGCATATATATTTTTACAGATTCCTTTATAAAAAGAAAAAGTGATAATTTATATGATTCAAGTTCTCTGTCCCTAAAAGAGAAAATAATGATATTTTAAATAAGGTTTACAGACAGCTACAGCACATGAAAATGAGATATCTATAACTCAAATATGCCAGTGAGTGAATCTTCCTCTTCTAGGGTTTCCATAGATGCTTTACTCACCGCTTGAATTTCAGAAGAACCTGACATTGTGCCGCCCAATCCGTCAGAGAACATGGGCTGGGTGATCAGAGGTCCGGCACCTTGGGAGTCCAATCCTGAGCTTTCATACTTAGGAATCAGCATGCTCACTTCGTCCTGGCAGTTATCGTCAAGTGTTTCTGGTTCTTTACTATCCTCTGTAACAGTCCCGAAGTCCAGCCCTGTGTCGTCTTGATTTGAGTCGCTGCAGCTTGTGATTTCAATGATTTCATCTTTGATGTGAAGCTCTTGTGTCTGTTTCAGAAAAAAATATTTGAAATAGCATTAATACATGTGTGGAAGTATTCCCAAAGTCCAAGCCTCTGGAAAAATGGGTGAAAAATGAGGACATCAAAAATTACAAAAGCTCTCAACTGAAAAGTCCCTTTCCCTAAATACTGATCGATGCATACATTGTATCCTTTTATGAGATCAATACACAATGTCTGATTCTCTCATTCATTCATAAGTTTGTTTTACTATAACCTACCCTTGTAAGTGGGTTGCAATACTGATTATTCAAAAAATAATGGCAAAAATAACAAAAGACTAACCTCTGGGAGCAAAGCCTCCTGAAGGGGAGAACTATCGTCCATTCCCTCTTCATCCGCTATGCACGATTGATCTAGATTCTGTTCTCCCCTTGAGCAGTCCTTTAACCACTCAGCATCACTCCCTCTGGAGGTTGACAACGGCGTTAAAGATTCCTGAGTCTTCCTTCTCTTTGCACTGGGACTATTCACTTGGTCTGTGGTTACTGGAAGGGTTTTGCTCCTACCAGGGGGACTAGTTCTCTTATTTCTGGAGATAGTTCGGTCCTCACTTGTCCTTGTTTCTGCGGGCTCATCTGGCACTGCTAAGCCTTTAATCTTTAATAGCTCCGCCACTTTAATCAGCCGCGACAGATCAGATTGTGCCACACTCACCACACCAGCATACATGTAATTCAAAATAGCTTCCAGTTCATCACACTGCACATCTCTCAATACTATGACTGGGTGTTTACATGGTGTATGTTCAAACATTTCCTCAAAGTATTCACTACATGTTGATAACACAAATTTGTGCACTGGGTAAAATTTTCCATCACAAGCTACTGTGGCGTCTGTGTATCTTTGCTGTGGAGAAGAGCATAATCATATAATAATCAAGGTAAAAGGTCAGAATGCAATAGATAAAATTGAGTCTGATTCTTCAGTAAGATGTTGCCAAATAATTGCAAATTATCTTAACATTTTATATTTCATTCTCTCATCTAACACATGTTTTTAATCCCAGAATTTTGTCCTCGAGGTTTAGATAAGAATCTGAGATTTTTGTATCCCGAACCTTATATGTTCAGAATCTAATATTGTTTCATTTGTGCAAGTAAGAACACAAACTAGTAATGACGTAAATTCTAATACACAAGGAAAGAATAAGGGCAATAGGTGTAACATAAATAAAATCATGTGAAAGAACCAACTAACCATGAAAAATCACACAATGAAAAAAATCATTACAGTCAAAACAGTAACATTCATCTTAAGAAATAATAACTGAAAAACAAATCATAAAAATCAATCCAAAAATTTCTGTGAAAGACATAATAAGTATACCAATAACAATAACAAAGATTAGTTACTTTGTCTCTTAACGCTGCTATCGTATGACAAAAAGTTGAACTGTGGTTCTTCCACGACAATGACAGCATCCCGTCCATCATCTTGATTCTTGTGTTGCATCTGTCAATGAAAATTAAAGCATATTAATTTCGTGATTTCTAAGTAAAAACAATATTAGAAAGATTCAGCTGTATACATGTCCATGGGATCCATATACTCACGAACATTGAAGCTATTTGCATGTATTTGATCACTGACAAGTAAAAATGTTATTGTGAAATGATGCACAGATGTAGATATATTTCACCTAGCTTTAAATACAAGAAGGAAAGTACCCTGGAAAATGAAAGCAACAACATGAGGTGGTCACTGCAATAATGAACTTGCCACATGCGGGTAATTTTTCCCATTCTTTCTCAAACTCTTATAAAGAAATGTACTTTTCATCCTGTTGCAATAAGACGTGAATATGAAACGGGAAACATATTCTAATTAACCATATACTATATTAAACTTTACTGGATGTTGTTCCAATGCAGTAGTTCTTGACCTGTGCATTGCATAACCTGTGCAATTCTCCTCTGATTGACTTGTGCAATATTTTACAGGTGTTCATTTCCTGACTATTTTCTTTTTCTACTTTGTAAAATTAGGAAAACATGGACTGTTTCTGGTTGAAAATATACTTATATAATAATAACACGGATACCAACAAGAATTATAAGGAAATGTCCAACCTAGTATAAAGTAGCTAAACCATTCCAGTCAGAAACAAGCTTCTTATCAATCAGATTAGTATCTTTATGCAGTTTGAACACTTTCACAGGAACATGATAACTATACATGCATAATACATTTGTATAAATATTTTTAGTGTGAAGAGTTTATGCATAACAAATGTCTAAGAAACACTTTTTGTGTTGCCAGACTATGCCTTGAGCTCTAACGGCAGAGCACAAGAGCATTGTCGATCAAATAAGGAACAAAACATATTCATCCTTCCAGGCTAATCACAACCCATGTTTACATCCTGAGCCCGTGGCTTTCAACTTTCAAAGCTGTTGCAATTACTCAAAGTTATCTTTCACTATCAGTGATAATATGCATTGAGCTTCCACTTTCTAGTAACAAAGAATCCAATATCCAACATGTTTACGAAGTGCACTATAGTATTAAGCAGTTACAAGTAAGCCAGAGAAGTATATATAAAGAAGCGCACTCTTTCCATTACCAGGAATACACACAACATGTAACAAGCAGTTTATTTCAACAGACTGCCTAGTCTTTACAGAAAATTCTTTAATCCTGACTGTGAACATTATCATTATTTCTTTTTTTGTTAAGGCGTCCAATTTACAATTTGTGGCAGCAGACCTAAATAGAAAAACAGTTTTAGTATAAAATTGTTATAATTGGAGCAATGTCACACTTTCACTAATCAAATCAACAAAAATAACCAGTAAATTAACTTCTATACAATATAAAATTAATTCAAATAGCTAAAAAAAATGAGAATAGGCTTTATTATTATCATTTCTTTAAATTGTTATCAGCTTCATACATTACAGAGTTATTATATATTGTTTAATAAAGAGCACCTAGATTTCAGTTAATTAATCAAAAAAGAAAAGAAAAGAAAAGAAACGTAAAATCAATAGGCCCATAAATTCTAAGTGCAATAATGATCAGGACTTTGGTTTAGCCTACGGTATATAAGAATAAAAAAGAAGAAAAGGAAAAAATGTATTCTATTTCCCCAAGTTCATTTTCACTCACCTAGCTGTCAGAATCTGTAAGTATTTTGGTGCCTACGAAAGTCAAATTGTTAAGAGCACTGGTATACTGCAGTCACTAGTAAGCTTAATGTGAATATTAAAGACTGACTTCCTTGGTTAAAAGGAAATAAGAATAAATATAACAAATTCACTATTTTCTTTTCTCTTTCATAAATATTTATGATGATTCCCTGGAAGGATTTAAAATAGTCTCAATCAGTGTATCAATTATGCATACTGTGAATATGGAACTTTTTCGTGCAAGTTCTTGCTTCAGTCTTTTGAAGTCTTTGTGGGACTTCCTGTCTACCAAAATACAAAGGAAGTTTATTTTTGGCATCTCAAGGTATTATATTCATACAAAGCCTTTCTTAACTCAGACATAATCTGCTCTCAAAATAAAGACTAAATATAGAAACTTTACAGTCTTTATATCCACAAAACAAATCAAAAATATATTCATGTGTCACGTAAGCGTTTTTCTTTGCTTTTTCTTTCAATAATATGATATTTCTTCCGTAGAGAACACAAGCGCTTGTTACTCTGGCTTCTGCTTCTGCCTAAAATCTCCCTTTCTTTAACTTACAATTTGGATCGACACTTCCTACATCTTCTCTATACCTCAACCTCCATAAACCTCCATAAACTACAACAATTTCCTCACACACGACATACACAAACCAGGTCTGACATAATAATCGCTTTTCCGGGACAGTTCGGGGTCGACAAATCAAATTAGGTTCCTCCTCCTCCTCCTCCACCTCTTCTTCCTCACTCCTTACTCCTTACACACTTACCAGTTCTCTCTCTCTCTCTTGGCTCCACGTCACACCATCACCTGAAGGGTTTCGTCCCCAAAAACAAGTGCTTTTGTTGTTGTATATGTTGTTTTTTTCTCGACGAAGGTGTGTTTCTGGCTGTAATGCAAAGCTTAGGAATACGCTGTTGTTTTGCTTACATGGAGGCGACGGAGGGGTAACGAGCCTATTTTTATTTTGGTTTTGTTTTGATTTGCTCTTTTTTTTTTTTTTTTTCTTCTTCCTTTGTTTCTTTGTTCGGATTATATTGTAATTTTCTTTTGATGTGCGTTCTCTGTTTTTATCTTTCT
Organism: Penaeus vannamei; assembly: GCF_003789085.1. Classification (NCBI taxonomy): domain Eukaryota; kingdom Metazoa; phylum Arthropoda; class Malacostraca; order Decapoda; family Penaeidae; genus Penaeus; species Penaeus vannamei. The sequence continues at coordinate 215,451 of NW_020872743.1, read as the reverse complement.
TTATTTCTTGGTCCAGATTATACTGTAATTTGTTTTGATTTGCTCTTTTTTTGATTGGCTATTTTTGTTTTTATCTCCCTTTGTTTCTTTGTCCAGATTATATTGTAATTTGTTTTGATTTGCCAATTTTGTTTTTATCTCCCTTTATTTCTTTGTTCGGATTATATTGTAATTTGTTTTACTTTGCCTTTTTTGTTTCATCTTCCGTTTTTTCTTTGTTCAGATTATATTGCATCTTTTATTTGCCTTTTTTGTGTTTGTTTTTATCTTCCATTGTTTCTTTATCCAGATTATATTGTAATTTATTTTGATTTACCTTTTTTGTTTTTATCTCTCTTTGTTTCTTTGTTGAGATGATATTATGCTTTCTTTAATTAATATTTTATTTGATTGAATGTGATTTTCATATAATTTTTAACAAAACACTTCCCATTATCTCTGTACCTTATTTTATATTATTTTTTTATTTGCTATAATTATCGATGTTACGCATGTGATTGACAAAGAAGAATTGACAATAACGATAACCATGATAATGAATAATATAAAGTATAATGAAGATATTATCAATGGCAATCTAATATTAGTACGAGAGTATAGTATAAGGATCATAAGGGCAACGGGAATACTATTTATAATAACAACAACAACTATTACATCAAAAGCAACAATAACAATACTGATGCTGATAAATAACAATAATGATAATGATAATAATAACATTCATCAATCATCATAATAGTAATGATAATAATATAATAATAATAATAATAATAATAATAATAATAATAATAATAATAATAATAATAATAATAATAATAATAATAATAATAATAAATAATAAATAATAATAATAATAATAAAATAGAAATAATAATATAATGATAATAATATATTAATAATTATAATAATAACAATAACAATGATAATGATGAAAATGATAATAATGATAATAATGATGATAATAAATGATAATAATAATAACAATAAGAATGATAATAGTAATGATAATTATGATAATAATAATAATAATAATAATAATAATAATAAAAAATGGTAATAGTAATGACAATAATGTAGATAATAACAATAAAAATGATAATGATAACAGCTAATAATAATAATAATAATAACAGTAATAATATATATAATATAATAATAATAATAATAATAATAATAATAATGATAATAATAATAATAATAATAATAATAATAATAACAATAATAATAATGTTAATAATAACAATAAATATAATAATAATAATAATAATGATGATAATGATAATGGTAATGATGATAATAACATCCATAATGAGAATGATATTTATAATAATGATAATGATAAAATAATAACAATTATAATCATAAAAGAAAATAATAATAGCAATAATAATTGTAATAATTTCAACAATAACAAAAATAATAACAATGAAAACAATAATAATGATAATAATATAGATGATAACATTGATAATATGATAATAATAGTAATAATAATGATAATGATAATAACAATAATCACAATAATGAAAATTATAAACAAAAATAACAATAATTATAATAACTATATCTATAATAACAATATCATGGATAACAATTATAATAATGTAATAATAATAACAATATTAACAACAATGATGATAATAACAATTAAGATGATGATAATGATGCTACCACTACTACTACTAAAAATTATAATGACAATAACGATAATGATGATGATAATCACAACAATATTGATAATGATTATAATAATATAAACAGTAAAGATGATAATGATAACAATCATGATAATATTGATAACCATAACAATGATAATACTGAAAATAATGATGATAACGATATTACTAATGACAATAATGATGGTAATGCTGCTAAAATAATAATAATAATAATGATAACAGGAATTGTAAAACAATAATAGCATCTAACAATCTAACCATACGCTAATTATACGTTATGTATTCTTTATATAGTACAGCATGGGTGAACCTTCAGGGAATTGGCCTAATTATATATATATATATATATATATATATATATATATATATATATATATATA
>NW_020872743.1:203518-208289 GCF_003789085.1 Penaeus vannamei | reverse complement strand
GGGAGAGAGAGAGAGAGAGAGATAGAAGAGAGAGAGGAGAGAGAGAGGAGAGAGAGAGACGATGAAAGATGAGACGTAGGATGAGAGACGAGGGAAGTGAGGAAGAGAGAACGAGAGAGGAGAATGAGAAGGAAGACGAGACGAGAGAGACAGGGACGGATCGATGGAGGCCAAAAGGAGAGAGTGAGAAGCAACAAAAGAGACGACGTTGATTGAGCAAAAGAGAGAGTGAGAGCAAAAGAGAGAGTGAGAGCAAAAGAGAGAGTGAGAGCAAAAGAGAGAGTGAGAGCAAAAGATGAGAGTGAGAGAGCAAAAGAGGAGAGTGAGAGCAAAAGAGGAGAGTGAGAGCAAAGAGAGAGTGAGAGCAAAAGAGAGAGTGAGAGCAAAAGAGAGAGTGAGAGCAAAAGAGAGAGTGAGAGCAAAAGAGAGAGTGAGAGCAAAAGAGAGAGTGAGAGCAAAGAGAGAGAGTGAGAGAAAGAGAGAGTGAGAGCAAAAGAGAGAGTGAGAGCAAAAGAGAGAGAGAAAAGAAGTGAGAGCAAAAGAGAAGAGAGAGAGAGAGAGAGAGAGAGAGAGAGAGAGAGAGAGAGAGAGAGAGAGGAGAGCAAGAGAGAGAGAGAGAGAGAGAGAGCAAAAGAGAGAGCGAGAGCAGAGAGAGAGAGAGAGAGAGAGAGAGAGAGAGAGAGAGAGAGAGAGAGAGAGAGAGAGAGAGAGAGAGAGAGAGAGAGAGAGAAAGAGAAAGAGAAAGCAGAGAGCAAGAGAGAGAGAGAGAGAGAAAGAGAGAGAAGAGAGAAGAGCAAGAGAAAGAGCAAGAGCAAGAGAAAGAGAGAGAGGGAGAGGCAGAGCTGCATATATTTAGTTATGAAGTTATGTTATGCCAAAGATAACAAGATAAGATGGATAAGATACTTTTTGCTATGAAAAAATGTGTATGGAAAAATTATGAAAGGTAAAACTAGAAGGCATTTAGTGAAAATAGGATTATGAAAAGAAAAAAATGGAGCTGAGCAATTTTGAAATTTGGCACAAAGGTAGAGTAGTAAAATAAGTTCCCTAGTGTAAGCTGGAGGAGTGACTGGAAAGCTGTTATGGGTATGATTATTATTGTTACTATTTTTGTCATAATTATTAAGATTATTATGATTATTATAATCATCATGATTATTGTTATCATTTTTCCATTTTTTTATTATTATTATTATCTTCATCACTGTTATCAGAAATGATATTTTTATCATCATTAATGCTATTACTTTTATTATTATTATTATTATTATTATTATTATGATTCTCATTTTCATTATTAGTATCATTAGAACTACCTTTATCAATACTATTATCATTGTAATCTGTATTACTATTAGTCACATAATAGTAATTTTTATGGTTACATTATAATAAATTTTATCAAAATATCATAATATTTTTTATCATTATTACATTATCATCATTGTTATTTCAATTGCTCTTCATGTTATTATTATTATTGTGATGATTATTCATTATTTTTATTGTCTTTTATTGTTGTTGTTATCATTGCTGTCATTATGATTATAATTGATATTGATATTATTATTATTATGATTATTATTATTGTCATTATTAACATTATTATTAATATAATGATAATGATTATTGCTGTTTTAAGTATTTATTAGTTATCATTATTATTATTGTCATCATCATCATCATTACTATCATTGTTTTTATTTTTATTATTAATATCATTATTATTATTATTAGCATTATTATTATTATTATTGTTATTATAGTTATTATTGGTCTTATTTTTTATTATTAGTTCTATTATCATCATTATCACTATCATTACTCTTATCATTATCATCATTATCACTATCATTACTCTTATCATTATCATCATTATCATTATTAATTTATTGTCAGTTATTATATTTTTTATTATTATCTGTTATCATCATTATTATTATTATTGTTATAATAATAATAAATAATTGGCATTATTCTTAAAATGATCCTGATGAAAATAATTTAAAGACAAAGAAAAAGGAATAACTTAAACAAAGCTTTTGCGCCAAAAAAAAAAAAACTACAAGTTCATTGTAAATACATTAGTAACTGAGTGTCGCTCTCAAGTTGAAACATTAATGTTAAGGGAGATAAGAGTAAAAGCAACAACAGTAATAATGATGATAATAATAGTAATAATAATAATGATGATAATAATGGACACCAAGATATGTAGGTACAAAGATGGAAATTAAGCACCAGCTCACTATTAACTGATCTCCTTATAGATAAATTATTACTTGACAGCCAAATGTACTATACCAGTAGTTTTGGTCCTTCCTTTTAAATAAATTCTTACTTGACAACCAAATGTACTATACCAGTAGTTTTGGTCCCACCTTCTGGTCACACATCCAGCTTACCCACTTAGTCCCATCCCAAGAAACTTAGGCAATTGTTGCCCTCTGGTCATACTTCCAACCTACCCACAATAGCTTTGCCTGTGATTGTAATTCAGGAGCCTTTCTTTGTATGCTTGTGCATTATGAAAAAAAGGAAGAAAAAAAAATGCTGGAATGTAGTCATTGTATTTAGAACTCTTATAAACAAAAACAGACATAATTTACAAATGAATGCGTCATGTATGTATTAAGGTCCCCTATCATATTATTATTTGTTTTAATTAAACTCTTTATGCAAGTTCATAGGCCTTGAAATGTAAGTGCTAATATTTGTTTTTTGCATTCCCTGCAATTCCATGATAATTTGCAAATGTGGTATGTGCTTTTAGTGAAATAATAGAAATTTCCATGACTTTGTTTGAAGGGAATGTCAGAAATTACTTGTTGATGAAACTTTATGATGTAGAATATTATTCAGATTTTTTCATAATGGGATAAAACATTATGGTATAGAATATAATTCAGATTTTATTTGAATAAAGGGATAAAACCTTATGATGTAGAATTTTTTTTTTTTCATAATAGAATAACATGCTGTAAAGATGTTTCCTGTACAATTCACTATTTTTTTTTTTAATCTAAAACAAGCTACTGATATGTTTTGTTATAATGAAGTAAAATTTTGGTTGTAACACAAAGAGGTTTTCCTTCTCAATACTTGATGACCTCTCTTGTGGTAGCTGAGGAAATCATTTCAGTGATAGAAGTATTCACTTCACAACCATTCTCAAAACAATAAAAAAATGCATAATAATACTTTTGTTTCAGTTACACATTAACTCTCAAATCCTTTTACAGTCTTTCAGTTTTAAATATTATTTCTCTTGAGTTATCACTTAACATTTGTTTTATCATTCATCTCTTCAATTTTATAAATTCAATTTTTTTCTACTTATTAAAAAAAATCCAATTCCTTTAAAGAAACAAGGAAAATTCTCATCTGATTTTAGGAAAAATAAAGTCATTTGACACATAGTTATATTTAATGATAAATTTAACTGATACTGTATCACATTTGTTCAAATTTTGCCTGAGTCATCGATCAGCATTACGACAACTACAGATTAATCAATTATAATAAAGATATTCAGAAAATCTTGAAAGAGTTTACAACTGAAATAATTTTTTTTGAGGAAGGCCTCAAATCCTTACAAAAAATCCATGGAAAAGTGTTATACATTCCCCAAAATGAAGGTTTGGTAAAGACCCCCTTAAGCATGTTTGCAATCTTTTTTCAGACTTTCTGTTCTGACCATTAATATTTCTCTAACGTACAAAACACGATTACACTTTATTACTTTCTGAGATCAGGAAGCTCAATCCTGTGACCAAATCACATTTATACTTTTAATAACCATTATCTCATTAAAGGCATAATCTTTACCAACCTTCATCTGTGGCTTTATAATCAGCATACAAATAATACTTGAGACTAATCAGTAACAGAAAATTGGGAGTGGTTACCTAGTAATCTTACCCCAATGTGTACTCAAAATAATACCTGACGATCACACTTCTCAGCTTCACCCGTTCCAGGCCTCCTCACGTGACATTATCTCCTACTGATTAACACAATACTTTACATACATAACAATATAATTCAGTTTATAATATGTTTATTGTGTTAAAAAATAATCTGTATTTATGGGATGAGCTACACAATCAAGCAGGAATAGTAGTTTGTTGTTCATATTCTACACTGGACATATTTTGGTTGTAGCACAAAGCTGAGCCATCTTTCACAGACTTTTAAGATATTCTATCTCAAAACAATAATAATCTCTTAACAATGTGAAGCTTGATTCAAGAAGAAATCATCATTAATAAATTTCAAATCATTCTGCAAAGCACCTTCAAACCACTGGGGTAAAATACAAATTCTGCAGTCAGAATGAGAATTTCAGATGTGAATGCATCTGGTACCAAGTGTTTTCTACGGGTACCAATAGAAGAGAAGAAGAAAAAAAAAAAAAAAAAAAAAAAAAAAAAAAAAAAAAAAGTGAGAATGTACTTTTATACAAGTGTGTGTGTGTGTGTGTGTGTGTGTGTGTGTGTGTGTGTGTGTGTGTGTGTGTGTGTGTGTGTGTGTGTGTGTGTGTGTGTGTGTGTGTGTGTGTGTGTGTGCGTGCATGTGTGTGCGTGTGCATGTGTGTGTGTATGTGTAAATGTTGAGTGAACACATGCATGTGTGTGTGTGTGTCTATATGTTTGTCAGTATGGGTTTATTTGTGTAAGTGAGAGAGAGAGAGAGAGTGTGAGTGAATGAGTGCATTTGCATGTGCTGGAGCAATTGTGTGTACAATATGCAATTATAATATAACCAT
>NW_020872743.1:191018-193518 GCF_003789085.1 Penaeus vannamei | reverse complement strand
GTCCCCTCTTTCCCCTTCCTCATCATCTCCTGCTTCTCTCCCTTTCCAGTTGTGTACTGCTTTAGCCTGATTTTGTGACCTCTAACAACCAAATAAAGGCAGGATTACTTCAGCCACAATAGGAGGCAACTGTATAAACTGTGAGGAAAGGTCCCACGGGAAGAGGACAAGGCATGAGGTGGGGGTGTAGTCTCTGATGGCGTGGTTGGTGGTATGTATGTATGTATGTATGCGTATATGTATATATATATGTATGTATGTATGTATATGTATATATATATATATATATAATATATATATATATATATATATATATATATATATATATATATATATATATATATATATATATGTCAGTATTCTTGGTATTCTGAACACACATACACACAAACACACACACATATGCATAGGTGTATATATATGTATGTATATACACATATCTATAAATACAGATATGTATATATATATATATATATATATATATATATATATATATATATATATATATATATATATATATATATATATATATATATATATATATATATATATATATATAATATATGTATATATATATATATATATATATATATATATATATATATATATATATATATATATATATATATATATATATATATATATATATATATATATATATATATATATATATATATATATATATATATATATATATATATATATATATATATATATATATATATATATATATATATATATATATATATATATATATATATATATATATATATATATATATATATATATATATATATATATATATATATATATATATATATATATATATATATATATATATATATATATATATATGTATATATATATATATATATATATATATATATGTATATATATATATATATATGTATATGTATATATATATGTATATATATACATGTGTATATATACACATGTATGTATGTATATATATACATATATATATGCATATATATAATAGTCTTTAAGTCTTTAAGTATAGTTAAAGACTTGTTTTAGCCTCAATATAATACATGCAGGGTAAACATGTATTTGCTGAATTTTATATTTTCTCTCTAGCAACTGACTGTGTATGCAGTCCAGCACAAGACTCACCTTTGTTAAATTTAGTTACCAATACGTTAACCCATAAGATACTGGTGCCTCAAGGTTCACGCATGGATCAAACTCTGGGGCTTAGGACTATTTGAGGGGTGAGTCCCCTGGGTTGGTGGCTTGTAGACCTGGCCATAAAAACACTCACAGGTAGTATCTAGACTCCTTGCCTCCTCTCTGTATTGCTATTTTGCCATTTTCCTAGGGCTACATTCATTCTCTCTGGGTAGTCTACAACTCTGTGCAATAATAATAAGTAATAAAGAATTATTATTTTTAGATATTCTTATTTTTCAATCATCTGTAACACATCCTGCACTGCTGGATAAGGCTGGCAGGAATAAGCACTTGTGCATGGAAATTGTGTCCTTCTTGGAGCCAGCATTCTTCCTAGTATGGCTCATGGATGGTACTCATTTTCTGGTGGAAATAATGCAAGATCCCCTTCCTAAAGACCCTGTGAGTTCTAATCTCCTGCCAAGAGCCTTGTGCACCTAGGATAATATGTTCTCATCTCCACCTGCTCAGCAACAATATCTCATAATGCGTTTCCTTCATATAGGCCCTCTGCCATTTTTTTTTTCCCATGACAACTCATTCTTGTCACCCACCCCTCAACTATATATTTTTTTCATAATGAGATGTCCCTGCCTCCCAGATCCAATGGGTATATAGCAATGATAACTTTCCCCCCCACGAAATTCAAGGACAGTTAATAATAATGATAACAACAACAATAATAATAATAATAATAATAATAATAATAATAACAATAATAATAACAACAATAATAATAGCAATAACAAAATTAAAATACTACTACTACTACTACTACTTACTATAATAACAATAATAATAGCAATAATAATTTTAAAAAGGAATTTATTTAGAACACCTTCATAAGACCAATCATGACAATAGCGGTATCGATGGAATCCTCTAAGCCTCTACAACCCATATATGAAGGGCACTTACCAAGGAATTATCTCAAACCCCCTTAAACCCCAACATTCTTGTCCTTAACAGCAAGGGAGGAAATGAAAAGTACCAAGGAAATTACAGGGTAAAACCAGAATAATATACAAGAAATACATCACCAGAACATTAATATACACAAAGTACGTTATTAAAAGAGTAATATAATAGTCAGTCCTACTCTATCCTACCATTCTCATAGAGTGGATTCCTTGTTGTATAGGGCGAGGATTAATTGTATCGACTAATTCTCTGTATATCATTCAAATTTTATCCTGCAATTTCTTGGTACCACTCATGCTCTCCCCAGTAATCAGGGCCAAGATTGTAGGTATTGGGGAGGGGGGTTCCATTATATATTCTATATATATATATATTTACTTATATATAT
>NW_020872743.1:180000-182500 GCF_003789085.1 Penaeus vannamei | reverse complement strand
ACGTAATTTCTTAGAGAGACTTTCGCACTAGGTGTCATACATGCACTTTACATGAAAAATTACTAGTATCATTATCTTTATAATGATTGTAATTATTATAAATATCATTATCAGTCGTTTATTATAATAACCAATACTCATAAATATCTTTTTGCTTACAATTATTTCATCATTATTGTTATTATCATCATTATCAGCAATGTAATTCGTATCATTATCAATATCATATAATCAAAACCTCCATAATTACTTAATCGTTAGAGTTCCTATAATTATTATTATTACAAGCTTCACAACCATCATGTAACTTTTAACTATTAATGGTCGTCAGTATGATCACAGTATTATTTTTTTAAGGGGTATTACATCCGTATTAACTCATCATTAACAAAATCGCGACCATAATGATAAAGGCAATTATTACACTTATCACAGCTTGTGTTATTTACAGCAACAGACCATTGTCATAAGAATATAAACATTCGCTGTTCTCGTCAAAACATTCTTCCTCCCTCGTCCACAGCCGCCATTGCAAGTCCCAGTGACGTCACAGACTCTCATTAAGCATTCAATCTTTTCTATCATCTATTAATTAATTCATATCATTTATAATCGGGAAACGAAACGCGCGCCTCCATCCGGGGATTCATCAGCCTCCCTCGAAACTGAAACGCCGCGGACACTGGCTTGAATAATTAGTTATTTCCAGCTTGTTCGGACTAACGCAGAAAATGTCCCTCCAATGAGTGCTCTTCACGGGGAGTTATATCCACGCAGGTGCTGACAGACTTGAAAACTCGCCGGACAGTCTCTCTCGCCGCCAGCCATTCGAGCTAATGGGATTGAGCCGGGAGTTGGCACACTGTTGGCTGATAATAAAGCAAGGGAGCAAAATTCGGCCTTTAACCCCCCCCCCAAAAAAAAAAAAAAAAAAAAAAAAAACATTTACGAAAACGAGAAACAGACGCGACCCGAGTGTGAGGGACTTTTTCATAGAAGTGCGTCGAAAAGCTTGCTTAATGCTTGATCACGCTTCAGAATTGTTCACATACGGGCTCCGTTGTGTTTATTGTTGTTGCGAATTGTTTAGGACTTAAAACTTCATCAGTACTGAGTGACGATACTTAGATATGAAGGGGTAGGGTGTGGTTGGGGTCTTTTTGGATACGCAGAAATGAATTGGGTCTTTATTAACATTACACTTGTCATTATCATCTTCACTACGATTGCTTATACTTGAATTAGAAAATACAGATCACATGAAACGGAGAAGACCTACGTTTTCGAACTGTTTTGTGGCGAGGCTAAGCAACAACCACACTTCATCATATACAGTAAGTGAATACAATATGCAATGTCAGACCTCATGATTTAGGATATGTCGATTAAGTATCAATATATCAATACAAAGGCGGTCCAGGATTTTCGAATACAGCTGCACATTATACCACGACTTTTAAATGTTAGAAAGAGAGAGAGAGAGAGAGAGAGAGAGAGAGAGAGAGAGAGAGAGAGAGAGAGAGAGAGAGAGAGAGAGAGAGAGAGAGAGAGAGAGAGAGAGAGAGAGAGAGAGAGAGAGAGAGAGAGAGAGAGAGAGAGAGAGAGAGAGAGAGAGAGAGAGAGAGAGAGGGAGAGAGGGAGAGAGAAGAGAGAGAGAGAGAGAGAGAGAGAGAGAGAGAGAAGAGAGAGAGAGAGAGAGAGAGAGAGAGAGAGAAGAAATAGATTTTCATTTATGGTAAACAGAGCTTAAACGAAACGTGAAACAGCTGATACTTAAATTAGAAATATATACAGATCACATGAAACGGAAGAGAAGAGGACCTATTGTGGTGAGCCTCGTTCGTTATATACAGTAAGTGAATGAAATATGCAATTTCAGACCTTATGATTTAGGATACGTCGATTAAGTGTCAATATCCTTACAATGTAAAAAAGCCCCAGGATATTCGAAGACTGTTATACATTATACCGCGACTTTTAAATGTTCTCTTTAATGGCGTCTAGACAGGAAGCAGAGAGCAATAAGTGTAACCCAAATTAGTGTTTTAAAATTGCTAAAAAAGACATATATATTTTAACCATTCCATCATTTTCATTATTATTATTATTACTACTAGTCATTATAATTATTGGAACAAATACATAATCATAATCATCACTATCATCATTATCATCCTATGATTCAGATTTTATTTCAATGTAAGCATATGATAATTGATGAGCTCATAAACGGATGAAAAATTGAACGTAAAAAAATCAGATACTTTCAGAACAAAATGTTTCCTATTCACCCGCGTTCAACAAAAACGATCAGTCAGTGCGTTCCGAAATGAACAGTCAGTGCAGAAATGAACATCAGAATTGAGAGAAATGAACAGTCAGTGCATTCAGAATTGAGAGAATGAACAGTCAGTGCATTCCAGTCATCAGAATCGAGAGAAATGAACAGTCAGTGCATTCAGAATTGAGAGAAATGAACAGTCAGTGCGTTCAGAATCGA
>NW_020872743.1:155000-170000 GCF_003789085.1 Penaeus vannamei | reverse complement strand
TGTGTGTGTGTGTGTGATGTGTGGACATATATATTATATGCAATACATACAATATATATAATATATATATATATATATTATATATATAATATATATGTATATATATATGTGTGTGTATATATATATATAATATATATATATATATATGTATATATATATATGTATATATATGTATATATATGTATATATATATAATATATATTTATATATATATATTAATATATATATATATGTATATAATATAATACACCACACCACACACCATCCACATTTTCATGTGTTTTTATCCATGCATATACAGTGTATAGTGTACAGCGGAACACAGCCAATCGGCTCGCCATACACAAGCAGAAGAGCGCTTGCAAATAACCAAACGACAAATATTCACTTAAACTTTCCAAAAAAGTTACACGAACAGACAAATAAATCTCCTGGTGCCTAGGGTTTATAAGGAAAGGAAATAGTAGGCGCACATATCCCTTCCCTTGGCATCCTTTCCGCATCCTGGCGGGGCTTTGGCAACACAAGGTCGCGGGGATCCAGTGCCCGAAATGGAGGGGGGGAGGGGGGGAGGGGAGTGGCTGCGGTTCATCTGCTGTTTGCCAGAAAATAAAAGCTGGATCTCATCCTGAGTCGTTCACTTTATCTTCATTAACCCGGCCACTTGAACACATTATTTGTAATTGATTTTTGGCCTCCGTGTAATCAGGGAAGCGGTGACGGGTACAACTCCAGCGGCCGGACCAGGGGGGAATTTCGACGAGTTTTATCAGCAGACACAGCTCACAATTATCTGCTTATGGCTGAGCTTAGGCGAGCGCGATGGCCTCTCCTGCTCATCGCATCAAGACTCACGCACACGCCGACACACGCACATACGCCTGTACGCATGAACACACAAACACAAGAGACGACTGCCAGAAAGGCCGAAAAGCTGCAACAAACGCATTTGCAGAAGGAAAAAAAAGAGTAAAAAAAGAAACCTCAAGCACACATCAGAAGAGAGAGAGAAGCACGGAAATATTTATCAGACGCAGACGACTCCAAGCAGTGGTTTCGCGGCTAAACCTATCCACGGCTTATTCAGGAGAGAGGGAGGGAGAAGAGAGAGAGAAGAGAGAGGGAGAGAGAGAGAGGGAGGAGAGAGAGAGAGAGAGAGGAGAGAGAGAGAGAGAGGAGGGAGGGAAGAGGGACGGAGGGGAGGGAGAGGGAAGAGAGAGGAGAGAGAGAGAGAGAGAGAGAGAGACGAGAGTGAGGTGAGTGAGGAGTGAGGAGTGAGTTGAGAGAGAGAGAGAGAGAGAGAGAGAGAGAGGAGAGAGGAGAGAGAGAGAGAGTGAGTGAGTGAGTGAGTGAGTGAGTGAGGTGAGAGAGAGAGAGGGAGGAAATACAGAGAAAGAAAAAAGAGAGAGAGGGTGAGAGATGGCTTCGTGCAGTTCTTCCCCGACTTCAAAAGCAAGTCTGAATCATACATTATCCTTCCTGATTAACGTCTGGACACTGATCGGAACCATTGCGCCGACGACGGACACAGAGCAGACGAACGGACGTAATGAGGAGAAAGAGACAAACAACAGAAAAACAAAGCAAAACTGAGAAAAAAAAGGAAATGCAAACGAACGAACGTAGAAAGGGAAAGAAGGATAAAAACAAAAGCAAAACTGAGAAAAAATGAGATCAACGAACGAACGTAGAAGGGAAAGAAGGATAAAAACAAAACAAAGGCAAGACTGAAAAAAAGGATCAAACGTCAAACGACGGTAAAAGGGAAAGAAGGTCAAACAAAACAAAACTGAGAAAAAATGAGGATCAAACGAACGAACGTATAAAGGGAAAGAAGGATAAAAACAAAACAAAACTGAAAAATTGAGGAGCAAAAGAACGAATGCAAAGGGGATAGAAGGATAAAAACGAAAAGAAACAAAACTGAAAAACAGGGAGGATTCGCAATATAATACCCTGTTCGATATTTTGATAACGATAATCGGATGGCATAAGGCCTTCCCTCCCTCTCCCCCTTCCTCTCCCCTTCTCTCCTCCTCCTCTCTCTCTCTCTCATCTCTCTCTCCTCGTCATCTCTCATTTCTCTGTCTCTCTCTCTCTCTCTCTCTCTCTCTCTTTCTCTCTTTCACTTCTCGCTTTCTCTTGTCTCTTTCTCTCTCTCACTCTCTCTCTCTCGTGCGGTCTTGTCTCTCTGCAGTCTCCTTCTCTCTCTCTCGGTTCTGGGTCCGCTCTCTAACCTCGCTCGTCTCGGCTCTGCTCTCGTTCGACTCTCGGCTCTCTTGTCGGTTGTCTGTCGTCTCCCCTCGTCTCTCTCGGTCGTACGTCCTCTCTCCCCTAATCTCTTTCCTCCCTCTCTCTCTCGTCGTCTCTCGGCGGCTCTCTCAGCTTTCTTAGCTCTCCTCCTCATCCAATCTCTCGTGAGCCTCTCCTTCGTAGTATCTCTCCTCTCTCCCGCTCACGGGCCACGTTCCGTCATCTCAGTTCGCTCTCTCCTCGGTCCGCGTCTCTTCCCCCTCATATCGTCCCCTCCCCGCTACTAGACCTCTCTCCCCTCGGCCGCCTCATCTCCTATTCTCCCGAGGTCTCTTTCTCTCGCCTCACCAGGCCGAGGGAGCCCCCCCCCCTCTCCATCGTCTTCTCTTCTCTCTGCCCTCTGGGGGCTCAGCCAACCCGCGCGCCTCCATCCCACATCGCCTCCCGTCTCTGTCGCTTCTTACTCCTCTCCTCTCGTCTGTCTCTTCTCTCCTCGTCGCGTCACTTTGGAGGGGTCACGATCAACTGTAGGGGTCACTCTCATACGTCTACTCCCATCTATCATCTCTCTCTTCTCATCTGTCTCATCTCTCTCGTTCTTCTCCAAACTCGCCAGGTCATCGTCAGCCACCGGTGGCTTCTTCTTCTCTCCTCCCTTCATCTCCCTCATCACTCTCGTCCCCCTCTCCCCCTCCCCAGCGGCCCCTAACAGGTCCATCTCGTCTCAGCTGACTATTCCTCTCTCGTCGTTCACCTATCAGGATCGATCCTCAAAGGTCGTCTGGCCCTGTACCTATCCGTCCCATCGTCTCGGGTTCCGGCTCGTGGTCTCTCGTCTCGCCATTTCAGCGTCTCATCTACGCTCACTCTCAGACTCAGTCTCGTATCGATCGGCAGAGTGCCCTCATGCGAGGTCTGGCGAGCTCCGGGTCTCAGATCAACTCACGAGGAGCCGCTCTCGCGCGGCCGCGACTCGACACACGGCAGGACTACCTCGGCTCTCCGCGGCATGTCAGGACTGACTATCGCAGGTCTCTCTCTCTCTCCTCTCCACCCGTTCTCCTGTTCGTCGTCACTAGTGTGCGTGTATGTCCAATCACGTCTCTCTCATCTACGTTCCTCTCTCTCTCCATCGGGTCTTCTCTCTCGCTCTCTCCTCTCTCTCTCTCTCTCTCTCTCGGTCATCTCTCCGTCGTCTCCTCGTCAGCCTTCCCTCTCCTCTCCCTGCCCCTCTCCCAACACCGGTGCTCCGGGTCTGATGTCATCACCCCTTGATCGCCTATTTTCCTTCCCGCATCTATACGTCTCTCTCTCTCTTTCTCCCGTTCTTCTCCCCGCCTAAAGCCTCTCCGGTCGCCTCCCACACGCCAGCTCTACCTGCTCCCGCGGAAGCCCCGTGGAGGGCTGCTCGGAGCCCTCGAAACAGCCTCTCAAGAGATCAGTCTATCGTCTACTCTCGTTTGGCAAAATTCACCGGGGAGCAATGAGGAAAAACAACACGGTCTGGTCATCCCACGAATGCTTTGAATGCAAAGTTGAGTTGTTCCTTATATTCTTTTGTCTACGAACTTACAGAGGATAAGAAAATGATTTATTGACAGCTGAGGAAGCGTCGTCCTGAATCACACGGAGTTAATTTTCTTCTAACGAGGACCAGTTCTTAGTTGTGATTTACGGGCTAACAGTATTGCAGCTTATAAGTGAGAGGTACACAGGGAAAGCTTTTCGAGGCGTTCCGTGTGTGTGTGCTTGTTTCTACGTGTGCGTTTGTGTGTATATGTATTCACATACGTACGTACGTAGGAGTGTCTGTGCGTGTTATCAGGAAATGTATCTGGATGTATGTGTGCCAATTTTCATACATGTACATGCACATACACACATTTATATATATGTATATATAAAAGTATATACACACCACACACACACCACACACACACACACACACACACACACACACACACACACACACACATACATACATACAATATATATATATATTAATATATATATATATATTATACTATATGGTGTATGTATACATATATATATGTATATACATATGTATATATATATATATATATATTATATATATAATATATATATATATATATATATATATATATATATTATATATATATATATATATATATATACATACATAATACATATATATACATATATATACATCATACTTATAAATAAGTATGTGTGTGTGCGCGCGTGTGTGTGTATTTGTGTGTGTGTTTATGTGTGTGTGTGTTTGTTGTGTGTGAGCCGGTGTTTGCGTGCGTTGTCCGTTCTTGTGTGTGTATATGCATATATATTTATGCACAAATAGATAGACAATAGTTTGACAGATAGAGAGCACAAGGTATAATTAGCACAATAACCAGACTGTTTTTCTCCAGCGCGCAATACCAACACAAACATCGCCTTTTGCACTTTTTCCTAAGAGTCCCGGAACAGGAACGACCAAGAGGCGGCGCCCTCAACCCTCGGGAACTCTCGAACGATCCCCAACAAGAGTCGACTTCCCCATCCGCGCAGCACTCTCTTGCCCCGCCGCCCAACGAGCAACGAGCGACCCTCCACAACCCGCGTAAACCCGCCCCATAACAACAAACACGGGATTCACTCTCGTTCAAGCACACCGCCAATGTTAATTCCGAATTGTTCCGTGTCCCATACCAATAAACATTCTCTTTACATTCCAACGGGAAAAAAGGCTAAAAGTAAAATGTGTACGCTATTTTTGAAGCTATTATTTCACCCCACGGGAGAATTGCAATTTCAACTCACTCGATTCCAACGTTGCTCGCATATTAACTGTGAAGAAAAGTTTGGGCAATAGCACAGCATAAATATCAAGGAGCATAACATTTTTACGTGTCACCCGCTATTTACTGTTCACAATTTTAAGTTTTAATTTTCAGTTTTACGAACAGTGATTTGATTCTCCAGTTCAGAACTGCTATAATTTTATAGGTTATCCCGTGCTGAAGTATTCCACACGCAGGATAGTTCCGCCATCATACGGTGAGGGAACTTCGGGCCCTCTCTGTGAGCGCCGAGGATCCATCATCCACCCCGGGGCACTCGCGCTCCGGGCGGGACGGGGCGGGACGGGGCGGCCAGCAGGAGGAAGGAGGAGGAAGAGGATAGGAAGATGGGAAGAGGAGGAGGAGGAGGATAGGATGAGGAGAGGATCGGGAAGAGGAGGAAGATGAAGAGGAAGAGGATCGGGAAGAGAGGAGGAAGGAGAGAAGAGGAAAAGAGGAGGAGGAGGATAGGGAAAAAGAGGAGGGGGAGGAAGATGAGGAAGAGGAAGAGGAGGAGGAAGGAGAGGAAGATGGGGAAGAGGGTAGGAGAGAGGAAAGGAGAGGGAGAGGAATAAGAAGAAGAAGATGGGAGGAGGATAGGGAAGAGAGGAGAGGAAGAGGAATAAGAAGAGGGATAGGGAGGTGGAAGGAGAGGAGGAAGATGGGAGATGGGGATAGGGAAAGGAGGAGGAGGAGGAGGAAAGGGGGTGGAAGAAGAGGAAGAGGATGAGAAGAGGGGATAGGAACGAGAGGAAGATGGGGAGGAGGATAGGGAAGAGGAATTAGAAGGGGATAGGAAGAGGAGTCGAAAGAAGAGGAAGGAGAGTAAAATTGCTGCAAGCGGAAACTGCACAATGTATTTTTCTTTTATTTCCTATAGGCAATTTGTGTTTAAAATCTTTCGGTAATAATTTTCTTCTGTAATATACATGTATTTTCAGAGTCCAAAACCTAGAATTTGTTTACCAGGGACTAGGCACACGTTTAGCGATTTTTTTTTTTTTCTTTTTTTTTTTTTTTGCGTTTCCTTTCAAGAGCGAAAGGTCCCCCTTCTCCCTCTCTCCTCCCTTTCATCGCCTGTTCTTGCCTCTACTTTACTGCGCGAGCCTCCAGGTCTGTGTAAAGGATCACTTGTGTGTGAAGTAATTACCTGGCGAGCTTCACATGTTCACCCTGGCCACACCTGCGGACCCAACACCTTCATCACAGAAAATCGTTACCGACCGTCCGCGCCCAATACGACCGCACGCCCGCTCACCTACCCCGTTAGGCGCCCGCCCACGCTGGCCCGGAGACAGACCTCTCTGGCCCCTCGGACACTCGGCCTCGCGCCCCTCGGTTCGCCTGCGTCCTCGGGCTTTCTCTCGGCTGAGGAGACTTCCGTGTTTCGACGTGTCCCTTCGTTTCGTCGCCTCGAAAGCGGGCCGATTATCCTGAGTCGTTTTGGCGCTTGTCAACGCGTCTAAGGGTTGCTGGACACTGACTGGCTGGATTTGTGGACGATGACTTGATATCAGATCCTCTCTTAGTGGAAAAAAAAGGAAAAAAAAGAAAAAAGAAAGAAGAAGAAAAAAAAAATATATATATATATATACACATATACATATATACACACACACACATACATATATATATATATATATATACACATATATATAAACACATCACATTGAACTTATTTTTATCCTGCACTGTAAGACTGAACCGCTTATCCTGAATCGTTTTGACCCTTATCAACGCGTCTAAGAGATTGCTGAACACTGATTGGCTGGATTTGCGAACGATGACTTGATATCAGACCCTCTCTTAGTGATCAAATATCATTGAACTTATTCTGATATTGTAAAGACTGAAGCAAGGTGTTTAACCATCACCCCCCCCCCCCCTGCCTTGCCTAGTTTGCAATTAATTATTCACTTTTGTAAGGCAAGTCTTTTCTTTGATAATAATGAATAATGACAATAATAATGATAGTAATGATAAAATGATAATGATAAAGATAATTTTGATAATATGTATAATCAATGGCAAGCCGTTCTAAAAATTTGACGACGTTGCGCATTCAAGTTCTGATTTTGATATAAAAGTGGTGAATAAATATATTTTCAGCTTCAGGGTTTCACGAGGATTCGCTGACTAATCCCCAGTCTTCTCCCCAACTTTGATTCCCTCGCTGGTTTCAATTACTTGTAAAATATAGGCCTCCTCTCCAAGTCTTGTCGTTACGGTCTGACATATGTGCTCTGACCTCTGACCCTACAAAGTGTCGCCTTTGTCAGCCTCCGCGCGGTCACCCTCGCCCCCCCTCCCCCCGTGAGAACAGCGCTAAACACCCCGCTATCACGCCCTCTCTTCACCCCCCCCCGCCCCTACATGCACGCCTTCTCTCCCCGCATTCTCCATGAGGACTTGACGCCCACGCCCACGCCCACAGTCCCCATAACAACGCGTGCCTCATGACGGACGCTCCCCTTCCTTCAACTCTCGCTCCTTATGAGGATACAACTCTCGGTTTTCTACGCCCCCCCCCCCCCACCCTCCCTCAGTCCTCCCCTCCTCTCCCCCGGTTCTCTCCTCCCCCCCCCCTTCTCCATCACAATCCCCTCCTCCCTCCTCCCTTCTATCCCCTCCCCTCCCTCCCTCCCTCCTTATTCTATTCCCTCCCCTCCCTCCCCTTCTATCCCCTCCCTCCCTCCCTCCCCCTATTCCCTCCCTCCTCCCTCCCCCTCCCTCCCCTCCCTCCCCCCTTATTCTATTCCCTCCCCTCCCTCCCTCCTCCCCTATTCTCCCTCCCCCTCCCTCCCTCCCTCCCTCCCTCCCTCCCTTCTTCTATACCCCTCCCCCCTCACACCCCGACGAGGTGACCCCTGGAAGACCCCAGCTCGCCCAGGGGTCAAAATCTAATTATGACGCTCCATCACGCAATTTGCGCCATTAATGCCGGACGCTCGCCAGGAGGAGGATGAACGGGGATGCATTACGAATGAACGGCACTTCAGCCCTCGTCACCCTTCCTCCCCCACCCTCTCCTCCCTTCCCCCTCCTTTCACCCCTTCTCCCGCCTTCTTCTCTCACTCCTCCCTCCTCCCCTTTCTACCATCACTTCCCTCCTTCCCCCTTTTCTTCCCTCCCCTCACATCACCCTTCTCCTCCCTCCCTCCCTCCCCTCCTTCACTTTCCCTCCTTTCCCTCCCTCCTTCCTCCTCCCTCCTCCCTCAGCCCTTACCTCCCCTCCCTCCTCCCCCTCCCTCCCTCCTTCCACCTTCACTTCTCCTCCTTTCCCTCCCTCCCTCCATCCCTCCTCACATCACCTCCCCTCACCCTCCCTCCCCTCCCCCCTCACATACCCCTCCCTCTCCCCCTCCCTCCTATCCACCTTCACTACCCTCCTTTCCCTCCTCCCTCACAATCACTCCCTCCCCCCCCTCCCTCCCTTCCCCTATACGAAAGATCGCCCGTGCATTTGTGTCTCAAATTTGCTTAGTCGCAAAGTTATTATGCCCCGGGAAGGTTTATTCTTAAAAGGTTCTGTTATTTTTTTATTTTTTATTTTTTCCTTCCTCTCTTCCTTTCTTCCAGCGAGAGCGCGAGACTGTTCAGCCTAGAGATAAGTCTGAGGAAGTTTACGAGGTGAGGAGAATGGTCGATGAAGTCAAGAGCGCGAGGCGAAAAGTCCTCTCGCTTCACCTCTCGCTTCACCTCTCAGCTTCACCTCTCTCACCTCTCGCTTCACCTCTCGCTTCACCTCCTCGACCTCTTCGCTTCACTCTCGCTACCTCACCCTCGCTCAACCTCTCGCTTCACCTCTCGCTCTTCACCTCTCGCCTTCACCTCTCGCTTCCCTCTCGCTCACCTCTTCGCTTCACCTCTCGCTCACTCGCTTCAACGCTCTCGGCTCTCGACACCTCTCGCCTCACCTTCCTCGCGCTTTCACCTCTCGCTTCATCGCTTCAGACCTCTCGCTTCCACCTTCGCTCTTCACCTTCACCTCTCGCTTCACCTCTCGTTCACCTCTCGCTTCACCTCTCGTTCACCTCTCGCTTCACCTCTCGCTTCACCTCTCGTTTCACCTCTCGCACCTCTCGCTTCAACCTCTCGCGCTCTGCACTCTTCGCTTCACCTCTCGCTCAACCTCTCGCTTCAAGCTTCACCTCTCGTCAGCTTCGCTCACCTCTCGCTTCACCCCTCTCGTTCACCTCTCGCTTACTCTCGCTTCACCTCTCGCTTCACCTCGTCGCTTCGCACCTCTCGCTCACCTCTCGCTTCACCTCTCGCCCTCCATCTCGCTTCATCTCGCTTCACCCCTCTCGCTTCAACCTCTCTTCACCTCTCGCTTCACCTCTCGTTTCACCTCTCGCTTCACCTCTCGTTCACCTCCTCGCTTCACGCTCTCGCTTCACCTCTCGCTTCACCTCACCTCTCGTTTCAACCTCCTCGCTTCACCTCTCGCTTCACCTCTCGCTTTCTCGACCTCTCGCTTCGCCTCACCTTCGCTTCACCTTCGTTCGCCTCTCGCTTTCGCCTCTCGCTTCACCTCTCCTTCAACACTCTCGCTTCACCTCTCGCTTCACCTCTCGCTTCATCAGCTCTCGCTCATCGCTTCACCTCTCGCTTCACCTCTCGCTTCACCTCGCTTCACCTCTCGCTTCACCTCTCGCTTCACCTCTCGCTTCACCTCTCGCTTCACCTCTCGCTTCACCTCTCGCTTCGCCTCTCGCTTCACCTCTCGCTTCACCTCTCGCTTCACCTCTCGCTTCACCTCTCGCTCTCGCGTTCACCTCTCGCGCTTCACCTCCGCTCACCTCTCGCTTCACCTCTCGCTTCACCTCTCTCGCTCTCACCTCTCGCTTCACCTCTCGCTTCACCTCTCGTTCACCTCTCTCGTCTCCGCTTTCACCTCTCGCTTCACCTCTCGCTTCACCCTCTCGCTTCACCTCTCGCTTCACCTCTCTTCACCTCTCGCTCACCTCTCGCTTCACCTCTCGCTTCACCTCTCGCTTCACTCTCGCTTTCACCTCTCGCTCTTCACCTCTCTTTCTCGCTTCACCTCTCGCTTTCTCGCTCTCGCTTCGCCTCTCGCTTCACCTCTCGCTTCATCTCGCTCCTCTCGCTTCTACCTCTGCCTCTCGCCTCACTCTCACCTCTCGCTTCACTCTCGCATCCCCTTCGTCACTTCTCGCTTCACCTCTCGCTTCACCTCTCGTTTCACCTCTCGCTTCCCTCTCGCTTCACTTCACCCTCTCGCTTCACCTCTCGCTTCACCTCTGCTTCACCTCTCTTCACCTCTCGCTTCACCTCTCGCTTCACCTCTCGCTTCACCTCTCGCCTCACTCACCTCTCGCTTCACCTCTCGCTCGCTCTCGCTTCGCCTCTCGTTCACCTCTTCGCTCCTCTCGCTTCAACCTCTCGCCTCAACTCTCGTTCACCTCTCGCTTCACCTCTCGCTCACCTTCTTCACCTCTCGCTTCACCTCTCGCTCGCCTCTCGCTTCTCTCGCTCACCTCTCGCTTCCACCTCTCGCTTCTCACCTCTCGCTTCACTCTCGCTTCACCTCTCCTTCACCTCTCGCTCACCTCTCTCGCTTTCACCTCTCGCTTTCACCCTCTCGGCTTCACCTCTCGCTTCACCCTCTCGCTTTCACCTCTCGCTTCATCCTCTTCGCTTCGCTCTCCTTCACCTCTCGTTTCACCTCTCGTTTCACCTCTCGCTTCACCTTCGCTTTCACCTCTCGTTCACCTCTCGCTCACCTCTCGCTTCCCCTCTCTCGCTTCAACCTCTCGCTTCACCTCTCGTTTCACCTCTCCCGCCTCACCTCTCGTTTCACCTCTCGCTTCACCTCTCGCTTCACCTCTCGCTTTCTCTCGCTTCACCTCTCGCTTCACCTCTCGCTTTCTCGCTCTCTTTTCTTCGTTTCCCGCCGGCTGATTAAGATGTTCAAAATATTTAGATTTTCTGTTTTGAATTCATCTATTTATTATTTATTATATATTATTATATATTAGTTCTATACATCTAAATATTATATATTATAATCTATATATTATGTCTATTTGAATTCATCTTAGAGCGATTTACTTTTTTTTTAATCTTCCTTAAATTCATATATTTATAGATATTTGCATAGACAGACAAAATCGGCTGCTTAGAATGTTCAAAATATTTAGAGTTTAGTATGTTTTTTTTTTTTTTCTGGTCTATTTGAATTCATCTTAGAGCGATTTACTTTTTTTTTTATCTTCCTTAAATTCATGTATTTATAGATATTTGCATAGACAGACAAAATCGGTTGTTTAAAATGTTCAAAATATTTAGATTTTCTGTTTTGAGTTTAGTATTTTTTTATTTTCTGGTCTATTTGAATTCATATTGATTTACTTTTTTATTTCCTTAATTCATATATTTATAGATATTTGCATAGACAAAATCGGTTGTTTAAAATGTTCAAAATGTTTAGATTTCTTTCTAGTTTTATGTGTTTTTTTTTTTTTTAAATATTTTCTGGTCTATTTGAATTCATCTTAGAGCGATTTACTTTTTTTTATCTTCCTTAAATTCATATATCTATAGATATTTACGTAGACAGACAAAATCGGTTGTTTAAAATGTTCAAAATGTTTAGATTTTCTGTATTGAGTTTAGTATGTTTTTTTTTTCTGGTCTATTTGAATTCATATTAGAGCGATTTACGTTTTTCTATCTTCCCTAAATTCATATATTTATAGATATTTACGTAGACAGACAAAATCGGTTGTTTAAAATGTTCAAAATATTTAGATTTTCTGTTTTGAGTTTAGTATGTGTTTTTTTATATATTTTCTGGTCTATTTGAATTCATCTTAGAGCGATTTACTTTTTTTTATCTTCCTTAAATTCATGTATTTATAGATATTTGCATAGACAGACAATATCGGCTGCTTAAAATGTTCAGAATATTTAGGATTTCTGTATTGAGTTTAGTATGTGTTTTTTATATTTTCTGGTCTATTTGAATTCATATTAGAGCGATTTACTTTTTTTTATCTTCCCTAAATTCATATATTTATAGATATTTGCATAGACAGACAAAATCGGCTGCTTAAAATGTTCAAAGTATTTAGGTTTTCTGTTTTGAGTTTAGTATGTGTTTTTTTTTTCTGGTCTATTTGAATTCATCTTAGAGCGATTTACTTTTTTTTTTTTTATCTTCCCTTAAATTCATATATTTACAGATATTTGCATAGACAGCCTAAAAAAAAAAGAAAGAAAAGAAAAACCCGCACAAAGAAAATATAGGTGCGCAATCAGAATAATTTCCTGCATAGAAAAATAAGAGGCCTCTGTCGGCGGAGGAATCCTTTGTTCTTAAATTGGCCGCCTTTTTATGCTTATGGGAAAGTTACGCGGAGGGAAAAGAGAAATCTTAAATGGAGTAAGTACATGTAGACTGCGCCGGGCGATTTCAGAGAGTTCCATTATCCTGTGGGAGTATTTTTAGGAGGAGGAGGGAGGAGAGAGAGAGAGAGAGACTATGCTATGGCGTCTAAGTTCCCGAGATAAAAGAACAAAATCTTGAGTTCCCGTCTTTGCTACCGGACCGTCTCTCTCCACCGCTTCCCTGCCTCCGAGAAGTGATATAGACATTCCAAAAGCCACAATCGCTCTAAGACGCTTTGCCAGTGTGAAGCGATGCCCTCGACGTCGCCCCAAGGAAGGGAAAAAAAAAACACGACATCGATCCGCACAGAGAGAGACCAAGCAAGGAACAAAAATCAGAGAAGCCTTCTGTGGCAACATCAACCTCTGGGATATTTCACACGGCCCATAATTGAATTACAGTATTAACCGCACTGATCTCGAGTTATGCGTCGCTTTACACCTAATACTCCGCATATGATATTCTTCCCTGATCATTACATTCAAGTTTTAATGATTTTACAAATAAACCTTCCATTGAAATTCGGTTTAGGGAGTTGAAATATAACAGGCAAATGGAAACTCAGCTTCGAGAACGGAGACAGTCACTTCCGCGCGTTTTTTTTTTTTTTTCTGATGTACGACCTCAATTTTTTGCCCATTACGAAAGCAAAGCCTTCCATTTAGCCTGTTACAAATGTGGTGTTGGTGGGATGCTGCGGGATGAGTGCTGGCGGCAAGATAAGACGACTCCCCTCTCCCTCCCCCCTTTCCCCTCCCCTTCCTCCCCAATTCATACCTCCCCTTTCTCTCTCCAGTGTCTCCCCATTCCCCCTTCCTCCCCTCTTCTTCTCATCTCTCCCCTTCCTCTCCAGTACCTCCTCTCCTTCCTTTCTTTCCATCTTTCCTCCTCCCTCTCTCCCTCCTCTCCAGTACCTCCTCTCCTTCCTTTCTTTCCATCTTTGCCTCCTCCTGCCCCTCAGACCTCGTCCCCATTCGCACAAAAAAATGAGAAAGAAATAGACGGCGACTTGCACTGTGTTATAACTCTACGGCAAATTTTCGCCCCAATTAAGTGTCTAAAGTCTACCGCAGATGAGCCAGACGCGAATAAATTTCTTCTAATTGTGGCGTGTTATTTCTCTCTCTCTCTCTTTGTGTTTGTGTCTGTCTCTGTCTGTTTGTCTCTCGTTCTCTCTCTCGCTCTCTTCTGTTGTCTGTCTCTCTCTCTCTCTCTCTCTCTCTCTCTCTCTCTCTCTCTCTCTCTCTCTCTCTCTCTCTCTCTCTCTCTCTCTCTCTCTCTCTCTCTCTCTCTCTCTCTTTGTATTCAACCGTTTTTATTTTTTTAAAGTTATCTAATCCTCCAGTGATGAGCTAGATTATTTAACGTTTCAAATTGGTGGCAATTGTGAGTGTCTTTGTCAGATTCGGGAACATAAAAAAATGACTTGGTCAGAAATATTCCACGTATTGCTTAATAAGGGCGATCTTATATATATATATATATATATATATATATATATATATATATATATATATATATATATATTAATATGTATGTATGTATGTATGTATATATATATTTTTTTTTTCGAAAAGGCACGACGAAAAACATGCATGCGTATTTAGTTGAACAGTTACCAGAAGACATACATACCGTTTTTTTTTATTATTGATGGTGGAAACTTAAAAAGTGATGATTGGTAATCGGCATATGTGGTGTGTATAAAAGTAAATCACAGTGTATGTGTGTGTTTATGTATGTCCTGGGCAAGACGTTAGGCTGCTTCTGGACATGCCAAGACCTACAAGATGAAAGTTGAGATTTAGAGGCAGCCAGTTCTCTCTCAGCAGGGTATTTGAAGGGCGTGCACGCGAGAATTATGAATTTTTAGTAAAATTATCTGTAATATAATATTTACATACAAACATACATACATACATATATACACAAGCACATACACACACACATACACGCATATGTATGTGTGTGTGTTTATGTATATGTTTACATTACATACAAACATACATACATATATATACACAAGCACATACATACACACATACACGCACGTGAATGTGTGTGTGTATTTATGTATATGTTTACATGTGGATTTGTTTATATATGATTTGATTCTTCATGAAACACTCATTAGCGTGCATACAAAGCCTGACATCATAGGCTTCGGAAATTATTAAACAAAAGTAACTAGAAAAGAAAAAATAAGATAGTCAAAGGAAATCTATTAGGAAAATAAAGACAGGTAATATAATTTTTTTATAGAGGCAACCCAGGGTAAGCTTAGCATTCTATTTCCAAGTTCGTCCACAATCAACAGAGGAAAATATTATGTGAATATCATTTCAAAAGAAAAAAAACATGGATCATAAAAGAAACATTTTTTTCCACTAAAACACAAAGCTGGTTATAACTTCACAATCGTTCTATATTCCACCACGAGCATTGCTGAGCCTACCTTGCGCGAACCAGACCCGATCCCGCCCCTTCGGATAAGTGGACGACGCTATATAT
>NW_020872743.1:137500-142500 GCF_003789085.1 Penaeus vannamei | reverse complement strand
CTGATAATGATAATATTACTAATACTGCTAATAATAATGATGATAATGATAATAATAATGATAATAATAGTAATAATAACAATGATAATAATAGTAACAATAATAATGATAATAGTAGTAATGGTAACAACAATAATAATGATATAATAATGATAACAAGAGTAATAGTAATAATGTTGATAATGCTAATAATGATAACAGCAAGAACCATAATGATAATAATAATGATAATGATAAGTAATGATAATGATAATGACACTAGTAGTAACAATGATAAAGGTACTGATAATTATCATCGTAAGAGCAATAATAACAATGATAATAACAGTAATGATAATAATGATACTAAAGATAATAGGAATATAGTAAAAGTAAGAATGATGATAACAACGACAGTAAAGCAGAATGATAAATGAAATAACAATGATAATGATGATAAAATCGTTCGCGCTGATGACAGAGATGATAACGATAATAAATGATGTTTATACCCATTACAACAACCTAAAAAGATAATCATGATGATCACGATGATAACACCAAAAGCAGGAATAATGATGTAAACTCTGTAACTGCCAGTGATGGTAATGATAATGCTATTAGCAATGATAATAACAAAGACAGATGATAATACTGATTTAGTGATGATAGCATTAATGACAGAAAATCGTGTGTTTGAGGACTTACATATTCTGAAAATGGATTCACAGCAAAGCTCCTATAATCATGATGTCCAATTCCTTGTTTTCTTTCATAAGGAGAGACAGGTTGATATTCACGACGAGTATTTATTTAGAATGACAACCGCTAGATGGCTCTAGTGGCCAGCCTGTATAAGTTTCTATCACGGGGTCTTTGAATCGCAATAAGTATATGCGCTGTATACAAAGTACTTAAAAGGGGAAAGGCAAGGAAATCTACTGTTTTTTCGAAGGCTTACGGTCAATATAGGCGTCATCTTCTGGGCTAGTGTGAATTCCTTCTGCAATAACGCACATTAACAGCAATTACAGGCGTGTGTGCGTGCGTGAACCCGTCCATTAGCGACATAATTCTCGACATTTTTTTTCTTTCTTTTTTTTCCTCAATGTACTGGATTCCTTTCTTAATCGTCTTCCCAGTAGGTGTGATATAAAATTATAATACCATGATATATGCATGGGACTTTCTAAACTTCGATCTGGAAAACGGGAGGGCCTTGGAAGAGGAGCCTAAACCCAGTCTTTGACAAAAGATAATAATAATGATAATAAAATGATAATAATAATGATAATGAATAATAATAATGATAATAATAATAATAATAATGATAAAAATAATAATAATGATAATAAAATGATAATAATACTGAAAAAAAATGATAATAATAAAATAAAAACGTACTTATATCAAAACGAATGTTCTCTGCCATCCTGCCTATCTTTACCGGAATCCTAAAGCAACCTGTGTGACGTCCTGCAAGTCCATCCCCAGTCAGGCCCGTGACGGAAGGGCTCGTCACACTCTGACCCGTGTTGAATTGTGTCCATTTTAGCCCCGGGCGTTCATTCGGTCGCCGTTGTCATCCTTGCGACACTAAGAGAGAGAGAGGGGGGAGAAGGAGAGGGAGGGAGAGGGAGAGGGAAAGAGAGAGGGGGAGGGAGAGAGGGAGGGAGAGGGAAAGAGAGAGGGGGAGGAGGGAGAGGGGAAAGAGAGAGGGGGAGGGAGGGAGGAAAGGGGGGAGAGAGAGAGAGGGGGGGGGAGAGGAGAAAGAGAGCGAGGGAGGGGGAGAGAGAGGGAGAGGGGAGAGAGGGAGAGGGAGAGGAGAGAGGGAGGAGGGAGAGGGAGAGAGAAGAGAGAGAGACGGAGGAGAAAGAGACAGAGAAAGAGAGATACCCAATCAAAATCTTAGAATTCATCTCTAAAATAGGGGATTGTCATAACAACTATCACCTAGATTATTAGCTGTTATTACTGCAGCAGAAAAATCTCGTATTATTAATGTCCCATTTTCTTGTTCGTATTTTTTTTTCAATGCATACAAAAGCATGTTCTCATTCTATTATCTTTTGTCATTATCTTTTTTATTCGTTTTTTATCAACTTTTTCTGTGTCAATTAATATCATCCATCATCTGCTTTGCTATATACATTACACTTGTCTCAGGTAACGACTGGGAGAGTTACATTACGACATGTTATTTGGTGCACCGTAGTAGCTATTGCCGTGTTAGAGAAGACAGAGTGCTATAAAACACAGTACACTGGAGGAAAGAGGCAAAGAGAGAGAGAGAGAGGAGGGGGGGGGAAGGGAGAGGGAGAGAGAGGGGGGAGAAGGAGAGAGAGTGAGGGAGAGGGAGAGGAGAGTGAGGGAGGGAGGAGGGGAGGGAGGGAGGGAGGGAGGGAGGGAGAGAGAGAGAGAGAGAAGAGAGAGAAGAGAGAGAGAGAGAGAGAGAGAGAGAGAGAGAGAGAGAGAGAGAGAGGAGAGAGAGGGAAGAGGAGAGATAGAGAGAGGGGGGGGAAGAGAGGGAGAGGGAGAGGGGGGGGGAAGGAGAGGGAGAGGGAGAGGGAGAGGGAGAAGAGAGGGAGGGGAGGGAGGGAGGGGAGGGAGGGAGGGAGGGAGGGAGGGAGGGAGGGAGGAGGGAGGGAGGGAGGAGAGGAGAGAGGGGAGGGAGAGAGGGAGAAGAGAGAAGGAGAGAGAGAGAGAGAGAGAGAGAGAGAGAGAGAGGGAGAGAGGAGGAGAGAGAGAGAGAGAGGGGCGAGGGGGGGGGGGGGAAGAGAGAGAGAAGAGAGAGAGGAGAAAGAGAGGAGGGAGAGAGAGAGAGAGGGGGGGGGGAAGAGGGAGGAGGGAGGAGAGAGAGAGAAGAGAGAGGAGAGAGAGAGAGAGAGAGAGAGAGAGAGAGAGAGAGAGAGAAAGAGAGAAGAAGAGAGAGAGAGAGGAGAAGAGAAAGAAGAAGAGAGAGGAGGGGAGGGAGGGAAGAGAGAGTGAGAGAGGTGAGAGAGAGGGAGGGAGGAGAGAGAGAGAGAGAGAGAGAGAGAGAGAGAGAGAGAGAGAGAGAGAGGAGAGAGAGAGAGAGAGAGAGAGAGAGAGAGAGAGAGAGGAGAGGAGAGAGAGAGAGAGAGAGAGAGGAGAGAGAGAGAGAGAGAGAGAGAGAGACAGACAGACAGACAGACAGACACGGACAGACAGACAGACAGACAGACAGACAGAGAGACAGATGAGACAGAGAACAGAGACAGAGATGTGAGAAAGAGAGAGAGAAATAAACATTCCATTGGATTTTTTTTTTTTTTTTTTATGTCGTTCTGGGGCTGTTTTATCATTCGCGCTCTGACGACACTGCACTCAAGGAAATAAAGTTATTATTATTATCGTTCTGTCAATGAGAGAGGAGGGGTGTCGCCACGTCGGTAAAGTACTTTAGTCATACTGTTTCCAGTTTTAAAAATGTATGAATTATCAAAAAAGAAAAGAAGATACAAGTTCATATCACTTGCTATTACGCAATACATCATTATTATCGTTTTGTCAATGAGCGGGGGTGTCACACGTCTTTAAAGTACTTCAGTTCATACTGTTTCCAATTTTATAAATGTATGAATATAAAAAAAGGGGAAAAACAAGTTCATATCACGTGCACGCAATACATCAGTCACCTGTGTTGTCAATTTCGGATAATGCAGCAACATTCGCGGGAGGGAAGGTAGAGCCTAATTACTTACACCCTGAAATGGCCGGTTAAATTATGGTCGTCATTACGCTGAGATCACGAACTATGGTGCGGGTTATGGCCATTGCGGGTAATTATAGGCCAAAATTTCAGAATCCGTTTCGGTGATTCGGGCCTTTATCATCCAGGTGTGACGTGTGCTTCGCCATTCTCTACGCGGCACTGGAGACCGTGTTGTGATTGCAGGGTTCGAGGCCAAGACGAGAGCGACGTGACATGACAACAATCGGGAGGAAGATGTACTACGTGTGAGGTCGTATAAACTGTGACGTCTAAAGAAATGGATGTTCGGATATGTGTAGTGCGATATATCTTTTATTAAACGAAGTCAAGGCTGTTCGTAATCGCTAACGTGACGTTAATGTTACAGATATTCGAGTACCTCCATCATTCCTTCGCGTGTCGGCACCATGTAAACGTACGTCAAGGCTGTATAACTGATCGAGGGATCAGCGATGTAAAACTTTCGTTCCAGTTGTTTGTTTACTATCATTTTTCATGCCTCTGTCAATATCGCCAACATCAACTATTAACACTCGTACAATTCCTCCTGCTTCCATTACCATTAAGTTCTTCACTAGCATAAATCGTTATTTTTTTCTCTCTTTTTTACATCAACATTATTTACATTTGTGTCACTCGTTTTGTTGAATATAACGAGGTAAAACTATCGCAAATCATATAAAACTGGAAATTGGAATTTATATGATGTTCGACTCGAAGTTGTACTATAAAGAACAAGGAAGGACAGTATAACACGAATTTAAAAAGCGACGAAGCAAGGAGAATGGCAACTGGATAAACGCGATGAATAAAAAAAAAGGGAAATTGATAAAAAAAGGGGAAAAAGTGAAGAGGAGACTCCGTAATCACATGTTGAGAAGACAAGTATAACCCAAGCCCTTGTATGGCACAATAAGCATAATAACAAGACCAGGCATGTCACCCGACGACCCGTAATGACAAACCAGACATAGATCTATTATAATAACACGCTGGATCGACGAGACCATGACAGAGTGGGTCCTCCATCGCGTGGACGTAAAAGAGGGTTTGACTGTTCGTGCAAACTTCCCGACACCATCGCAGGTGACAACAGGACGGGGCGGCAATTCAGTCTGGCAATATTTCACTTTAATGCTGGACCGTCATGAGTGCATGCTTTTCTATGCGTGTGCGTGTATGCAGAGTTGTTTGTTTGTCTTTGTGTATGTGTCTCTCTGTATGTACTGTCTGTCTGTCTCTGTCTCTCTGTCTCTCTGTCTCTCTTCTCTCTCTCTCTCTCTCTCTC
>NW_020872743.1:122500-130000 GCF_003789085.1 Penaeus vannamei | reverse complement strand
AGAAGAAAAAGGCAATGATTCGCGATTTCATGTATATAAAAAGACCAAAATGACTACTAGACCGTCACGTGCCCAATTTACGTCTAGCCAATACACTCTACCTCAAGCCTTTCTTATTGTGAATTCCCAATGGACATCCTTATTCTTTCACAATGAACACGTCGCTCCTGACACTCGCATCGTCAAGAAAAGCTTTATTTTTACATCTGATACTCTTGTCTGAGTAACCTCGGTGTTTACGATCCATAAAGCTGGCGTCTGCATTCACCTTAATAAAAGACGGAGTAACTATCCTGGGCTCCTAATGCCACGGAATTGCACATTAAATTTTGCCATAAACAGGGCGCAGTGTGACGGAAATGGGGCATCTCTCTTTAAATGTGCTGCGAAGCCGTAAGTCAAGTTATGCCCCCGGCCTAATTATCTTGGAAGACTCCGTAAATCACGTTCCACTTGTTTTGCCTCGTTCTCTATTGATACTCTTCGACGTTGTA
Organism: Penaeus vannamei; assembly: GCF_003789085.1. NCBI lineage: Eukaryota > Metazoa > Arthropoda > Malacostraca > Decapoda > Penaeidae > Penaeus > Penaeus vannamei. Next base: position 129,506 of record NW_020872743.1, on the reverse strand, counting down.
AAAGTTATATTGTTTGGATTTGATGGCGTGATGTTCTCGGGATTCTCGTGGTGAAAACGGTTACGACTGACGTAATCTATTTATTCTTGGTTATACAAAGACTCTAAGTCGGAAAGGAGAGACGCAAGTCGACATATTGCGAAGAGGATTGAAGGTATAATAAATTCGAGAATCGTGCTACAAAAATAACAGGCCTGGATCACGGACAACCGTCAAATGGTCTGCATACACACCAAACCTCGTGAAAAAAAGGGAAATGGCAACCTCTTGAGGATATGGAAGTTACGTGAGAGAACATAAAGACATGTCGTATGCCAACACGAAGATGTTTAACGCAGATCAGCTTGCCGAGTTATTAAAGAGAGTTTGTCTTCCCTTTCTCTCTCCTCTTCTTCTGCCAAACAAGACAGAGGAGCAGATGATGCCCCCCCATAAGAGGGTGGAGGGCGAGGTGATCAAACGTGACGGACCAGAGCGACGGATATCGTGCTCAGAAGAAGACTCGTGTAGTATCGCCCAGCGTAACAACTCGCCTACACTGATGCGTGTCTACATTCCCTGCTCTGCACAGCACATCATAGTAGTCATACTAACCCCACCATCCACCACTACCACGCTCACATCCCACCTCGCGAATGTCGATCGACGAGCTACACACTCTCACTCCTGCCAACTCCGTACTCATGGCAGATCGCTGTCCGCTAGTAGACTAATTATGCAACGTACTACACCATCCGCTCCAAACGTCGCTTCGCTCGCTTCTTAAACAGGAAATCACACAAGCGAGCGAGGTCCGCCTGCACGTCTCTGCCTCTTACATGTCAGCTAGCTCGACAGCCGAACAATGCCTAACTTCCTAAGGCGGGGAGTCACATCGCAACATAAGCGGGCTCGATAAAACATACGCAGCTCGCGTGTTGTCTTCCTATGGCAACCACTTCCATTATAGTGCCGTTCCCATCTCGCATCAGCACCACCCTAATCTTAATAAACAATCCTTAGCTAGCAACACACCGGCCCTTTTAAATCTTCAATTGGAATACTACCCCGCCGAGACAGAGCCTACTCGAATAGAACGATCGAGTAATGGCTAGTACCGCCGGCTCATCCGAAGCAGATAACATGAATCGAAAAGACGACTGAAAAAGACTATTCTAGCAATCACCGCTACATCTGCACGGCGGGCGCACGCACGGTAGGTAGGGGAACCATGATCGGTGTCGGAACAGCTCCCAGGACCTGCAAACCGATTCATGCCTACAGTCCACAGTACTCAGCCCACGTACTGAACTAGACCGAATCGAGGGCGCTCATGGAAACTGTGATTCAGTATATTAATTCCTCGTAACTATATTAACCTGTCATTATACAACTATATTTTAGTTCCTGCTTGTTTCTCTCTTGAATTTCTCTTATACTACAAACTTCATGAACGATATTGTCCTAGGTTGATATTCTAATATATTACCCTTCTTCCCTATCTATCATTAGCATCTCATACGCAATATCGTTCGAGACAAAGCGAACCAAGTGAGGAGCTGAATTATACTCTCCAGCCTTGCCTCCTACTATTAATTTAACTTCTTAACCAAACTATCACAACCATCTAACAGCCACAGCCTGCTTCTAACTCACATTCCTGCCTTTTACTTTAGCGCCCATAGCAACCCTTCCTCAAGAACTCTCTTCACCTAGCCAGTAAGCTATACTAAATGACAAATACCGTTCTGACCACATATCACCTATCACCACCGCTACAGATATTGGCCACTGCCCTCGACTGCTAACCTAACCACCCGCCCACACCATGCAACCACTAATCCAGCTATCTCATCTTGATCTAACTCCACGTGCTCTATTCATCAGCTCCTCATTTGCCTATACTCCCCTCTCTCCTCAGTCACTCAATATTATATACTCGTACTACTCTACCATCTACACTCCTGCCATCAGATTCACTCACTGGGAAACAGCGTCTAAATCGCTGCAAACCCCAGCCCAATGTCCGCGACTTCGATCCCCCAACCTAATATGAGCCCTCTACTCCGAACCTCCAGCGTTGCAAAGTGCATATGCACTACCCCATTCCCCATTTAGTCAACATATGCTCTCTATACAGCATCACAAAGGAACTTTCATACAAAAGAGGAAACTTACATTCCGTTCAGGGACACTGCTGTTAAAGATATTATAACCTTTGATTTTACCAGTGATAACCTGACACTGCTACTCTACCTCGAGACCTACACTCTTCATGAGCCAAACACAGCTTGTTAATATCGATACTCGCAAGTCTCTATCCAGACCGGTGTTCAGTGCCCGTAGATCATGCCCTCGATCCATACGACTATATCTCCTTCTCACATAGCTCACCTTGCCTCGCTCATCATCTCATTCACTCTCCGATCTCTTCTCACAGTCCCACATCGCACCCTCCGACTCCTCCTTCCGTCTGCTCTCTCCGCGTCAAATATCATCTTTCCGCTTCTTCTTGCTCCTCTCTCTCCCCCTTCCTTCACTTCGTCCTTCCTCTTCCTTTCCTTCCTCTTCGGCTCCTGCCACCAGCCTTTCACCTACCCACTCCCTCCCCTCACCCTCTCACTTCGCATCCCCCTTCCCCTCCTGCCCTCTTCCTCTCTCCTCTAGCTCTTCGTCACTCTCTCTCTCCTTCCTTCCCTTCCTCCTTCCGCTCCCTCTCCGTCCCATCTCCATCCCTCCCCCTTTCCCTCCCTCCTCCCCTCTCTCTCTCTCCTCTCTCTCCCGTTTTCCTCCATTTCCTGATTTATTCTAGGGGGGGGTCAGGCTACATTATACTGAACTATGGGTACGATATCCAGTCAAGACACAAGACTGATTTTTGCAATATACTCTCTCCTACTCCCCCTTCCCCCCCGCCCTCTCTCTCCCTTACGATTTAATATGCCCACGTAGAATATGGTGTGATTTGGAACATCGACATTAATAATGACAGTGCAAATAACAACAGAAAGAAACGCGTGAACATTATGACAAAATCAAAAACTAGGATTGGTATCCCGTGGAGGATGACTTGACGCGAATGACTGGAACAGATGATATCTAAGATAATCAAGTCACCGTTGAATAGATCTATGATGATAGTGATACTTGATACCATGTCGTCCATAAAACGATTATGATCCAATCTACGGTACCAGATATAGGGAACAGAAAATCACCATGTCAGTATTGTTTTTATAATTCATGAACACTGTGATGGTGCAATGAGATTATTTGTTACTGTCTGTTAGTCTATCATTGGCGCTTGTGCAGTTGTTTTTATCAATCCATATGATCGATTGAATTATCACCGACTATTACTTATTGTTTGTTGATGTTATATTAGGTGTTATTGTTGTTTATTATCATCTAATCATTATAATCATCAGCCATTACTATCATTACTGATTATTCTTGATTTATCCATTATCTATTTCTTATGCCTGCTTGTTGTTGTTACTACCTGGTATTCATATCAATCATTATGTCCCTTCGCCCCGTCCCCTCTCCCACCTATATCCCTCCCTACATCCCCTCTTCCCCTCACCCTATCCTCCTCACCTCCCTCCCCTCCCCCTCCAACCTCCCACCCTCCCACTCCCTTCTCCCCTCGCTCCTTCCCTCTCCGCCTCACATCGCCCTCCCTCCCTTTCCCTCACCCTACCTCCCTTCCCCTCCTCCCCACCCCTTCTCCCCCCCTATGTTCCTCTCCACTCAGCCTCCTCCCTCTACCCCCCTGCCTCCCCCTCCCCCTATTCCTCGCCTCACTTCTCCCTCACCTTCCTCCCTTTCCCCTTCCCCACCCTATTCCTCCCTCCCTCACCTCCTCTCCTCTCCGCTTCCCCCACCCGTATTCCCTTCCCTCACCTTCCTTCCTCTCCCCTTTCCCCCCTACCCTAATCCCTCCCTCCCTCCTTCCTTACTATTCCCTCACTCCCTCGCGCTCCTCCCTCTTCCCCTCTCCCCCCACACATTCCCTCCCTCCCTCACCCTCCCCCACTCTATTCCCTCCCTCCCTCCCTCACCTCCTCCCTCCCACCATCTAATGGCATCTAACCTAGGCTGAGACACACCACTGTCTTCAAAGCTGTTTCATTATTCTGCTCAACCCAACAAACCAACGAACAAAATAGCTGACCAATTAATACTTCCTTGGTGGAGGTAAAAACAATTATTATCATTATTGTCATTATCATTATTGTTAGCATTATCATTATGATCATTATCATTGTCAATACCACTATCTTTACTATGATTATTATCATTTATATAATAATGATGATAGTAATAGTTATTAGTATTAGTATTGGTATCATTAGCAGTAGTAGTAGTATTATCATTATCATCTTCATTATTATTATCATTAATTTCATGGTCTTTGGTATCATCTTTATCATTATTGTTATTTGTTTTTATTATTATATCAATACTATTTTTCCTTATCACTATTTCTTATTAATACTATTATTATTATTGTCATGCTATTATTATCATTATCGTTATTATATTATCATTATTTTCATCTTATCACTATTATGTTATCGTCATTATTACTACTGCTATCATTTTTATTGTTATTATATTATTGCTGTTATCATTATTATTATTATCATTATCATTAATATAAGTATTATTATGAGTATTGTTTTTTATTATCAAATTATCATTATCATTATTACAATTGTCATCGTAATTATTTATCATCATTACATTATATTATTTTATCTCATTACAATTTTCATCGTTATTTATTTTCATTATCTTACCCATTATCATTATCATCATTACTATATATTATTATTATTTATCTCACGTTACAATTGTCATCGTTATCATTATTTTCATACCTATCATTACCATTATCATTATCATCATTACTATTATTATTATATTATCTCACGTTTAGCCAAGGTGGATTCGCAACGCCTTGGAAGAAAGCCTAAATAAAGTCTGATATGTTGGTAAAAAAAAAAAAATTATGCCAAATTTCCAAAAATACAGAAATAGGATGCATTATGTATGTTGGCTCAGTGAATGATTTGGCAGCTAAGAATGCCCGACGGATGACTACATAGCCTTAATAGATAAATAGATTTGCTTGATAATTTAGGTTATAATCATAATTAACAACATAGCAGTGCACAGTATTTCTCGGTTCACTCTGTTTAAATTTGATTGAGCTATCTATCCCTTTTTGACTCGTAAGATTTCGTATTTATATTTGGTTTTAATAAGCAATTAATGATCCTTATGTTGCCATGTGTGTTTTTAACCTAAAATTATAGGCCTATGTTCTGAAGGGACTTAGCCGCCCGTAAATATTTTATTACGACCATTGTCACTATCTTCTTTGTGGATATAGTTATCATTCTTTCATCTTAATCATACAAGATTACATTTTATTTACGCTAAATCATAGATTAACGGTTATAGCCCCTTGCCCTTGAAGTATTATCATTTCTAAAATACATAAAAGCTTTCAATCTGAAATCTTTGATAGGATATATTCAATACATCGAGTTGCTATTATTTCATCGAGTTTACTATTATTATGTTGCTATTATTTTATTTATGTTCGTTCATCATATATTGTAATAGTATATTGGATTGCCATCTTGATTGCATTCATATGTCAACAATAAATGTCTTTATCTGTGATTCTCGCCTATAATTTATAACAACTTCAATGTCATTTATATTATTATTACTAACATTATTTTCCTTATCATGTTTTAATCATTAACTTCAATATATTTTATATGTAGCTGTCGGTGTATTTTTTTTCCATTTTTGTTTTTCTTTCAATCACATTTTTTAGCAGGATTTGTCTGATCCTAACCTATATGATCAAATATATATCGTCATTATTACTACTGTTATCATTATTGTTGTTATTATTGTATATTTGTTGTTGTTGTTATCATATTATTATCATCATCATCATCATCATCATCATTATTATTATTAATATAAGTATTATAATGAGTATTGTTTTTCTTATCATAATTATCATTATTATTATTTATCATTATTTACAATTATCATCGTTATATTTCAAAATTATTTTCATATCCATCATTATTATCATCATCATTATTACTATTATCATTATCATTATCTCATGTTTTGCCACAGCTAAAGACACAGCCCAAAGGGGGGGGGGGTCTGAAGGAGGGGAGGGATTATTTTTCCCTATCATAATATATATATATATATATATATATATATATATATATATATATATATATCCTTAATACCTATGATGCTTCTTATTTTCCATAAGACTCGCCCACACCCTCCAATGGCGGGCGTGGTTTTTGGAGCCTGCCTGACCTCCGTCTCTGTGAACTCGGCTTCTTGAAGGATGAATTGGCGGATAACATTTCAAGAATCCATCGACCGGTTAGCAATGAGTACTTGCGTAATGGCACGCTTCATAAATAACGTGTTTACATGTCTTAAGCACTGTCCATTGCCCCGACACAGCGATGCGGGCGAGAGTTATGCGAACTCACCGACAATTAAAATGTGTTTGCCGTGTAATCATACACCGCGTTGGTAACATTCTTAACGACGCTAAAGAGGTAATGGTGGTGTTTCTCTCGCTCATAGATTATGCTTTTCGATACCTTGCATAACAAAACTCGAGTCCACCGTGCCCACCGACCACTGTGTACTGTATTTGATCATATATGCGTTCGTTACCATAATGATATGAGGCATACTCGGGAGATATATGAACCAGGGCATATTATACGTCTGGACAGGTGGCAGTAAGTTACGACGCTGGGAGGGTACGATCAGCGCCGCTGCAGCACGACGCCAGGGCTGCTTACGTCACGTTTACGAGCCACCACAATCTTAACGAGGTATTGAATTCACGTTGGTGCACAACAATTTAAAATGGCGTCGACGTGCACATGAATCTTATGCTGTAGCTTAGGCACCATTTATAAAAGAACCTGAGAAGCGACAAGAGCCGTTAAAT